>MNCI01008455.1:0-52055 GCA_015680685.1 Gnetum montanum
AACGCGCGCACAGAAAGACGCAATCCGAAAGCGGGCTAAGCATTATGTCATCATCAGAGACAGCACTCTCTGTAGACGCTCCTTCGATGGCGTATTGCTCACCTATGTTAATAAAGACCAAGCACAGCACATAGTCAGCGAGGTTCATGAGGGACTGTGTGGCGGCCACGTAGCACCAAAGGCTATGGTCCTGAAAATCCGACGCTTAGGGTACTACTGGCCACGCATGGAACGAGACCGCCTGACGAAGGTCAAGACCTGTGACACATGTCAACGGCACGCAAACCTCATCCACGTGTCACCCACAGAATTGCATACGACACAGATAACATGGCCATTTCAGCGATGGGCACTAGACATCATAGGACCCATCACGCCAAAATCTTCTGCAGGGCATAGCTTCATTATTACCGCTACTGAGTACTTTACGAAGTGGGTAGGAGCGGTCCCCCTGCGGGAAATCACATCCCAACAGGTTTGCCATTTTATCTNACAATTGAGAAATATTAGGATAAACAGAGACAAAATCATCATCATAATCTTCAGCAGCGTCCGAGCAAGAAAGGAGACCTGGTTCTCAAGGCTATGCGTGAACCAGTAGGCAAGTTCTCTGCAAACTAGGAAGGCCCTTTCTTGGTGATCGACGCATACGGCAACAGAGCGTTCAAATTGGCAGATGTCAATGACGACGAGTTAGCAAACCCTGTAAATCATGTATACTTGAAGCGATATTTCATCTAGCAGCATCTACGGTGTTGACAGCAGGTATGGCAGTAAACATCCGCTACGACGTAAAACTGGCACTGATCGTCCGCTACGACGTAAAACTGGCACTGCACGTCCGCTACGACGTAAAACTGGCACTGACCGTCCGCTATGACGTAAAACTGGCATGCCTTGCATGCGTCCGCCACGACGCTAAACTGGTAAATGGTAACCGTCCGCTACGATGTAAAACTGGCAAAGTTGTACAGGTCCGCCAAGACGAAAAACTGGCATCTTTTGCATGCGTCCGCCATGACGCTAAACTGGCACAGGTACGTAGCCGTCTGCTGAGAAGTAAAACTAGCACAGCTTTGTCCCTGGGTCATGACATAAAACTGACATCCACAGCGTGGTCTGCTGAGACCATAAACCAGCCTTACCACCGTCCGCTACGACGTAAAACTAGCGCTTCTCGGTCTGCCCGGACTTTAAACTGGGACCATGGTCTGCTGGGACTTAAAACCAGTAACAGAAGTCTACCAAGACTTAAAACTGGAATGTACAGACCGCTACCATGTTCAAGTGAGCGTGAACATTCTTGTACAGCCACACAGCAGACGGGGTGGGATACTAAAACAGTACCAGCATCGCCACCCCACTGGCATCCTACTGATTCCTCGGATAAGCAAAGAGGCATCTTACTGATCCCTCGGAGATGCCGCCACTGCGTCCGCCGCAGTAGTACCACCTCTGGGAGTTTAGCCTCATTAGTCGGAGCCCCAACAAAATCCTCGATGGCAACGGCCCTGGGAGTCTCCTTCAATCATCGCTATCGGACGCCGGCCTCGCAGATTCATCTGGCCGATTCCTGGTGCAGCCAGTTAGCTGCACTGCGTCTGATGCCTTTTTGGAGAAGATATGCAGAGCCGAATCATTAGGATTGGTAGCTCCTCTTGCGCGCCCCAGCTCCTTCTTTACAGTTTATCTAACATCAGACAGCGTTGGTTGCAAGAAAATCTCGCCTTCGGTTCATCAGCGATGGTGTCCTTTGTTTTCTTTCGTGGTTGCAGGTTACCTGCCTCGGAGGATGCCATCCAAAGGTGCGATCCATCTGAGCGGTAGAGTACAACAGCGCGTTGAAATGGCTGCTCAGGTTTGCCCGACCACTTAGCCTCGCATAATCTTATCCTTATCTCTTGTTTCCTTCCTCCCCACCTCCCAATTCCCATACGCAACATCTATATACGTAAGTATTCATTTTCCACACACGCTAGCAGAGACATTGCAGAAAGTGATGCGTAATGCTCCTTTTGCACGCATTCCTGCTACAATTTGTAATAGAGACATCTCAGATTGATGTGCTACGCTCGTCTGAAAGCATTCCTGTTGACCTGAATAAACATACATGTCGCATTTTTCTGAACCTGTTTCCAGTTACATCCCTTTGTCTCCTATACCCGCCAATCTTTCTCGTTCACGTGGACAGAGTAATACTTGAGTAGCCATGGATGACCGCTATTTTTGCTTCTACCAATCTGGTGTTTTGCATTCTTTGTCGACGTCCTTCGGGCACACCCTCTAACCGTCAACAAAGAGGGGCCATTGAAACACCGTGAAAATTACGAGTTGGCCTCAGGCAAAGATTCGCAATTCCAGCAAAAACGCGCATCAGATTGGTTCAAAGGATGGGTTTACGCTCTATTACGCTCTATTACGCATGACAGCATAATGAGCATAATAAGCTTCAAAACAATCGCAGGCAGAGTTCAGAAAAGCACAACAGATTACGCTCATACACGCAACGCAACGCGAATGAGCGTAATACTGCCTGAATGCAGCCTAAAGTACGCTCAGCATACGCCTATTCTTCACACGCACAACACGCAAACAAGCGTGTTGTGCGTAGTCACAGTCTGACTTAAAAGATCATGCCAGCAGGGCCCATAATATCCGGAACCCACATCATCAGGGCTGCACCTTCTCCGCAAAGTGCCGCGGCCTATAAATACCCCAGTTGACAAAGATACAGAGGTGGGCAAAAAATTCGGGTTGGCAAAATCAGAGAAACAAATAGCATATTTCTGAGCACCAAAGCATTTAGCACCTTGGAGCAGAGATACAGAGAAACAACGCTTTGGCAATCGTGGACCTCATCATCTTACAGGTGAAGCAGAGTACAGTTCAGATTGAGTACCGGTGACAGGAGCAATCTTTCTGCTGAAAGGACTCTATCAATCAGAAATAGTTGATCGGTAGACATCAAAGCTTGGCCCACCTTGCATCTCAGCTTAGCCCACAAGGTAGATCGAACTTCTGTTTAAACCGTTTTGCTTGTTGTTCTGTGCTTGTTTCACATCCTGTAATCGGGGATTCCCCAGTGTAATTTCTCATACGAAATATACATCTGTAAGTCAAAGTGCAGATCTTGAAGCTACGTGTTTCTCTTTGCCAGCCTCCTTTCATCGTGTTTAGCATTATCGCCGTTGCAATCCGATTGCATCATTTTTCCCCTTGCTTTACGGTCCCTCGAATCAAATCGCTCTCTTTTATGCACTTTGCATTCTTTTACTAACTCGTAAGTCCTTGTCTGATCGACAAGACCATTCAGGGCGCCGTGGATTNCCTAGTATTAATCAACTTATCGATACTATAATCAAACATGCATTGTTGTCATTTATGGATGGATTCTCAAGATATAATCAAATTAGGATCAACACAGAGCACCAACTTAGAATAACCTTTATGATCCCATGGGGTACTCTTTGTTATACCATGATGTCCTTTGGCCTTAAGAACATCAAAGTACCATACTAGAGAGCCATGATCTATATCTTTAGTAATTACATGTTAGGTTTGCTTAATGATTACATAGATGACATAGGCATGAACTCTAAGATAGCCAATGATCATGCTAATACCTTAGATCTTGTGCTTAAATGATGCTTCAAATATGAGCTTAGGCTCAATACTAAGATGTGTGTCTTCAATGTTAAGACTAATAAGATGCTTAGCTTTGTAGTCTTAAAAACAATGATATGCATAGGTCTTGATAAGGTTAAGGTCATATCCAAATTAGTAGCACCTACCAACATTAAAGAACTTTGGGGATTATAAGGAAAATTATAGTTTATTTGTAGGTTTATGACTAGGCTTTTGGATAAGTTATAGCCCATGCAACACTTTTTGAAGAGAGTTATCTATGAGTGGACAGTTCAATGTCAAGAGGCCTTTGAAAACCTTAAGCAAGAGTTGACACAACTACTGACAGTATATCCACTACAAGAGGGTAAATAATTTTACATTTATCTCACCATCTCTAATACATCCATTACCTCTCTACACTATTAGAAATGTGATGACGAAGTAGAAATGCCTATATACTACCTTAGCCATGTGTTAGTTGCCCACAAGACCCAATACATTGAAATGAAGAAGTTTCATCTCGAACTAGTCTTATCTTTTAAGAAATGAAGATACTACCTCTTTAGAAGCCAATTAAACATAATTTGTAAGGATAACATACTCAAAGCCATTGATCAACATATATGAAAGTAGTCATATAGCATGATGGAAAGCCATAATTATGGAGTTCGACCTTCATTACATCTTTTAATCCTCAAAAATAGGTCAAGCTATAGTCATACAACTCACAATTTTACCTATTGATGCCCAAGTAACCATAGATCCAAACTTCCTTGATGAACACATTAACATAGCTAGCCAAGTACCTGTGGATTATGAGGTACTCATGAAGTTTAATGAAGCTTCAACCACCCATGGCACTAGTGTTGATGCTATCGTAACATTCCCATATAGTGAGATATGATCATTTGCCTATCATTTTGGGTTTCCATGTATTAGCAACATAGTGAAATATGAGAGTTTCATCAGAGGGATAATGGTAGCTCATGACCTAGGAATTAGACACCTAACCTTCAAAGGTGATTCACAATTTGTGGTTAACCAAGTAACTAAAGTCTATGCATGCAAAGCTAAGCACTTACAACCTTACTGTGACCTAGGGAAGTAGTTATTACAAAAAATTCATAGATATTGATGTCTAACACATACCTAGAAATGAAAACACCATAGTTGATGCAATTACAACATTAGCCTTAGTGTGACACTAGATCTGTTTAGCAAGTTTTCCACCTTAACTATGGATAATGCTACTCCCATCACACATAACACTAAGGATATCTTTATGGTCATTGTTCATACTGCTCCTCACAAGGAGTGGTATGATAATATCAAATTTTACCTTATGCATGATGAATCCTCACGAGGCCTAACTACTCCTCAGAATGATTCCATATGCAAGTGGTTGAAGTAGTATGTAATCGTAGGTGATAATAGATTATGTCAACAATCCTATGATGGCATACTCCTAAAGTGCTTAGGTAAAATAAAAGCTATAATAGTCCTAGAGGAGGTTCAAAAGGATATTTATCGAGGACATATAGGACCTAATCTCATGGCCACTAAGATTAGATGGTTAGGCTACTATTGGCCCCATATGAAAAATGACTATTTGCAAAAGGTTAAGCAATGTGACACATGCCAATGATATAGCAACATCATACATGTATCACCAAGTTACATATAACCCAAATAACATGGTATTTTAATGATGGGGCTTGAATATCATTGGACCTATAACATCTAACTCTTTTATAGGAGATAGCTTCATCATCACCACAATTGAATACTTTACGAAGTGGGTTGAAGCTATTCCTCTAAGGAAGACCACATCTGAACAAGTTTACAAATTTATCCTAGATAACATTGTAGCTCATTTTGGCATACCCATGATCATAGTTACAAAAAATGGATCTCAATTTAGTAGCTAAGAAATTAATGATTTTTGTCACAACCTAGGCATTAAGCATTCTTTCTCATCACCTAAAAAAGTAAGCAAAAAGGCCATCATCAACTTGCTTAACAAGATGCTCAACAATAGCAAATGGAAGTGGCATGAGTGGCTAGTCCATGCACTATGGGCATACAAAACAACATATCACATGGTAACCAACATTGAAACACCACAAAATTTTGGGTCTCAATGTCTTGACTACAAATTTGGCTAAGTGTCAAAATGGTGTCACTTTGCCCAAATTTTTCTAAGTGTTGAGTGTAGTTAGCTCCAACTACTAGTTTTGAAAATTTTTTCTAACTACTAAGTTACATGTTCTACACATAACATGGGGTGAGTGTAGCAAGCTAAAAAAATTTTTCTAAGTGTTGTGCTATGTCCCCATTGCCCCTGCTATGCTCTAGAGCGTAGCTAGCATAGCCAACATGAGATACCACTTTTGCAAAAAATTTCTAACTACTAATTTACTCATCCCACAGGTAACATGGGGTGAGTGTAGCAAGCTGTAGAAATTTTTCTAAGTATTGTGCTACACTTCCATTGCCCCTGCTATGCTCTAGAGTGTAACTAGCATGGCCAACATGGGATGCCAATTTTACAAAATTTTTTCTAACTACTAAGTTATGCATCCTGTGCCCAACTTTAGACTTAGAAAATTTTTTGAATTCTTCTTGTAGTCCCACCTACCACACTACCATGTGGCACCTAATCTAAATTTTGGATTATCCCTAGTCCTATAAATATCCTTGTGCCCTAATGTTTTAGGGGTTGGCTTCCATTTTTCATTGACTGGCAATTGGCATTTTCATTTGGCATTTGGCATTTTGGCATCTTGGCACTTAACTCCATGGGTGAATGAGACCTAGAGCATACCACATTGGTAGAGAGGCATAGCTACATTGCATGGTACACCATAACCATGTTGCAGCCCTACAAAACATTACATGGTACACTACGATAGCCAACCTGGCAAGCATGGTTCATCATGACAAGCACTAGAATTCATGGCCTATCACCACTAAGACAATGACTATACTTCCACTGTGCCTATTGTACATTGTGTACCTTCTAAGACCCTTTTGGAGTTAACTACACTTCTATTTTGGGTGATGTTCCATTTCTCTCTCCTATTTCTAGCATTTTCTTACATTCTTTTGCACTATTTCATGCATCATCACACTGTACTATGCTTGAGAAATAGTCTCTATGGGTTGACACCCTTGTTTTAGTGAAAACTCTTAGCTACACTCACCCCCATTCCATGGCTATGCTCAACACTTAGCACCATGAAAGACTGGTTTCACACATAGCTCCATTTCATGTTGTTTTCATTTGCATTTTAGCTAAGCACGCCACCCCTCGATTGTAATTGGTAAAGTCCTTCTTCAATTGACAAGATCATTTAGGGCAATCTACCTTCATTTCCAGTAAGGCCCTCACATGGAAGTAGGGTTTAGCTATGCACCTATGAACCCCTTGGTGTTCCAACTACTAATGTTTTTGATGCTAGAAGGAGGGCCTCACCATGTTCTTTTCCATTTTTAGATTATTGCCCACGTGCTTTCTCCACCACCAATTGTTGTAGATTGGACCCTATTATTAGTTCCCCTGGAACCCTGCTAGACAAAATCCAAAGTGTATCTTTGGCACTTAACCAAAATTCTGGGCACTCAAGAGAGCATAGCTAGCTTTAACATAGCAAGTGTAGCACTAGAGTTAGCCATCTTTAGCAGATTTCATAGTTAGCATTTTTTCTATAGTTTCATACTTAGCATTTTTTTTGCATTTTCATACCTAGCATTTTTTCTGCATTTCCATACTTAGCATTTTTTCTGCAATTTCATACTTAGCCAAATTTTTTACACTTTTACACTCAGTCAATCTTTTGTAGTTTCCATACTTAGCCATTTTTCTACATTTTTACACTTAGCTATTTTTCTACATTTTTATACTTACCCATTTTTTTGCTACTAGCACACTCAATCATTTTTTTGTAGTTTTCAAAGTTAAACATTTTTTTTACAAATAGAAACTCTCACAACATAATCTATGAATATGAATCTAGATCAACCTTTCATGTTAGTGTCTAACACATTTAACATCAAAATCCACCCAAAGTGTGTTGTGCTAAGCCACAAATAATACAATTTTGTTTATGCCAAAATCCAAGCAATATTACTAGTGGATTACCTTGACCTAGAGGAAAAATAAGACTATGAACAAGTCCACTAGGATGGACAGGAGTATAACCCCTCCTTGTTCGACATAATCCCACTAACGAAGTCTTACCACTAGCTATTGTCCAAACCCATCCATGCACATGAGCATGATACAAGAACAACCTATGAGGAAGCCTCACAAGAGGACAAAGATGAGTTTGAGGCCTACTTTGAATGTGAGAGCCCCATCTACACCATCTTCCAATGACCACTTCCTAATACTACCCCTCATTTCGGTCCATCCATCCTCTCTGAGATGGTGACTATGCAAATTTAGCCTTCCTTGCAAGTGACTACTACATTTACCCAATCTTATGATCATGTAGGGGCCACCTCATAGCCCCAAACAACTTAGGCATCCTATGTCTTACTTATCTCATTGGCACCCATGACATCTGTCCAACCCACTCATGTGTGGCCTACCTCGGTTACTACACCCATCGCTCAGCCAATGCATCAACTAAACCCATCCACTACAATGTTAGACTAACAATGACTATATACTATGATGTTAAATTAGCAATGACTATTCTCTATGATATTAAACTGGAAAACTTTGCAACCAACAATTTGACCCTATGCTATGCAACCAACACTAGCCTAGCCAATTCAACTAGTTGGCACATCCCTAAGTTTGGATCAAGCATTCTAGTTGATCCAAATTTTGATGGAGGAGATCAACCAAGTTAAAGCTACCTCCTCCAAAATCATCAAGGTGGTGGACTTCTATTGGGATGACTCCATAAGTCCTACAATCCTACCCCTAACTCTCCTAACTAGCATCTAGCTACCTTGACTCACCAAGTATAATGGTAAAGGTAATTCCAATGCACACTTGGTCATATTTTTATCTAAGTGCCTACTCCTTCAAGCTCGGCCACATGCCATCATGTGTGTGTTTCCTATGTCACTCACTAGCAAGGTCTTAAACTAGTATCGCATGCTAGCCAAGGCCTCAATCTCTTCTTTGGAGGATCTCACAAGCTAGTTTGTGACACACTTCAGATACAACCTAAAGCCTAAAAAAATCCTTAACCAATTCATGCAAGTTAAGCAAGGGCCCCTAGAGCCCATTTCAAAATTCAAACAAGGTTGGAGAGTCACATTGAGTGAAATGTATGAACCCCTAGCAGAGACACACTTATTGACCATCTTCAAGGATGCAGTAAATAACTTTATCAAGTCCAAATTGTATTACCTAGCCCCAAAGTCTCTTAGCCAAGCCTTTGCCCAAACAAAAGGCATAGAAGAGGCAACCCAAGCTAGTAATGACCTAGCCTACATGGCCTACACAAACCAACATGTGCACAAGCAAAATGCAATAGTGGAAACCATGGTCGCAAGCACAAAAGCAACCAACCGGGGCCTGATGGCTAAGATGCCCAAGGCCCTAGCTCACAAAGCTACCAACTCTAGTGTCAACTTTCCTACCCCAATGAACAATTTTGAGTGCAAGGATCACTCAAAGTATACACCACTACCGATGGAACCCTCTAAACTACTAGAGCAACTCTTGAAAGCTATGCAAATCCAATACAAACACATATTGAAGATTGCTCATCAAAAACATGATAGGTACTGTGAACTACTAAGGAACCCCACCTCAGTAGTACCAAATGAGCCCTTGATCCCAGAGCACTTTAAGCTAGACCAATATCATCATTACCACTAGCTATCTAGTCATAATATAGACAATTATTATGCTTTGCAGGATGACTTGCAAAGAATGATAGAATGGGGTCAACTAGTGCTCAACACAGTGAGCCAATCCAATGTAGATGATGCCCCCTATATCATAAACGCCATCAGCATAGGTGGCAAGTTTAAACTTGTGCAACAACTTTTTTTGATTCACATGTGTCCTAGCATGGCAAGGATCCCCTCAGCCTCCATAAGCAAGAGATCCCCTTTTGTTATCAAAGTGCCACCTTGGGCAAAAAAATTTCCTTTGTGATCAAGATCCCATAGAAATCATCCACTAAGATGTTAAAATAGCAACTAAACCAATCATTTACTAAGATGTTCAACTAGCATAATGCAGCAACAACAACCACTAAGAAACCTTTCATCATCAATGTGCCACAATGAGTTGGCCCTACAAAAACTCCTAACCCACCATTTATCATAAGGGTTCCACAATGTGATGGCTCCTCACTTACCCAAAGCCCAATAGTGGGCAACATCTCGATCCCTCCTCCTTCAAGGGTTGACCCACTAGCAACCCAAGTAAACCTACCAAATAGCAATGCAAGAGGATGAATGAGTTCCTGGCAACCTCTACAACTAAATTAAAGGTCATAACCAAAAAGAAACAATCAAACACTAGGATCCCTACCCCCAAGAAGGCCAAGCAATCCAAGCCCAATTCCCCTTCATAAGAGAACCATCTCTCAAGCTGTATAGAGGAAATCAAGGCCAACACAATGGCTGACAACAAGAACCTCATAGCTACACTAACCCAAGTGAAACAAATGCTTAAGTAAAACAACACAACATTAAGCTTGTATGACCTGGTCATGACCTCATCTACTTACTACCAGGCATTGGCCCAAATGTTGGCCTCCATTCCTATTATAGAGAACATCCCTTTAAATGAGAACACCATACACCAATAGGAATTGGGTTCAACATTCCTAGCCTTTCATGACAATGCAATCAAAATCAACCCCAAACAAGGGGAGGTCACTATAGCTCCACTATCCATTAGCATATGTGTTTGGTAGTGCATGATCTATAGAGTGCATATTGATGATGGTGCAACAAAAAATGTAGTTTTGTACTTTGTCATCAATAAACTAAGCCTAGTAGATGAAATTAGGCCAACCAAAATTGGATGTCCAAAATCCTTTAATGGATCATGTGTCATCATTAGGGATACAATCAACTTAGCCTTCATGGTAGGAGAGTAATTTCCCACTAGTGTAGATTTCACTATCATAGAGGAGATGTCAGGCTTCAACCTAATCCTAGGTAAGTATTGGCTAGCCCAACTATAGGCCATCTCCTTTCCCATCCATTATGAAATCCACCTTCAATATGAAGGTGGTCAAGTTATCATCAACAGTGATAACATCCCCCCTTTGGCTACCCACAACATAGACATGGAGCAAGTGTTGGAGGTGGAGTTTCTTGGTGGTACACCTATGACAAACAATGCAATGCCTAAGGCTAACACACCTAAATGAGTGGTTGAATCCAATAGCCTTCCAAAGAACCCTAGGCCCTACACATCCCCTAATCCAAACTAGATTAGGAAAAAATTACCTAATCAAGGCACTCCCTTGGCTAAAAATGCACTAGGTTCCTACCTACCCTTTGCCTTCACTTTTCTTACATTTTTGAGTTTCATTTGCATCACACTAGCCTACACATTTATATTTTTCCTAGTTGCTTAGATCAAATATTTCATTTTGTTTGTATATTTTTTGCTTTGTTTATACATTCATTGACCTGGCTTATGCATTACATTTGAAAAACATCAAAAACACATAAAAATCATAAAATTAAAATTGTAAAAAACATGTAGTCCAAAAGACCTTAAACTAGCCCATGACCTAGATTGGCTTTAAACCAGGAACCTATGGCCTACCATGGCCTTAAACTAGCAACATACGGCCCAAAATGGCCTTAAACCATCAACCCCTTTTTGATCACTTGAAATGGCATTAAAATAGCAATGGCCTGAAAAGGCCTTAAAGTAGCCCATGGCTCGAAATGGCCTTAAACTATCATTTTGGTCCAAAAGGCCTTAAACTAGCCCATGGCTTGAAATGGCCTTAAACTATCATTTTGGTCCAAAAAGGCCTTAAACTAGCCCATGGCCTAGAATGGCTTTAAAATAGCAACCTATGGCCTAGTCTCTAAATATCCCCATGCCCCAATGTTTTAGGGATTGGATTCCATTTTTCATAGGTTGGTAGTTGGTATTTTCATTTGGCATTTAGCATCTTGCCATCTTGGCACTTAGCTCTATGAGTGAATGAGACCCAAAGCATACCACATTAGTAGAGAGGCATAACTACACCACAAGGTACATCGTAGCTCTGTTGTAGCCCTACAGAACATTGCATGGTACATCACGGTGGCCAACCCATCAAGCATAGTTCATCATAGCAAGCACTAGACATCATGACTCAAAAACACCGAGACTATGACTATGCTCCCACTATTCCTATTGTACACTGTGTACTTTCCAAGACCCTTTTGGAGTTAAATGTTCTTTCATTTGGGGTGATGTTCCATTTCTAGCATTTTCGTGCATCTTTTCACACTTTTTCATGCAACATCACACTGTACTATGCTTGGGTGATAGTCTTTGTAAGTTGATACCCTTGTTTCAGTCAAAAATCTTAGCTACACTTAACCCTATTCCATGGCCATGCTCTACACATAGCACCATGAAACATCACTTTAACACTTGGATCTATTTCACATTGTTTGCATTTGCATTTTAGCTAATCATGCCACCCTCCGATTGCATCCACTACCTCAATTGCAACTAAAAAAGTCCTTATTTGTTTGACAAGACCATTTAGGGTACTTCACTTTCATTTCCAATAAGGCCCTCACATGGAGGTAGGGTTAAGCTATGCACCCACAAACCCCTTGGTGTTCCAGCCATCAATGTTTTTGATCATTATAAACATGACTCCTTATAGCCTTGTTTATGGTTTTAAATCTATTTTACCTCTTAAATTATAGGTGTCATCTCTTTGAGTAGCCTTGACTAACTTCATTAACAATGAGTAGAACAAGGAGTTGTAGATGACACTCCTACATTTGGTGGAGGGGTAGTGTATGCAAATGGTTGCTCACATCAAGCACTATCAAGAGAAGTAGAAGCAACAACATCACCATGAATTGACCATGGATAAGATTAAGGATGGGGACCTAGTCCTCATGGTCATTTGTAAGAATGCAAACAAATTCTCAACTAACTAGAAAAGGCCCTTCCTTATCACTAGAGCCTTTAGGAACTAAGCATTTAGGATAGTTGACATGGATGGAAATGAGTTGGCCAATTTGGTCAATCATCCCTATCTAAAGTCACACTACATGTAGCCAACAATTGTTAATAAGTTACCTTGATTCCAATGGTCTACTACAATTTAAAATTGACAACATGGCCTATCGGGACCTTAAACTGGTATCATGGCTCACCATGACCATAAACTAGCAACCTTGGTGACCTAGATAACCTAATTCTCATATGACATATATGCACTATAGCATTATAATATGTAGTGATTTTTTGTATTTTTTGTTGATGCCTCTTAGGTCAATCCTCTAGGAAACAACAAAAGGGACCATTGAAACACCATAAAAATTTGTATGTTATAACCAATCTTTATCATGTAGCTTTTACCCCATGGAACCCAAGGCAAAACTTCATAGTGAAACACCATCAAATTTAGGCAATAACACTTCAACTATAGATTTTTCTAAGCATCAACACAAAATAACTTTTTCTCAAGTGTTATGCTATGGTCTCATTGTGTCTAGTACACTTTAGAGCATAGCTAGTTTAGCATGAAACTCAGGACTAGATCTACAAAATTTTCCATGTGTTACATAGTAGCTACAAAACTTTTTCTAAGTGTCTTGATATGCTTCTTTTCCTCTTGCTCTGCTCTTGAGCATAGAAAGCATAGCAGCACTCTAGTGGCTAGTTTGCACTAGTGTTGAGCTAAAAGTTGTCAAGCTAGTTCAGCATAGAAGAGGCATTTGGCAAATCTAACTCCTGAAGCTACCCCTCACGCTCTGCTCTCAAGCATAGTTTGTGAAGAAAGAAAAAGGACTATAATTTTTGCCAAATTTTTCTAAGTGTTCATGCTATGCCTTGTCCCATCCTACTACACTCATGAGTGTAGCAAGTGTGGAAGCACTAGATTTCAATTTTTTGCAAAAAATCCCTAACTATTAGGCTATGCTCTAGAGTGTAGCTAGTGTAGCAACATAAAACTTCCTCCAAAAGATTTTGGAGCTTAGCACAAGCTTTCATTCTAGCTCTAGCACTCCTGTTGCAAGTAGGATTAGCAACTTGTAATCTTTTTGTACCCCCTATATCCCAAAATTGTACCTACACTTGATCCCACTCAAAATAGGGAAGAACATAATCTTAGAGTGTAGCCTCCAAATTACACTATTTTACACCATTTTTAGGCATAGTTTTGTCTTAGCACATGTAATCTTGGTAGTGTAGCCATAGTCTTGTAGTCTCTTAGGGTTTAGCAAAGCATACCAGAGTATAGCACTAGTTGCTCTAGTGGGAGCATAGTAAAGGTCAGCATGGCCCCAGCTACCCCTTTGCCACATGACACTCAATATGCACTTCACGCTAACCCTAAGCCTATAAATACCCTTACATTCCACATTTTATGGATTGAAAATTTATTCTAGTGGTGGGAATTTGAAGCATATGGTTGGTAAGCCCAAGTAGTAGTTGGCATTTTTAAAGTACCACTTGGCACCTAAGGCACCTTGAGCACCCCACACACTAGAGCATATCAACACCTTGGCAACACGTTTTCATCCCACCGTAGCACACTGTAGCCTATAAGACATCATAGTAGCCAACCCAATAGGCATAGACTTCACAACAAACATTGGTCTTCACCCTAGGACATCCTAGATTCTATGGCTATGCTGCTACTTTGCTTATCTATACATTGTGTACCTCCTTAAAGCTCATTTTTAATTACTATATTCCTCATTTAGGGTAGTGCCATTCTTTTTCTCAAACTCCATTGCATTTAAAGAATTTTCTTTAACATTCAGTACTACATTTGCATTTTTTGCCACATTACATGTTTTCACACATTTGCATTGTTGTTCTTGCACCGAGAAACCCTACTACACTCAAGCTTAGCTAGTCCTGGTACTTTTGAAAATGCCATTAGAACACTTAGCATTATCTCATAATGTCAGTGCTTGCATTTTGGCTAACCATTCCACCCCCCACTTGCACTCAATATCCTAGTTGTAGCTCGCAAAGTTCTTGTTCGATTGACAAGACCATCTAGGGTACTCTACCTCTATTTCCCAGCAAAGACCCTCATGTGGAGGCAGGGTCAAAGCTCTATGCCCACAAACCCCTCAATGTTCCAGCTACTAATATTTTTGGTTGCTATAGTTTTCTGGTGCTAGAAGGAGGACCTTACCATTTCCTTATGTATTCAATGGTAGTCCTGCATGCTCTCTGCACCTCCACTACTAGTTTTGAACTAGCATACATGTGACACCCCTATGGTTGTCTATGAACCAGTATGTGTAGATTGACTCTAGTTGTCTATTCCCCTAGAACCCCATAGGATGGAAGCCAAAGTATATTGCATGCACTTGGACCCTAAACTCTATGTGCTAGGAAGAGCATAGCTTGCTCTCAACATAAGAGCATAGCAAGCTATAACATAACAAATGTAGCACTAGGGTTAGAGATTTTTTTCTTAGTAGCACTATTAGACTTAGCTATCATTTTAGCATTTTTATACTTAGCCATTTTCAGAAATCATTATACTTAGCCATTTCTTTTCCAACATTGCACCTTTTGCATTTTCTTATAGTAGCATGAATCCCAAAGAGTCTTCAACCTCTTCCTCAAGTGTAGTCATTGTTTAACCTATTTAGCAGGTATTCAAAATTGACATTCTTGGAGCTAGGGGCCCCATCTTTCTGGGAAGGAAATTCCTTAGGATATGTAACCAATCTTCCAAGCACATGATGCTTAAAAAAGATAGATACAACTTCCTTTGTGTAAAACTCCAGGTGGACATCCCCTTAGACTACCAAGAAAAGGATGTAAAGCAAGTGATGAGCAACGATATCGCGTACGCAATATCACATCCGCCACATGATATTGTGTCCTATCTCATCTTCTATAAATAAGAGGCGTTGCCCTTTGTTCCAAGAGTTAGACTTAGACTCTTAGCTAGATTCTTGCAGTTTTGTTATTCTAAAGTTAGAATTATTTCTATGTGCCTGTAGTAGGAATCATAGAGTGAATAGATCTTTATTCAAGCAATTTCTACCTATGCACAATTTTGTGTGTGGTAATAAATATGAACTTTATGATAAACCTTGCAAGATACAGATTAAGCTAATTAGTACTTAATTATTGTTTAATTATTTTCTAGTTAATTAATATCTCTCTCAGCCTTCAACCCCCTTACTTAAATACACTCAATACAACCAATTCGAGCATGTGTGTGGCACTTGGTAACCCAATGACGATTAGCGTTTGGTAATCCCAGTGGCATTGCACTAGTTCAAGATGTGTACGACAAGTGGGAATGGATACTGATGTTAGGAACATTTAGAAACTACTTAATGAATAGTTGATGTAAGTTAGCCACTTAGTTCTCTCCCCCTCTCCTTTATCAACAAAATATATAAAAATATAAAAGCTATAAAAATCATGTACCTCAATCTTACTTAACCATACAACTGTGACAACAAAAGTAAGTTTGGGAAGACAACAATTGATTAACCCTGAATGTTTTATTAAGGCACTTAAGCACTTAGTCCTTGGAGTTTGACTAGATCGTGCATGAAATGCTCATATTTGTATGGTTGAGTGTAGGGGTACCTTGCCACTCATCATTTCCACCGTTTCCAGGGACTTAGTTGTTTGTGTGCTACGTAGAACATAGGAAATCATTCATATCATTGGAACTTAGAATGAACCCTTAGGGTTAATCAAACAAATATGAGACAATAGTACATTGCACACCAAACAAGAAAAGATGTCTTCTTCTTCACATAAGAGCACTTTACTGCCTAGGACTAACGCAAGAGGTAGTTGGTAGCATAATACACGTAACCTAGATCTGCCAGTTCCTCAACATTTTCATGTGGTATATACTCATCCCGATGAGTATGTACCTGATTTAACCTTTATTCTCCACCAAGATGAACAACTGCGTTAGAGAGACTTAGAGGGTAACATAGTGTTGCCTCCAAACTGATCAGTTCCCAACATGCTCCTTCGTGATCTCACATGAATAGACATGCCTCTTTTATATGCAAAATATGTTGCATGCGATCATGACTCAAGGGACTATCATCCGATAGAAGCGCAACATCAAAGGGAACTATGACAGGAGATATACCATACATCCTTGAGGGGTAAATGGCCCCATGACACTCTGCATGTTTTGAGCGAAATTGAGAATGGTGAACCTACTTCAACAGGTTCCCCATAAAATGATCTTCCTCCTCATAACATTGGTTAGGAGCTGGTGTATTAGAACCTTCACTTCACTATTCACAACCCTAGTTCTGATACCCACAAACACGAAGTGTTCAATGAGGGAACACAAACACACGATAAGGATGAACGTTCTAATCATGATCACGATCGAGGCCAAGACCACCGAAGAGAAGGTAGAAAACACCATCATGGTGATGGTTCTCCTTTTTTTTTTCCTTCATCATCATCTTCACCCTCTCCTCTAGTGTTTATATGTAATCATAGGAAAACCAAACGTGAGGATAATGGAAAACGAAGTGAAAGACATCGACGAGATAGTTGAGAACGAGGAAGAGGGCACTCTAAGGAATCAAGGCATAGAAGAAGGGAGAGTAGGGAACCATGTAGACACCATAAATGCTATGAACGGGACAATCACAAAGAACCCCTACTCACAACTAGAAGCATGTTAGATATAATGGAGGCTGTAAGAGTTCCAACAAGGCATCAAAAGGATAGTAGGATCAAGAAGTTAGACATGAACAACATCCCACGATTTGAAGGGGGATACAACATTGATCCTCAAAATCATTTACAAGCATTCCACAATGCATGTTCCTTGCAAAACATAGAAAATGCATGACAAAAACTAAAGTTATTCCCAAGGACACTAGTGAACGAAGCTGAAAGTTAGTACCAGTCCTTAGAACAGGAATCCATTCGGAGGTGGAGTACAATGTTAGAACTGTTCAATGATAATACCAAATGTACTCCTGAGTGTCTAACTAGTGGAAGCAAATACAAGGATGGAAGAAATGAAATCATGAACCTTTGGATGCTACCATGGGCCACTATTACGCACTATTGCATCATTGTACTGGCCATGGTTATTCACAGCGGGATCAACTATGCCATCTCGTAGATGGATGTAGGCATGAAACAAGAAGAACCCTTGGGATGTATGCCCAAGGAAGGTTATTCGAGCTTAGGTCTCATCAAATTCATAGATTGCTAGAGTAGGTAACCAAAGAAGAAGGTGAGCTATGAAAGAGAGAAAGTGTGGAAGAATACAACCGAGATCCTCCCCTCCGAAAAAGGGGAGTGAGATTTTGTGAGTAGGAAGAAGAGTCACCACTCGAAGAGATGGTGAATAGGAAAACTTTGCCTCTTCAAAACTTAACAACAGAAGGAGCAGCAAAGGTAGAACAAATGTAGAACTCCCTGGATAGTAGGTTTGAAAATATTCTTAAAATTGTAGAGGAGTCTAGGGAGCGAGGTACTGACCGTGACAAAAGGAAAAAGAGAGAAGTGGAAAATGCATGTAACAAGGTAAGGGAAAAATGGCCATCACAGAAGAGGTTGCGAATTTAAACATGGACAATGATGGTGGATGAGAGATATGCCTATATGACTATCCTAAGGGATTTTGCCCAATGATCTCCATCTACAAGAGTCTGGGGTGTATGCACTCAATCCAAGACTAAATAATGGAAAGCACCCCGATGGTTACCTTATCCCCAAGGTAACACAAGGTAGTTCCACCAACCTTCAGCATATTATCCAAGTGGAACTCTACCACAACCCATTGAGCAACATGAATAGTGACAATACCCAAAATCATAAGGGATGCCACCACCAAGGCAACAATACCCCTACCAAAAACTTGACCCATATGGCTACTACGTGTAGCATCCAATCTCTCCATGTGACTCTGTTAGTCACGTTACACCACAACATCACTACCAAGCCCATGAGCATTATATAACTCCTTCTCCTAGGGAAGATAACCCACAAATATACCATCCTTCAAATCCATCCATAGCTCTCACACCAATAGCTCCGTTACCACCTGCTCTAGAAATGTAAGGGGAACTCCCTACTTAGCCACAACAATGAAATGCCATAAGGGTTGTAAATCCTCAACCCACTGTTGGTTCTGATAGCCATATGAAGAAAAGACCTTTCTTTAGAACCAACAATCCAACCAAGCCCTTACAACCACAAGTGGTTGAATCTCTAAACACCTCTCCATCAAATAAACCTTCAGATCTCCCTTTGAACAAAACACCAAGCTCAACGCATACAATTATGTTAACACATGTTGTTACCAACTGGATCAAGGTTGGCCACTTTCCCAGGAAATTCTCTAATCCTGAAAGCCCTCTAATCTATCTCCAAATTGCTGGGAATGAGCCATGCAAAGCTCTTTTAGATTCAAGTTCGGGAGTCAACTTAATATCATAATAAATCTACCAAGCCTGGAACCTACCTCCATTAAAGAAGAGCAATATTCACCTAGAGCTAGCCAAGTAGTCCATCACTATTCCCTTGGAACTAGTGGAGGACATCATCACCACTGTGTGTGGGTGGTCATACCCAGCTAATTTCCTAGTGATACAAGTGAATAACAGTAAAGGGGACTTCCCAATAATAATGGGGAGGGCATGGCTAAGTACTATAGATGCATGCCTAGGAATCCACAATCTTTCCCTGGAAATATCTAAGGAGAACACTTTTGGAAAGATCAAGAAGAAGGAAGTTCCATGCATTGCATATAGTGATATGGGATGCAATTGTGTGTAGAGATCATGGGTTGTGCAAATTTTAGCATTGTCTACATGCAACCGGTGTGCACAAGACATTAATATACAAAAGTGCCTGTATACAGTAGCCACACAACAATAAGAAACCAAATGGCTAATAGCTAATCAAGAGAGCAACTCACTAACATGCATGGAACTAATTGAGGAAATAACTTGTGCTTACATTAAAAGCATAGATGCACTAGAGCAAGTTCGCTACCAACTTCTAAGCCTTAAGCCTGAAAACATCAGCTGGGGGAAGTTGGAAATTCCTGAGAAATTCAAACAAGAACCCCTAGAATTAAAACCATTGCCCACCAGTCTGCAATATATGATCCTTGAAAATGGAAAATTAGTGATCATCAATGTAAGAATTGCTCCCAAACAAAAAGGAAGACTACTGAAAGTAATAAATAAGTGGTTAAAAGCCTTTGCTTGGTCATATTCCAAATTAATTGGAATAGATCCTAGGATATGCCAACATAGGATTTACACTGACCCCTCCATGAAACCTTCAAAACAACCACAGAGGCAATTGAACCCAAAATTGAAGCAAGTAGTAGAAGAAGAATTAGAATAGCTTCTTAAGGCTGGGTTCATATATCCCATTGCTAATAGCGAATGGGTTAGCCCACTGGTGATCATGCGTAAAAAGGGAGGAAAATGGAGGATGTGCATAGATTTTAGGCTGCTGAACATGGAAACATTTAAGGATCACTTTCTATTGTCATTCATTGGCCAAGTCTTAGACACCATAGTGGGGCATCACTATTACAGTTTTCTAGATGGCTATAGTGGATACAACCAAATACGAATAGCCCCAGAAGACCAAGCCAAGACAATGTTCACTAGTCCTTGGGGAATGTTTGCATATAAACAAATGTTGTTTGGCTTATGTAATGCTCTTGCCACATTTCAACATCTAGTTCTAAGCATATTCCAACAGCAGATAGGGAACAGAGTGGAAGTCTTTATGNAGAATTAATGGTTGTAGTGTTTGCACTGGATAAGTTTAGGCACTATGTGTTAGGTTACAAAGTGTTCATCCACATGGATCATAGTGCAATCTAGTACCTCATGAACAAGCCAATGGTTAGCCCTCGTATTATACGATGGCTGGTAATCCTACAGGAGTTCAATCTAATGATGATCGATTGAAAAGGCATCGAGAATGTAGTCGCAGATCATTTATCTCGGTTGCACTGGGATAGCAAAAAGGATGAATATGTATTGTCTAATCATTTTCTTGATGAAATGTCTAATCATTTTCTTGATGAAGCCCTCTTTGCTGGTGTAGTGAATAACCAACCCACGAAGATGAATTGGTATAGTAGTATTCTCACCTATCTCCTTACTCAACAAACACTAGAAGAGCTGGACTTTAGGAAGAAACAATAGTTTCTTCATAGAGCCAAGTACTTCATGGAGATCAATGGACAACTTTACAAAGTGTGTCCTGATGGCTTAGTTTGATGGTGCATGCCTGAGGTAGACCGACTAAGAGTTCTCCAAGATGCTCATGAGGGCCCTTATGGGGGTCACTATGCGGGGATATAAACGACTATTAAGATCTTGCTTGCAAGATATTACTGGCCAACATTATTTCAAGATGCCCATCAATTTGTCCTATCTTGTGAGTGCTGTCAACATGATGGGGGAATGACTGCTAAAATGGAGGGTCCACAACAATGGATTCAACCATTAGAACCCTTCAACATTTGGGGAATAGAATTTATGGGGCCCATTACACCAATGTCCAATGGAAAAGCTTACATTGTAGTTGCAGTAGACTATCTAACGAAATGGGTTGAAGTAGCTACTATTAAGGACTGCACATCATCTATAGCTGCATGATTTGTGCAACAACAAATTGTAAATAGGTTTGGTATGCCACGTGCATTCATTTTGGATAATGGAACACATTTCACAGGTGCAACTTTTTGAAAGTTATTGCAACACTTAGGGGTTAAACATGAATTGACTACACCTTATCACCCCCAAGCTAACAGATAAGCTTAGGTCACCAACAAGGAGATCACTAAAATATTGACTAGGATAATTAGTAAGTATAGGTGAGATTGGATCACTAAACTAAATGATGCTCTTTGGGCATACCACTCCACCTAGAAACTCCCTATAGGCTACTCTCCCTATGAGTTAGTGTACAGAAAGCTTCCAATGCTTCCAATTCAAACTAAGCTCTATACACTATCAATGGCTTGTGACCTACACCTTAATCTTGATCTAGCACAAAAATAAAGATTTGCAACTTTAAACGTGCTAGATAAAAACCGATTAGCTGCCCTATCATCAAATGAGTTGCACAAGGCATATAACAAGCAACGATATGAATTGAAGATTTAAAAGGTTAAGTATCAACCAGGAGATAAGGTTTTCTACTAGAACCCCACAAATGTGCCACAATGCACAAAATTTCAAACACCATGGGAAGGACCTTACATTATTCATGCGACCTTTTCTTTAGGGGCCATGACCATATACAAACCTGAGAGCCCTGATAAGAGATTATTAGTCAATGTGCAATAGACCAAACCCTTTCATAAACTTAGAATAGTCAATGCACATAATACCTCTAAGAAGGGATGACCCTACTCACTATTTTAGATCTCCTCCTTCCAACTCAGTCATGGGGGAGATAGCCACCTCTACTAACAATTTGAGGCCCTCAGTTCCTTTTTTAAATTTTTGTTGTGCATATTTTTGTTTTATAAATTTCTTTAATTTTTTCTTATTTTTGATTTGCAACATCATTTATACTTTTTTATTTCTTTGTGTGATTATTTGTTTTGTTTTTTTTTTGTTCTTGTTTTTGTTTTTTTCTTTGTTTGTTGTTTTTGTTTTGTTAGATTCATCACCTAATAAGTACTCTTAATGGTGGTATGAACTGTATTCTATTGATTGCTAATGTTTGGTTTTTACCTTTGAGTTATAATGTTGATACTAAAGTATGGTTCTTTTGATATAACAGGCAATGAGTCCATGTCATCCATGCATCCATGAATTTCTATGGTCTCTCTTGGCTTGGAATTGTACAATCCCCTTCCTTAATAATAAAACTATTAATGAATTGGTGACCAGGAATTTCTCAAACTAAAGAAGGACTCAAGGACTAAAAAAAGTGTGACTTCAAGGGGATTTGATCCATTTGTGCTAGCTATTCCTTTGGGTGCTTGGATGTTTCCTTCTTGAGTTTTCCTTACCATTCCGACATTGCTCCATTATCAAGAAGTTGAGCCAATAAAAATAAGTCTTTGCATGATGTGGTTCCAACGCAAAAAAAAAAAATAGTGAGAATTCAAAGCACACTACTTAGCAAAAATAATCATCTAGGCTACAAGAACTGGTTATGGAACTAGACAAACATGTTCCCTCTAACTAAGGCCCTCTCTCTCGCTTCCTGCTTCTTCCTTTCACATTTCCTCGGAATGGTGGTGACTCTTTGATAGAAGCATTCTCATTATTCAAGTGGATGGAATGGCCAAGTGTATTAATGTGAAGTCATTGGATGTGGATTGTTTGAGGCTAGATTTGGAATGAGATCTACTCAGTCACATTAACCATAAATACAAAAGGGCCTGTACACCACCTTGTTCTTAGGACTTCATTCCATTCTCTTCTCCCCATCATTCTTCTCCATTTTTCACCTTATTGTCAGTTGTATCAGTAGTTTATATTTTGGTTGATGCATTGTTTTCTCTTGGTGAATTCTTGCGATTAAGAGTTTAACTATTACTTCCAAATGACATTTCTAGAGCGTACAGACTCTTTGAATGTGGGTTTGTCAGGGCATAAAGGGCATGAGTCTTCTTTTGGGAGGACCCACTGGCATTCCTATTTGGTGCATCAGTTAACCTCTTTTCCATAAACATTTCCACAATCAACATTTTTTCTGTTCATTTGCATCTCTGACATCCATTTTATCAGTGTTGTCGTTGTTTCTTTTTCTCCATCTTTCTTATTCCTTATCTTTTTCCATTCTATCACTACTAGAGAATCACTTTTAGTTATGGGGGCCCTGGTCCACTTTTTTCAATTTTTCCTAACCCCTACACCTTGGGTAGTCTCTAGTGTTATATCTCTAGAATCCGTATTAGTGATATCACAACTCAGCTAATGGACCTTACACTGGGGAAAGGTATCAACTATATTATGATTTACTTATCCTTGCTCATATGTGACTGTGTTGTGTCTGTAGATGGCAATCATATAGTAATGGACTGGACCTGGAGGAAACACTCAGGATGGACTGGTGCTGGAATGGTTGTGCAAGGAATAAGATTAATGGTGTGGTTACGGATGGACAATGGAAGGCACAATCTTGGCATCAACAGCAACACATCTTCTCCTTTTCTCTCTCTCTCTTCTCTCTCAGTTGCCAAATAATGTTGGATGTCAATTATGTATAGTGTTCACTCTTGTAGTCATGAACACTAATGTTGCTATGTATTGTAATGTTGATCCATTCACATGTCATCCCATTCACCATTAGTTATCATTTAAGTCAATAACCCCATACATTCCCAATATTTTGTAAGGAACTCAAGGATGAGTTTTCATTTAGTCATGGGGGTATGATGAGCTGCAATATCGCATATGTGATATTGCATCCTGCCTCATCTTCTATAAATAAGAGGCGGCACCCCTTGTTCCAAGAGTTAGACTTAGACCCTTAACCAGATTCTTACAGTTTTGCTATTCCAAAGTTAGAATTATTTCTTTGTGCCCGTAGTAGGAGTCATAGAGTGAACGAATCTTTATTCAAGCAATTTGTTCCTGAGCACAATTTTTTGTGTGGCAATAAAGATGAACTTTATGATAAACCTTGCAGCATACAAATTTAGCTAATTAGTAATTAATTATTGTTTAATGCTTTTCTAGTTAATTAATATCTCTCTCAACCTTCAATCCCCTTAGTTAAATACACTTAGTACGACTACTTTGAGCATGCATGTGGCACTTGGTAACCTAGTGACAATTAGTGTTTGGTAATCCCAGCAACGTTGCACTGGTTCAGGATGTGTACGGAAAGTGGAAATGGATACTTGTGTTAGGAACATTTAGAAACTACTTAATGAATAGTTGATGTAATTTAGCCACTTATTTCTCTCCCCCTCTCCTTTATTAGCAAAAGACATAAAAATATAAAAGCTATAAAAATCATGTACCTCAATCTTACTTAACCATACAACCATGACAACACAAATAAGTTTGGGAAGATAATGATTGATTAACCTTGAGTGTTCCATTAAGGTGATTAAGCACTTAGTCCTTGGATTTCGACTGGATCATGTGTGAAACACTCGTATTCATATGGTTGAGTGTAGGGGTACCATGCCACTCATCAATAAGGTTATGAGCTTGTACATCAAAATGGAAGGAAGTACCTCTTTGCCCTTAATGATCTCATTTCCTTCACCAAGACCTTTCAACGGATGCTCAACCAACTCATCTAACTAAGTATGTCAAAAAAGCACAACACAACAACTAACTATGATGAATCCCTACAAGATGGAAAAGAGGAATTTGAGGCTCACTCAAAAAATGAGAATCCCTTCTATGTCTCTTTCTTGATGTTTATCTCTAATGTGGTGCCTTTATAGTCTTAGTCATCTGACTTCTTTGAGGAAGCAACATCTCCCATGTCACCACCTAAGACAATGTCCATTGTGACAAGCCACATATGAGTCAGGCATTATACATTCCACCTATCTCTATGGTGCCCCCTACAATATCCTAGGCCATAATCACAAGGTAGGGCTCTTCCTTCGTGTCATGGAAACAACACATGTAATAGTAGCACACATGATAGCCTCTACAATAGTACACTTAACAGGTGTCCTACATGGCCACATAGCTTATCGTAGGACAATGGACCACGCCAATGGCATAGCAAGCTACACAACCAATGCAACTTGCTACACCCACACCAAGCCTAGATCAAGCATTCTAGCTCATTCAGACACTTACTAAAGAGGTCAAGAAACTTAAGGCCACCTCTTCTAATACATTCCAAATGATGGACTTCTACTAGGATGATTCTATTAGTCCTATTGTCCCATCGCTAATCTTTCCTCCTGGTGTCCAACTTCCCTAGTTCACCAAATATAATTGTGAAGGGGATCCTCCATGCCCATCTAGTAACCTTCTGGTCCAAGTTCCTTTTGTTTGTAGATATGGTTGCATGCAATCATTTGTATGTTTACCATGTTTCTAACTAGCAAGGTGCTAGATTGGTACCATGTGCTCCCCAGGGCCTCCATATCTTCATTGGAGGATTTGCTTAGCTAATTTGTTACTTGCTTCAAGTACAACTTGAAGCCTAAGGAAACCTTAGATCAACTCATGCAAATTAAGTAGGGTTACTTAGAGCTCATTCAAAAGTTCATCTAATGATGAAGCACTGCACTTAACAAAAGACATGAGCCTATCATGGAAACTCACCTACTAGCCATTTTCAAAGGTGTAGTGAACAACTTTATTAAGTCAAATTTGTACTATCTTGCCCCACAATTCCTAAGCCAAGCATTTTCTTAAATGAAGAGCATTCAGGATGTGGCGAAAGCTAGTAAGGATCGAGCCTATGTGGCCTAAAAGAATGCACACACAAAGAAAGATAAGAAGAAGGTCAAGGCAACAACAACAGTTGTTGCAGTGACCAATGAGACCAAGACAAACAACACCAAATGAATGGCCAAGGTAACCAAGGCCCCAACCAATAACAAGGAAATTGACTCTGGCACTTTGGCAACCAACCAACCCACACCATCGATTGCCATGGAGGAAGCTACCCCAAGGTCAAACATTGAGTGTAAGGACTACTCAAAGTACACACCATTACCCATTAAATTATCAAAACTTTTGGGTTAGTTGCTTAGTGCTAGGTACATCCAATACAAGCAAATGTTTGAAGATGCTTGCAAGCATCATGATTACTACTACAAGCTCCTCGAAAACCTATCATATCCACACTAAATGAGCCTTTGGTCCCAAAACACTTCATGTTGGACCAGTCCTACCATTATCATCAATTACTTGGCTATGGCATGGACTTCTACATGGCCTTATGGGATGACATACAATGCATGATTGACCAAGGCCAACTGGTTCTTGATTCAACCAACCCAATTCACCTAGAAAATCAATCAATGAACTTCTACAAAGATCCTCTCAATGTAAGTGATGTAGGATATGTCATCAATTCCATTATCATTGATGATGACATAGGACAAACATGAGAACCATTTGTGGTTCATGTGTCTTCTAACAGCACTGGTACCTCCTCAATGTCAACCAGTCTAAGGACCCATTTTTTCATTAGAGTGCTACCTTCAGTGCCCATGACATCCTTTGTGGTTAAATCCATGCAACTTATTGTGGCAAATACAACCTAGACACCCTTTTTCATTAAGGTGTCACAACATGTAGACCCTTCATCGAGTCTAATGGTGGGGACTACAACAAGCCCTGCTCACCCAAGGCCTCATCCCACGTACAACATTAGATAGTTGAGGTGATAGCCTGGGAGGCCAAAAAAGTACCTCACCAACCAAATGATTAGGGAATGTATGGCATTAGGTCTACCTATGCCAATCCCCTTATTTTTTGTTCCTATGGCCACATTAGCTGAAGTTGCTACCACAAGCAATCAACAACTAAGCACTGGGCTTCACAGGTAGGCAAAATAAACTAAGCCCAAGTCTCCTCCTTGGGAGATCTATCTCTTGGGTCCCATGGAGAAGATGAAGGCTAACAAGGTAACTAACAATGGCAAGGACTTTCTAGATGCATTGTCATAAGTCAAGCAGGCTCTTAAACAAAAAATACAACCTTGAGCCTATACAACTTGGTGATGACCTTCTTTGCTCATCGTGAAGCACTAGTTCACATATTGGCCTCCATTCCTGTCAAGGAGGACATCCTAGCAAATGAACAAGCCATCCATGCTATGATGCTTTCTCCTTTGCATTAAGAATTGTGTTCAATGTTGAAGCACCACAAAATTTTAGGTTTTCATGTCTTGACTACAAATTTGGCTAAGTGTCAAAATGGTGGCACTTTGCCCAAATTTTTCTGAGTTTTGAGTGTAGTTAGCTCCAACCACCAAATTTGCAAAATTTTTCTAAGTGTCAAAATGATGGCACTTTTTGCAAATTTTCCTAAGTGTTGGGACCATGCTCTCCATTGTAGTAGAGCATAGTTAGCTTCAACAACCAATATTTTAAAATTTTGGCTAAGTATTCAAAGCAAGTGTAGCTAACACACAAATGACTAGTTTTGTAGAATTTTTTTGTGTTGTGCTATGCTCAACATTGTAGTTGTTACGCTAGAGAGTGTAGCAAGTGTAGCCAACACACATATGGCCAATTTCGTAGAATTTTTCTAAGTGTTTTGCTACTACACTTGTCATTATAGCTACTATACTCTTCCCACCTACCACACCACCACGTGGCACTTGATCTACATTTTAGTCTAATCCTAGCCCTATAAATACCCCTAGACTCCCAATGTTTTAAGGGTTGGTAGTTGGCACTTTCATTTGGCATTTGGCATTTTGGCATCTTGGCACTTAGCTCCATGGGTGAACAAGACCTAGAGCACACCACACTTGTAGAGAGGCATCCCTACATCACATAGTACACTACAACCTTGTTGCAGCCCTACACCACATGGTACACTGCAGTGGCCAACTTGGTAGGCATGGTTCATCACGACAAGCACTAGACTTCATGGCCCAACATCATCGAGACTATGACTATGCTCCCACTATGACTGTTATACACTGTGTACCTTTTGAGACCCTTTTGGAGTTGACTACATTTCCATTTGGGGTAGTGTTCTATTTCTCTATCTCATTTCTAGCATTTTTTACATTTTTCTTGCATCTTTTCATGCTTTTTCATGCATTTTCATGCTATACTATGCTTGGGTTGTAGTCTTCGCTACTTGACACCCTTGTTTCAGTCGAAACCCTTAGCTACACTCACCTCTATTCCATGGCTATGGTCTTCACTTAGCATTGCAAAACATTTCTTTGACCCTTAGCACCATTTTTGTGTTGTTTGCATTTGCATTTTAGCTAACCACACCATCCCCCAGTTGCACCCACCACATTTCTTGCAACCAGCAAAGTTCCTATTCAAGCAACATAATCATTTAGGGTGCTTTGGCTCCATTTCTAGTAAGGCCCTCTTGTGGAAGTGGGGTTAAGGTTGTGCATTCATTAATTTCTAGATGGTTCTAGCCACCGATGTTTTTGATTATTACAAACACCTCTAGCATTTCGTGATGAGGCAATCAAGGTTGATCCTAAAAAGGGTTAGGGCACCACTATGCCAATGTTTATAACTATTCATGTAGGGAAATGTAAAATTCACAGGATGCAGATTGATGATAGGGTGACAACTAACATCATCCCATTTCCAATTGCTAACAAGCTTAGTCTTAACAACCAAATCTAGGCCACAAAGACATCATGCCTCAAGCCCTTTAATGGATCATGCATTGTCATGAAGGGAGTAATCATAATAGCCTTTTTGGTAGGGGAGAAATTCCCCACTATGGCTAAATTCATTGTCATCAAGGAGATGCTTGGGTTCAACCTAGTTTGGGAAGGCCCTGGCTAGCCCAATTACGAGCTATCTCCTCACCCATTCACCAAGAGATCCACCTTCCATACAAAGGTGGAGAAGTGATCATACATGGTGATAACTTAATCCCTCCAACCATCAACAACATTGACACAAACCAAGGGTCAAAAGTGGATTTCCCCAATGACATGTCGCCCATGAAGGATATGGCTCAACCTTGTTCGGTAGACACATCCAAAGAGAGAAAAAAGGCTAATACGCTCCTTGAAAAATCTCTATGGGAAAAACTATCCTTTAGCATCAATGATGAAGGTATAGGTGAATACCACCATGTGCTACCTAGGCCCTATGTACCCCCTAACCCACATCAAGTTAGGAAGAAATTACATTAGTAAGGCACTCCCTTAGTTCAGCATGTGCTAGGCACCTACTTGCTCTTAATTTTTTCATGCCCCATTAGCCTTTTGCTTGCATGGCTGCATTTCATGTGGTTTCTTGCATTTTACATTATTTTCTTTGCTACATGTTCATTTTTTTGGCTTATGCATTTTCATCTAGTTTTTTTACACATTAGAAAAACATTAAAATGCATAAAAATCATAAAATTTAAAAGTGCAAAAAAATATATATGGCCCACCATGGCCTATAACTAGCCATCTTCTTCATAATGTAATGGCCTGAAAAGGCCTTAATCTAGCACATGACCCACCATGGCCTAAAACTAGCAACCTTTTCATTATAATGGTCCAAAAAGGCCTTAAACTAGTGTACAGCATGCTATGGTCTAAAACTAGCAACACTTTTCTTCTACTACATGGCCCACCATGGATTTAAACTAGCAACCTTTCTTACATTTTCATGGCTCAAAAAGGCCTTAAACTAGTTCACATCCTGCCATGGCCTTAAAATGACACCTCGCAGCCCACCATGGCCCAAAACTGGCAATATTTTCCTTTTTATTTGAAGCCTAAAATGGCCTTAAACTAGCAATCTCCATGGTCCAAAATGGCCTTAAACTAGCAATGGCCCTTTTGTTATGTCCTTAAATTGGCATGGGGCCCACAAGGGGCCTAATCACATTAACTAGTTGCATTATCTGCATTATTCACATTAAATAGTTAGCAAAATAAACATGAAATTTCATACTAATCCTTATCACAAAAGGCATAAGATTTATCATATTTCTATTAGTAGGAGTACAGAGCATGACCATGTGACAAATATGGCCAAACTAAAAAATTGCCTAATAGCAAAGCTACATTAGGTTAGCTCAGCTAGCAGTGTCTAATAGGGGTTGAGGCTCCTCCTCCTCCTCCTTTGCTACTCTGTTGGGGCCTATGGTATCATGTGGTGCCTACTCAAAAGCAATGCACAATGACAAATTAATTAGCAAGTGCAAAACTAAAATACAAAATTAACATGAAAAACTGACACATAAAAAGCATAAAAAAACAAAAGCAAAACTAACCCAACAAGGTCTTGCATCATACTCTTAAGGTAATCTATTAAGGCCCTCCTCAAAGAATTAGAGGATCTAGACCTCTGATAACTACATCCATTCCTTGTGGCTAAATTCAAAATTTGCAAGGATCTTATCCTCGTCCATAGCAGTCCATGTAGGAGGTTGCATAGAAAAGGTGGCTATAGAAGTCTCACCTAAGGGTAAGGTAATCTTTCACTCTGGGGAGCCACTAACCACTATATGCTAAGAAAATAGCTTGAAAGCCTAGTTTCCACCAATCACCTCAACAAACATCTCAAGGAAATGAGCCTTCACAGACTTGTCCTTGAGCTACCATAAATAGGAATCACACTCCCACTTGTAGTGGTGCTTGTGATCCTTCTGCACATGCCCCCACTTGAACACTTTGGTGCTAAAGCTCTTCCATTCTTGATTCTTTTGAGATAGCAAATCCATCTACAATCTCTACTCAATGATCTCCTAGGTAGCCTCATTCTTGCCTTGGATTGCTAACTAGTATCTAACATAATCTATTTTTGATGTCCACCAAGTACTATCCCTCCATGCTTGAGCTAACAAGAAATAATAATGGGATTGGAGGCCCTTGTTCTTTGTGATTAAGCTTGCCAATGCCTCCTGGAGCTCATGAATGTATTTCCATAGGTGATCATTCAAGTGTCTATAGGTCCACAATGCCTTCACATTTGAAGGCATGCACTTGCTCATTACCTCATACATATGACAAGACACCTGCTCCACCTTGGGGGGATACTCAAGGATGACATCCACATGAGTAGCTCAATTTGGATTCCAATAAAGATTAGAGCCTATTACCTATATTCCAATAAAAAAAATAATAGTAATAGACTAAGCATAGATTTGGTAGAACAGTTCAAGAAAAATAACATACATACCAATTTTGGGATCTGCCTACTATATGCAGTCCACCATGTCCTCCATGATGCCTTAGGTGAATTTATCTAGTGTCTTTACCCATGGCTTCATGCGGTGGTTAGGCACTAGTGGTGGATTGCTGGTAGGAAGGTCTAAGACTACAATACAACACAACACAATGAAACACCCTAAATTTTCATGGCATTCTTGCTTCACCGAGTCCTTGGAATTTAGGCAATGTCGTGGCAGTTCTTTAGGAGATGGATGTTTTGAGTTTAGACTGTCCAGTTCAGCAAATTTTCTACTTCCAGTGTTGATAGGCCTAACGGAATCTCCAACCTACCCACCTGGGTAGCTCATCCAACTGACAGTCTACGCAGAAGTGATATGTGGATTGTCAATGGTGCTCAGGCTGCAAAAAATAGTTTGGCAAGTTTTCTAGTCAACAAGTTTGCTATGCTATGCTACACTATGTAGCATAGTAAGCCTCGAAAGACAATTACAGGATGAAGTGCTACACTATGCTATGCTACGTAGCGTAGCAAGAGCAAGATAGAAAGGCCCAGCTTGCTTAGTGATTTCAATTGCACTTAGCAAGCACATCCAACCTTTCAAAACTAGTTGCTTTGCTCAACTTCAAGTCTTTCAGCAAAACTCCTCTTACTAGAAAAGTAGCAGATCAAACAAAAAGCAAGCTTTTTTTGGCTACTATGCTATGTAGCGTAGCACAGCAGAGCGATGATGCAAGAATAACGAAGGGCATCTCAGGATGTAGGCTCAGCAAGTTTGCAAGCTTCACCTCATACAAGAGCAAATGCTGTAAATTGATAACATGATCTTCAAGAAAGCATTCACAATGCAAATCATAGTTAGATCCAGCCGCTATGCTATGCTACACTACGTAGCATAGCATAGCGTAGCAAACATGTAGAGCCATCCAAAGCATTTCAAAGGCCTCTGACAATTACAATTAGCTCTAGTGTAGATTTCTTCCACAAACTAGTGGCGATGCTATGCTATGCTACATAGCGTAGCAAGCAGCTATGCTACGCTAACATGGCTACGCTCTATAGCGTAGCACATCGTAGCAAGTAACTACGCTACATCGGTGTGCTTCATTCCTTCTTATCTACATTAATGGCACACCTAATCCCAATTTCTCTAGTTCTGATAGCGTAATTGCAGTGTGATAGGCTCATCAATCAGCTTTACATGGCCATGCAACACATACACGTCAACATCAGGCAGGCCTAGGACACGTGGCATCCAAACCGCATCTTTCGCATGTTTCTATCCCTATAAATACCCTAACAAGAAAAGCTCAAAGGGTTGGCAAATTTGGCAAACTTGGGCAAAAACTATGGTTGGCAATTCTAAGCAACTTTGAGCATTGTTGGTATTTGTTGTCGGAAAACCAATTGGAGAACTTGTTAGCAAAGTAGTTTGCATCCCCATTTTGCATCCTATTAGCTCTTTTCCATTACCTTTGTAGTATTTCGCATTGTTAGCTCTTGAGTTGGTGTTCAAGCATACGATTGGCTTGCTTTGAACATTTTTGGTTACTTTCAAGTTCTCTGTGCCTCCCAGCGTCGTGCAACTGATTGTATCCACTTTGACAAAGTAAAACCGTACTCTTGAAGTGGTGCATTTCTTAACCTCGGTTTACTTTATTCTCTTACTCATCACTACATTTTACATCATTTTCATTCCCTTGCATGTAATAACTGATATTTTACGCTATAAACACTATTTTCACATTACATGTTTGCAAAAGGTTTACTGACACCGATTAAGTCCTTGTCTAATCAACCAGACCATTCAAGGCATCCTATTTCTGCTTTATCAAGCATGACCCTCACATGGATCTGGGGTTAAGACTATCATCCCCGATGACCTCTCAGTGTTTTCTAGCCGTCGAAGTTTTCAGTTGCTAAAAGATTTTGGCGCTATAAGGAGGGCCTTTTTAGTGCCTTTTTCGTGTTTTATGATAGTCTTGTGAGCGTTCTGCACCCCGACACACACTAGCATAAACTTGACATCCTTGTTTGGTTGTTTATGCATCGTGTGGTGTAGATCGGTCACTTCGACGGTTCCTTCAAAACCTTGTAGGACATAAAGCCTCCGATTGCCATTTGACTCAACTCATTTTATGGTAGTCTTGCATGTGTTCTGCACCTTGTCATGCACTAGCGTAAACTTGACACCCTTTTGTGGTTGTTTACACATCGTGTGGTATAGATCAGTCACTTCGACGGTTCCTTCGGAACCTTGTAGGACATAAAGCCTTTGACTGCTTCCACATCCCCTTGTGTTTCTCATTTGCACGCCCCTTGTGTTTCTCATTTGCACACCCATTTAGCTTTGCAACAATGACTTCCCCAAGCACTATTGCTAACACCTCAAACATTGAGGTTCCCCTCATGGTTCAAGGCATCAATGACCACTCAGCCTAGGGCTGGGGCCACATTGATCCCTCAAGATCCAAAATCGGGGACCCGAGGGCTTGGCCGAACAATACGAGCGATACAACTTTCTTTGTGCTAAGATGTAGGCAAACCTACCCTTAGATGCACAAGAGTCCAAAGAGAAGCATAGCTTCAAGTTTTCCTACTATAATGGGAGGGAATTTATTCCCACTCCCGGTGTTTCCATCCCCTTAACACAAATGAACCAATGGCTTCCAGATCAATTGATGCAGATCCTTAGGCCTGGGGAGTTGCAGGACATGACGTCTCATCATGATGAGGCTTTCCAGGATGGCTAGGAAGAGTTGGATTCCAAATCCAATGGGGGGGGGTCAAACCAAACTTGCCACCATCCCTCCTACCCCATCCTTTTGGATGAACCCATTGTCTATTGTTGCTCCCTTTGTGGTCACATCTAGGTCATCGCAACCTGTGATTACATCAGCAATGGATAGCCATGTCATGCCCTTGGTGTATCAATGTCCCTATTCCCCTATTTCATTCTCAGCTACCATTTCTTTGTAAACTATTCATTAGTCTATTCCTGCATCCCATCACATACCAATCATAGCTACCCTGCCACACATTCATACCGTACCTACTTCACAATTGCATGCAGCTTCCATCTCTATCCCTTCATTTACACCTATCCCATCATCAGTGGTGGGACTAGGCCTATCCACATGGTGGAACCCATTCACTTCTCCCCTACTACCTTACCTTTGCAGATGTCTCACATTCATCATCAGACCTACCAAGCGCCACAAGCGATACCACCCAGCATGGGGATATGGTCTATCCCACTGGCCATGCAAATATTCTACCCCGTAGTGCAACCCTTAGCTACTACTACAATAGCACCACTTGTTGGCTGGTGGATGCCACAAGCAACACAATTCGCAGGGGCCATCCCAATGGTACTGTCAATAGGTCACGCTACCCCTCTACTACTCCATAGATGGGAGCTACCTATGCAGTTACCAAATCACCTGCATCATCCGTAGGCTTGGATCAAGCATTTCATCTTATACAAACTCTTACTAAGGAAATAAAATGCCTCAAAGCTATCGGGTCTGATATAGTTCAAGTCATGGACTTCTACCAGGATGACCCCATCAACCTGATAATCCCTACGTTAACGTTAGCCCCAGGGATGTCGCTCTTGCACTTCATGAAGTACAATGGGAAAGGGAATCCCAATGCACACCTTGTTACATTTAGGTTTGATTCCCTTCTTCTGCAATAATGGCCACAAATAATCATCTGTGTCTTTTCCATGTCTCTATCTGAAAAAGCTCTAGATTAGTACCGTGCCCTTCCATGCTCCTCCATCTCAACCCTGGAGGAGCTTCTAACCTAGTTCATGACACGTTTCAAATACAACTTAAGACCAAATATCATGTAGATCAATTAATGAGCATGAAGCAAGGCCCACTAGAACCACTCCAAAAGTTCATCCAATGCTGGAGCGCAACTCTTAACGAAATCTACGAGCCCATCGTGGAGGCCCATTTTCTAGCCATTTTTAAGGGTGTAGTGAATGACTTCATTAAGTCTAAGCTATATTATCTCACTCCTCACACTCTCAATTATGCTTTAGCCCAAACTAAGAGCATACAGGATTCAGCTGAGATGAGCAAAGACCTGGCCTATGTTGCATACAAGAACACCTTCGTGAAGAAGGACAAGGGTAAGGCTACAATAGCCATAGTGGTCACTGTGGCGAACAAGGCCAAATCCAAACCTAACAACAAGAAATTAGCCACACCTGCAGTTAACCCTATGCCCAAATAGGGCAACGCACTGCAACTTCCCACATCCGTACCTGAGATAGCTGCACTACCCAAACCGAACTTCGAGCGTACGGATCTCTCAAAGTATACTCTACTGCCTCTCAAGCCTTCGGATCTTCTGAAGAAACTACTAGTAGCAGGGTACATCCAACATAAGCAGATGTCAGAAAAGGAAGCCAGGAAGCACTGGCAGTACTGTGAACTCCTCAGGAACCCCTTACTAGCTTTTCCCAATGAGCCCCCAGTTCCTAAGGGTTTCAAGCTATAGCGGTTTTTTGAGTACCATCAACAGTGTGGTCACGACACCGATTACTGCATGGCACTGAAGAACAACATCCAAAGGCTATTCGATTAGGGGAAACTAGTGTTAGATGAAGCAATCTAGTACGCCTTAAGAATCAATCCCTGCACATTTACACTGACCCCCTCAATGCCAATAATGCCGACTACACTATCAGCACCATCGATGTTGAAAATAATCCTAGACCACCACAGCAACCGTTTGTGGTCTGTGTGCCTCGACATACCACACTAGCATCACCAATGGTTAATCAAAGTCTACAACAACCTTTTGTCCTAAGAGTCCCACCATGGACATCTCCCCTTGCACCACCTGTTCCTAGGGCATCTACCCTTGCATCACCTATTAGCAGAAATGCACCACCACCTTGCACATTAACACCGTTAGCTCCATTTGTTATCAGGGGGCCAATCCATTCAATAGCCCCCACCCCACAAAATAAAATCTTACAGCCTTCTCGTCCTAAAAAATGAGAAGTATGCTTCACTAGTGAGACGTCAAGGAAAGGTACCGCCCCATGTACTTCCAAGCCTATGTCCTCACCCCTTGCATCTATGCCCTCATCGCCGAGACATAACGTTGCTACACCCACATCATCTTCACCATATTGTCCAAGAAAGCCTGAACCCAAGCCCAAAATTGTCCCTCCTTGGGAAATTCATCTTCTGGGATGACTAGAAGAGGAGAAAGGTAATAAATTAGAAAGTGGTCAGGACCTCTTAAGCGCTCTTACCTAGGTTAAGCAAGCTCTAAAATAGAAAAACATTACACTGAGTTTGTACGACCTAATCATGACATCTACTGCACATCGTGAGGGTTGGGTCCACATGTTAACGACAATCCCTATCGACAAAAACATGCCAGCAGAAGAGAAGGTGATTCATTTGGTCATATTTCCTTCTACGCCTGCAAAGCCAAAGCCATCCCAACTAACGTTTTGTGATGGTTCCATTAGGGAAGATCCTAAAAAGGGTCAAGTGACTACGGCACATCTATTCATCACAATCCAGGTCAATCAACATAAGATCTGGAGGGTACACGTCGATGATGGGGCTGCTACAAACATCATCCCTTTCCCTATTATGGACAAGCTAGGTTTGGTGGACTAGATCAGACCCACAAAAATGTCATGCCTAAAGTCATTCAATGGGGCATGGGTTGTGATAAAGGGCATGGTCCATATAGACTTCGTGGTAGGGGACCAATTCCCCACAAATGCAACATTCATCGTAGTTGAAGAGATGCCTAGGTTTAACCTGATCGTGGGGAGGTCATGGTTAGTGCAACTTAGGGTTGTCTCTTCACCCATCCATCATCAGATCCATCTACCCTATGCAGGTAGGGAGGTGGTAATCCATGGCAACAAGGTGGCAACACAAGCTATCAACAACATGAATATGGAACAGGGCTCAGAGGTTGTAACCTCTAAGAGTGAAGCACCCATCTTTGTAAACACTAACTGTTCAGCCAAAGAACTGGCTTAGCATGCCGGTTCAAAAAATGAAAATGTGTGGACTGAGTTGCCCTTCCAAGCAGAGGACAACGATGAAGGTGAAGGTCAAAGCAAATTGTCTTGGCCTTACACCTTGCCCACTCCACGATGGGTTCAGAAGTAGCTACTCCTTGCCCAGTTAGCATCCCTTGTACATTTACCACCTTTTTTGCATTTATCCTTCTACGCTAGGTATTAATTAGCCTTCCTCTAGCTATTAGCGTATCATCCCTTTAACATCCTTATCAGCCTAAAATGGCCTAAAACTAGGCTACGCCACAGCCTAAAATGGCCTAAAACTATCCTACACTATGGCCCATAATGGCCTAAAACTACGTAATGGCCCGCAATGGCCTAAAACTATGCAATGGCCCGCAATGGCCTAAAACTACGCAATGGCCCGCAATGGCCTAAAACTAGTAGGGGCCCGAAATGGCTCAAAAATAAAACATCAAAAAAGCAAAAACACAGCATAGCATAAAACCAATTTTCATTCAAATGTTTGCTTCATTCATTAAACATTTTCCAATGCTTGCAAAAATTATACAAAAAAATTCAAAGTTTCAAAAGCATCCCATGTTGTCATGGGTTATCTTCATCCGCATCATCTTTTCTTGCATCATTTGCTCCTGCATCATCCCCTTCCGCATCACCTTCTTCTACATTATTCTCTGCTGCCTCTTCATTCCCGCCCTCTGCAGGCCCTGCTTCTTCACCTGGAACCTACATCGTAAAAGTAAAATAGTCAGCTAGGCCAACCCATGCAAGCTAGAACAGAGCACAAGCATTAACATAGCAAAAAGTGACTAACCTGAGATGGCCCTGCATCCATCTTGAAGGGTATGTGATCTAAACCGAGCTTGAGGTGGTGCTAGACCTCCTCAACTAGATGTTTTCCTCCTGGCTCCTAATGGTTATCACCGTCATCTCCTAGGACTTCCTTGCCCCTATAGTAGTTTGCACAAAAGCGGTTACCATAAAAACACAAAAAACACAAAAACTAGCAATGACACTCCAACATGCAGTACCTACTACTTAGCTTACCAAGCTTATACAGTAACAGGAATGGTGAAAGACTAACTAAGACATCTTCAACGATGATCGGTTTAAAGGGTGCCCATCCCTCATCCAACCAACTAGACTCCTTGCATCTATTGTAGAGTTTTGGATACTAAGTTGGGTAGGTATGGTACTCACCCTTGCACTAGCCTATCACACCTACACACATATTATTAGTGAAAGAAAACTCCCATAGCACCATTTATGCTAGGTTCAACGCATCCATATCACCATGAAGCCTCTCCTCATTGATGTAAAACCTAGTAACAAAAACACACCGTTAACATTTGACTAGCATAGCAAACATCACATAGCGTAGCGGAACGTAGCTGCAAAACTCACCTACCAGCATTGTAGATGGTTCCTGGTGGATTTTGGAAGCATGTTCCCATATGACGTGTAATAAAAAAAGTGTTTTAGAGATGGTAGAAATTATACTCGGGCATACCCCAGATCCAAGTCAAACGCCTCAAATTTTTGGGGCATCAACTGGATCCTTCTCCCTACCTGCTACTAATTGCGCCATCCGTCAGATATCTCAGAATACCTAGGTTTGCCCCAGGCAATAGGGTTTTTGTTATGGCAGCTGCTACCTCCTCCACTAGGTGTGACCAAATGATCACACTGAAGCATTGGAGGAGGAATTGTAGGAACTCCTACGTTCCCTCTTGAAACCAGACTGCCTGATCCCCCACACATGTATGGGGAGGAGGAACATTGGCCACTGGCCTGCTCACGTAGCACAGGACCCCTACAATTTCTAGGACAATTAAAATTGGCCTTAGCACTACCCTGCACCACACAATAGCAAATGTTAGCATCATGTCTAAGTGTGATCCACACATAGCATAGAAACACTAGTACTTTAGCAAATAGCATAGCACTAATTCTCTTCATAGACATAGCATAGCAAAAACATGAAGGCAATAGCGTAGCAAAGCTAGCTTAGTGTAGAAATAGAGCAATTAACCCTAACAAAGTGATTAACATTACACCCTAATAGAACACATGTCAAACTATCATATCACGCATAGCCAAACCCTCCTGAGGGGTCTACGCTACTCTATTTGCATGCCAAGTAGCTCAAATTGGCTAGGCCTCTATGGTAATGATAGCCACAGCGATGGCGACCTAGGCAACCTTACATGCAATCCTAGTGTAGCATCTGTACATCCGCCATGGCCGAGAAGGCAACAACGATAGTGTAAGGGCCAAAACAATGACAACATGATAACAGAAAACATAGAAAGATAAGCAAAATCATAGAAATGAAACAAAAACAAGAAAAACAAAAGCGAATAGAAGCACGAGAAAGCAGAGGAAGCATAGCAGCCTACCGGGTCAGCGGTGTCTCCTCTCGCACTGTGACGTGCACCTGTGTCATGCATCCTAGGGTTTCCTTTACTTCCTCAACCTTAGTGAGTGCTAGGTGTTTGTGTTCCTTCTTGGGAGCCATTGTCTCGGTTGCCGACTCTTCCCTCATTGCTATGTCAATCTCGCCTCGCTCTCTGTTGACACAATCGCTCTGCCCAGCGAAATCGCTTTGTGCTCCGAATGAGGGCTCTGCGTTGTTACGGTGAAAATGACAAGTTTACTAGGGGTTAATCCCTATTTATAGCTGCAAAGGTAAAAAGGGAAAACTTGCCATTCTCTCTCTCCGTTTAATGTGATGTCATGTAGCGTAGCATGCTCGCCATGACATCGTAGCACTATTGGCATTAACACAGGTGGGCTTGGCCAAAAATCCTCAGCATGCTTCAAGCTAGTCATTTGCCTTCCCAAAAATATCTAGTTAGTAGTCTAAAAAGACCTAGCACTCCTAGCATATAGTTTCACCCTAATTAGCTGTCCAAAAAGACCTTAAACTAGTAGTTTCGATCTTCTACACATTTGTAGTCCGCAACGACACTAAACTAGCGGTTTCACATTTTTGCATTAGTAGTTTTGCATTTTTACACTAGCAGCTTTCTGTTTTGTATACTAGCATTTTTGCATTTTACGTGTTCACAATTCACAATGACATTAAACTAGCAGTTTCACATTTTCACATTGGCAGTTTTGCATTTTTTTAGCAGTTTTACATGTTTTTTTACGTCTTAGTAGTCTAACATGACCTTAAACTGGAAAATCTTATGCTTTGCATCGTACTTTACTGATTACATCTCATTGCTACTCTGCAAATTTTCACTATACACGATTACTACCAACAAGTACCTCTTAACTAAACTTTCATCTCATTTTGGCAGGTTGAGCGAGAATGGAAATCCATCGTGATCTCTCTTTGTCTTTAGCTTTAGAAGGTCCACATGGCAAGCTCACGAGATAACTGAACCCAAATCTAATAGATTGGAAATCACCTGCAATTAGCATTGTAGCGTCCTTGGAAACATCCCCAGACTGGCATGAGCATTTGGTCCAAACCCTAGATTTAGAGGCCAGGGATGTAACTGAGGACCCTCTCATTGAGATGCCTATGACCACATCTAGGGGGGAAATAAAAACGTTGAAACTTAGTTCCCTCTTAGATCCTTAGATGCATAAAGATGTAGCAAAAATTCTGCAAGACAACATTGAGGTCTTTGCATGGTCATACAGCGACATGTTGGGTTCAGATCCAAGGCTGATACAGCGCAACATCGTCTTAGACCCGCGCATGAAAGCAGTTAAGCAGAAGGCTCGTAAGGTTAAACCTGAAATTGCACTAGCCGTAAGGGATAAAATCACTAAGCTATACCAGGTTGGTTTCACTCGGGCAGTTGATTATTTGGAATGGGTGTCCAACATCATTATAGTTTTTAAGAAAATGGGAGGAATACAAATCTGTATAGACTTCTGGAATCTGAACAAGGAAATGATCAAAGATGATTTTTCACTTTTGAGCATCGATCAACTCATTGACACTACGACTGGTCATGCTCTATTATCCTTCATGGATGGTTTCTTCGGCTACAACCAAATTTGCATTAACCCAGAGCATCAGTTAATAACAACCTTCATGACCCCATGAGGTAACTTTTGTTACACTATGATGCCTTTTGGACTCAAGAATGCCAGAGCAACCTACTAGTGAGCCGTGACTTACATCTTTAGCAACTACATACTAGAAACACTAAATGACTATGTGGATGACATAGTGGTAAAATCTAAAGAAACTTTTGATCATCCCAATGATGTAGGTGTAGTCCTCAAGTATTGTTAAATGCATGATTTATGTATCAATCCTAAAAAGTGTGTCTTCAAGATGAGAACCGAGCACATGTTATGGTTTTTAGTATTAGAGGCCGGAATACACGTGGACCCTGACAAATTTAAGACCATCATCAACCTAGCACCTCCTACAAATCTTAAAGAACTATGTGGGTTGCAAGGTAGAGTACAGTTCATCAAAAGGTTTATAGCAAAGCTGACTGACAAGTTACACCCCATGCAACATCTACTGAAGAAAGAGATTAACTTCAAATGGATACCACAGTGTCAAAAAGCCTTTGATGATCTGAAGAAAGACCTTTTGCACCTCCCAATTGTTTACCCACCACAGAGGGATAGGCCTTTCTTCATCTACCTTGCTATCTCGGACACGTCTATCGTAGCACTATTATGTCAGAAATGGGATGACGATTCTGAGATACCAGTGTACTACCTAAGTTATGCAATGATAACATATGAGGAAAAATACAATGATGTAGAGAGACACTACCTTGCATTTGTGTTTGCATTAAAGAAGTGAAGAAACTACCTATTTCGTAGCAAAATTAACATCATTTGCAAAAGCAACATATTCTGAGCTATTACAAAAAATCTATACGAAAGCAATAGGATAGCTCGGTGGAAAGCAATAACAGCAAAATTTCATTTGCATTATGTGAGCCAATCGTCAATGAAAGGTCAAGCCATAGCAACACAACTTACAACCTCGCCCATCGATGATCAGGTGATCATAGACCCCAAATTCCCAGATGAGCATGTTAGCACTATCAATGTCGTCCCATCACATCTCGAAGCTACTTTGCATTTCGACAATGCCTCGACCACGTGAGGGGATAGTCCAGCTGCTATCATTTCATTTCCCCCTGGGGAAATGCATCCTTCAACTTGTCATTTCGCGTTCCCTTGTACAAACAATGTGGTAGAGTATGAGGGGTTACTCAGGGGCCTATTAGCTGCCCAAGAATTAAGCATACAACACCTGGAAATTCACAGAGATTCATAATTAGTTATGAATCAAATCACTGAGGTCTACACCTGCAAAGCTACACACCTGCAACCCTATTGTGACTTAGCAAAAATCCTGCTCAAATAGTTTGCAACTATGGATGTGCAACACATGCCACATAACGAAAACACTGTAGCAAACGCCTTAGCCACCCTAGCATTAAATATTCCATCACACTTGTTTGCAAGTTTGCCAACCTTAATTACTGAGTATACTGAGCCTATCACTCAGGTAGGACACGTAGCCTCTGTTAGCGTTGCAAATACCCAAGAGTGGTATGCCAAAATTAGAGCCTACCTGCAACATGGTGAGCCCCCAAGAGGATTGACATCTACCCAAAGAGATACAATTCGTAAGCGTTCCTGGCAATATACGCTCATGGGAAACGACACCCTGTGCAAAGACTCTAATGACGGGATATTACTGGCATGTTTAAATGAGGAGCAAGCGTAGAAGGTGGTTAATGAAGTACATGAGGGATTGTGTGGTGGACACATAGCACCTAGGGCTATGGCTGTAAAAATAAGATGTCTAAGGTATTACTGGCCTCGCATGGAGCATGATTGCCTAGCCAAAGTTAAGATGTGTGATACGTGCTAATGATACACAAATCTCATATGCATCTCACCTACAGAGCTGCATCCAACACAGATTACATGGCCTTTCTAGCGATGGGGACTAGACCTCATAGGACCTATCACACCTAAGTCCTCCATAGGGCATAGCTTCATCATCACTGCCACTGAGTATTTTACTAAGTGGGTGGAGGCCATCCCCCAAAGGAAGACTACATCTCAATAGGTTTGCCACTTCATCTTGGATAACATCGTGATAAGGTTCGAGCTTCCCATGACTATTGTGATCGACAACAAACCACAGTTCAGTAGTATGGAAACCCGAACCTTCTGCAGCAATCTTGGCATCAGAAAATCATTCTCCTCACAATATTACCCACAGGCGAACAAGTAGGTAGAGGCTACAAATAATTCCATCATCAACTTGCTGAAGAGGATGCTTAACGACAGCAAGAGATGATGGCATGAGAAAATCCTCTATGTGTTGTGGGCTTATAGGACAACATGTAGGACTGCGATAGGTAAGACTCCTTATAGTATTATTTATGGATCTTAAGCTATGTTACCTCTTGAGTTGTAGGTACCATCACTCCGAATGATCCTATCTGATGTCGTGAGTGAAGCCCAGAACAACAAGTTGAGGGTCATCGACCTCAACTCAATAGAGGAGGAGCATGCACAAACTCTAAGTCGCATAGAGTAGTACCAGAGCAAGCAGTGGCAAAAACATCATGCAAATCTGCATCAATGGAAAATACAGAAGGGAGACCTCATCCTCAAGGCTGTCTATGAATATGTGAAAAAATTCTCAGCAAACTGGGAAGGTCCATACATGGTCACAAAAGCCTTTGGAAATGGAGCCTTCAAGATGGCAAACATGGATAGCAATGAGTTTGCAAATCCAGTGAATCACTCGTATCTCAAGCCATACTACATCTAAAGCATGAACACGGTAAGCTCATTTGCTACGATGTAAAATTGGCAAAGCTCGTCCTCTATGACATAAAACTAGCAAAGCATCACCAACGTTAGCTACGACATTAAATTGGTAAAGCTCATCTACTATGACGTAAAACTGGCACAAACAGTTTGCTATGACTATAAACTGGTACAGATGGTCTGCTAGGACCTTAAACTAGCTCATCCACCATCCGCTATGATGATAAACTGGCACATAGTAGTACAGTGACAGTCTTCTAGGACCTTAATGTTGGCACATTTTGGCCATTTCATGAAACAGGTTGGCATGATAAAACTGGTTAAAAGTTTTTGCAATTTGATAGTTGAAAAAGTTAATGGCAATTCCCAAAGGTGCCTATATACAGCTTGTCACTCTTTAGGAGATGCACGAAACAAAAGAAGATATAAAGTAAGATCCTGATGACACGGAAATTTCCATCGTTGACTCCTCTTGCATAGTTTCAGGACCAATTTCATCTTTCAGGGAATCCAGAAAAAGTGTAACTTCAAGGAGCAATGGCAGTCGTGAATTCAAGGATGATGTAAAAAAAGAAAATGATGAAAACAGAAAGAAAGAACTAAATATCTTAACTTCATCCTCAAGGACTAGAAAGGAGGGAGATATTGAAGGGGGCAGATCAAATGTTGAACTAGATGTTTCTCTGACAAGCACGTCTATTTTACAGTGGCAGGGGGTAAACTTGTACAGCATATCACGAAGCGTTTAATATTGTTAACAGTTTTTTTTGACCAATTATAAAGATCGTACATGGTCCATAGATATATATTTAATTTTGTTAAGTTAGGGGCCAATAGATATATATTTACTATAATTACTATCTCTATTACTATGATTTAACTAAAATATGATTTAAATAAAATATTTTAAGATTTTCAAAGAAAAAGAAAGTTATGGGATATTTGTTTAACATCCTATAAAAAGGGGGATTTATGGACATTTCCAACCATGGCTTTTATTTATATAATTGTAACTTTATGTGGAAGTTGTAACTTCCTAGCCTTAATCCATGATGTTTGTAACCATTAAAAAGGCCACTTGTCAACTATAGCCTCTTTATCTCCACAATGGCCACTTGTCATTTGCATGGGACACTTGTCACCTACAACTTGTTTATCTCCATGAAGACACTTGGCAACTGAATGAAGACACTTGGCAACTACATGAAGACACTTGGCAACTACATGGGACACTTGTCAACCGCAGCTTTTTTATCTCTTTGGTGGTTGAAACCACCCAAAATTGTTGTAACTTACCTAACTTGTTGGGCAAGTAACCTCCTAACTTGTTGGGCAAGTAATCTCCTAATTGGTTGGCCAAGTTACTTGGGAGAGAAGTTAGGTGAGATATTTTTGAATATGTAACTTCCCTACCTACCTTTGAACCCTATAAAAATGCTTCAGGGGTCAAGGGGGGAGAATCATGATCATAACATTGGGTCTCACACATCACACTTGGGATCAAAGAAGATTTGTAAAGAAGATTGCTTGCAATATGGCTTGCTAGAATAAAGATTTTAGCCTCTTGGTCATGGTCCTGTGAGTTATGTCTTTCATTTTTTATTTTGTTTAAATTGCTTAGCTAGTGGTTTAGATAGTATCATCCTTGGCAAGTAATTTTGGGATTTTTAGATTGCTCTTATTGTTCTTGTTGCCTGATAGAAATTTCTATTAAAATTTTGCCATACAAGCGCTTGTGTTTAAAAGCCTTGAGAGCATTTTAGTAGTAAATTTTGTTTATCGTGCAACGTGTGGGAACTGCTATTGGGATTATTGTAAGAGAGCCTCTGTTTGTAGTCATGCTGTTGAACAATTCAGTAGTCAAGAGGGTTCAGAAAATCTTTGGTATTTTGATGGGACCAGAATAGCTTCTTTTTATCTTTAAAGTGATTTTCCGTGTTATTTCAATCAGAAATTGTCAAGTCTTTTAAAGGTTCTGTTTAAATGCAATCGTTGACATCTACTGTCTAGCCAAAATGGAGTCTCGTACATGGTAGTTTACGCAGCAATTTTTGGTAGTACAGTAGGATTGTCTTGAAGATATTGCTTGTTTGAGTCTTGGAAGTTTGAACAATTCATAGATATTGAATTTGGAATAGCTTTATTGCGAAGTGTTTACTCGTGTCATTTTACCTTGTTTAAATATTTGAGGTCCACACAAATCTGCTTTCTTTTCTTTCTGTCTATTTCCTTTGAATCTTGCTCTATTTCTAGTTTTCTTGTGGAACTATATATCTCTCTCTGGGGAAAATTAGGAGTAGATTTGCGGAGTTGTGCTCAAATGTTTTTGCAAAATTTTACTTGTTACAAGCAGGTATTATAAGGACCGTGTAGACTAGGTAGTTTGAACAAAATAGGAAACTTTCAACAACTCACAGTACTTGACAAAGTTGGCTGAATCTCATAAAGTAAGTCATTTGTATTTCACACACACGCAATCGTTACATTGCACACAACCGCACGCCGCAACAGCACACACACATACTCACATTAACTACTGAGTTATTTGGAGGTATCTGGGCCTTGGTGTTGCCAGAGACCAGCAGGCACCTAAATCCTGTTCGAGGACACTCGTTGGCGGTCGCGTCCCAAACGGTCGCCAACAGTTCTTTTGGCGCTAGAAGGAGGGCTGAAAATTAAGCCTCTAGGTTCATAAGCCTTATACTTTTAGTACATCAACAATTATTTGTAAGGCTTAAGAATTAGATACTATTTTCAGTTCATGACCAAGAAATTTGATAGTTTGGAAAGTTTCAAAGTTTCAAAAGATATTCTAGATTCTAAGACTGATTCTTCATCAGAAGAAGAACAAAAGAAAGTTTCTGAATTGGGAACAAGTAGTGGAGTGAAAACTAGAAGATCAAGAAGATCACCCATTATCTCTGGTTTGTCAATTCGTAAGAGAAGATCTAGAAAGTCTAAGAGTTCAACATTTCAAAGGAATAGGATGGCAAATCCTTGGCAAGGAGTTACACCATTAGGATTTCAAAATTACAATGATATTCCTAAGGTAGTTTACAAATATTTGCCTGAGCCTTTTATTCCTGGGAAAGCTTATTTAGCTGAAGAATATATTCACATGTTTGAGTTAGCTTTAGCTCATGCAAATATTCAACATGAAGATCAAGCTTGTAGGTTGTTTGTATTAAATCTAAAGGATATGGCTCAGATTTGGTATTCAAACTTACCAAGCAATAGTATTACAAGTTGGGATGACATGAAGAATCTTTTCTTAGCCCAGATTGGCAATCAATTAGAACAACAACAACTATACTGTGGGCTGATACAAGCTAAGTAAGGAGTCAAAGAGTCAATTAGAGATTTCAACATTAAGTTTCAACGAATTTGTGGACTCTTCCAAAGACAATATAGGCCATCAAAATAAATGCTTAAGGAAACATATCTTAAGGCTGTCAACCCCAACATTTCAATTTGGTTAAGGAGAACTCCAAACTTGACTACACTAAATGAGTACTTTAGTGAAGCTATACAGTTAGAAAAATAGTTGAATCTTGAAGAGAATATCGCGATTCAAAAAAGAGAAGAAAAATTTATGTTTCCTATGCAAGATATAGCTCAATTTAAAGCTTTACCAGGTCCATCTCATGTTAAGATAGAGCAAGAACATGAAAGAGTGGGATCTGAAAAAGGACAATTAATGAGAGATATGTCTAACAAAATAGTGAAGCTTGAAAAAGCTTTGGCAACAGTTAATATCAAGGAAGAAAGGAAAAATAGAAAGCATAAAAATCAAGACACTAAGTTAGTAGAAGATGAAGATGAAAGTGATCTTATTATGTCCAACTTTCTTGATATTGAATCTGATGATGAGTTATCTAGTGTTCACTATCGATAGTTTCTTAGCATTCTAAAAGGGTCTATCGATGACTTTTTCAAATCCAAGTTATATTATCTCAATGAGCGTAACCTCAATCAAGCCTTTGTACAGATTAAAAACATAGAGGAGGCAGCCCAAAATAGCCACGATCCTGCATATTTAGCCTTTAAGAATCAACATAGTAAAAAAGATAAAGAAAAGGCTAAAACAACTATAGCAGCGTTGGCAGAAGTACAACAAGCAAACATGGGACAATAAAGCAAACCACCTATTGCCCCTACTAATTACACTAAATACACTCCTACAACCACACCAGAATCGTCCTCATCGCAAAACCCAACACCAAATCGTACAAGAAACTTCGAGAGGAAAGAACCCTCCCAATACACACCACTACCCATGAAACCATCATAGTTGTTTGACCAACTCCTGAAGGTTGGGTTAATGAAACACAAACAATTATCCTCTGCTGCTATCCAGAGACATGATCAGTTCTGTCAACTGGTTTAGAACCCAAGCTTAGCAACGCCGAATGAACCCCCAATACCAAAAGGTTTTAGAATGGATCGCTTCTGCGACTATCACCAACGTAATGGGCATGGCATGGATTATTGTTTCGCCCTAAAATAAGACATCCAACGAATGATCGACGAAGGTCAGATCACTTTTGACGAAGCCAACCTGGTCCAGCCACAAAACCAGGCCATGGGTGTATATAAGGATCCACTAAATACCAAAGAGGCACCATACGTCATTAACACGATCTACCTTGATAACGAAGCTGAAACACCTAGCATTAACACTCTCTATTCCAATCATGAGCAACACATGCCTAATAAACCATTCGTAGTGCGTATTCAACCCATTATACAAACACCCGTGCCTCAACCTTCATGCTCCCCTCAGAAGCCTTATGTCATCCAAGTACCCCCTGCCGTGGCAACTCCTAACACCCTGACCTACGAAAAACCATATGTGGTGCACGTACCTCCCGTCGCTGCTATCGCAAACTCACCAATCCCTCCTATTCGGCCTACCCCTTATGTAGTCCGAGTACCACCTGCAGTCGCAACAGCGGAGGTACAACCTCCAACTAGGCCAACTCCATACGTCATTAGGACACCCAAAAGTCCTAGTGATCACCAATCCTCTAATTCCCAAACACAAAATAAACCAAGCCCCTATGTCATCAAGGTGCCTAGCTAGTATGGCACTCAATGGCATGTAACTGTCCAACCGCAACCCCGCCCGAATCCACACGCGGTACAAGTCCCAAAGCAACCTTAGGCCTCAAAACCAACTGCACCCCCGTGCCACATATGAGAACGCCTAATGGATAAGCTCACACGTGAGCGCCTGGAGAAGGAGTGTCAATAGCTAGCCTTAGGACCTCCTAAACCTACTCCATTAAATGCGATACCCATGACACAACCTAACCATAAACCAAACATAGGCCATGAGGGTGAATCATCTAGAAAATGTGATACGCCCAAATCAACAACTCCGAGAAAAACTAACAAACCAACGATGCACGAAATAAAACTGTTGGGCCCAATGGACCAAGTCACTACTGACAAACATACGCCCAATAGTAGAGATCTAGCGACGGCTCTAACACAGGTCACGCAAGCGCTTAAACAAAAGAACACTTCATTGAACCTATACGACCTAGTGTTAGCATCACAAACCCATAGCGAAGCTTTAGTGCACATGTTAACGTCTATCCCAGTGAGCGAGGACTTGCCTCCAAACGAACCTTCAATTCATGTAGTAATGTACTCACCTCAAGGGTCAACTTCCAAGCCACTAAGTTTCCACAATAACAACATCAAGTTGGATGAGAAAACAGGATGGGTAACAATAGCCCCTATGTTCATAACAATATAACCAATTCATGATACATAGGGTCCATGTGGATGATGGAGCTACCACAAATGTAGTCCCATATCCCATCATAGAACAACTTAGGCTCACAAAGCTAATCAGACCAACTTCCACCACATGTTTGAAATCATTCAACGGATCGAGCGTGATAGTCAAAGGCACCGTGACCTTAGACTTCATAGCAGGGGATCAATTCCCCACATTTGCTGACTTTGTGATGATTGATGAAATGCCAGAGTTTAACCTAATCTTGGGAAGGCTTTGGTTAGCCCAACTGAAAGCAGTCTCATCCCCTATACACCAAGAGATTCATCTGCCTTATGAAGGTGGCGAAATCATCATACACATGGAGGCTGCTACACCCATCATCTCATCGTACATAGACATAGACCAAGGCTCAGAGGTTAAGCTCGAAGAGCCTAGACAGCATAACATAAATGAACAACAACTGGTGGACGGTAATGCTTTAAAAACAAAAGAAAACCCACCCAAAACAGAAATACCCAGGCCTGACATTGTACATACGCAACCTCACTTAGAAACCACAACTGACACAGAAACCGCGATACATGCAGAAACACAAAAAAAAACTAACTCGGAAACAATTCCATCAGACCTCCCTTGGGCTGAATTACCATTCAATGTGATCAGCGAAGGGGACGCTGAATATAGAATCATACCCGCTAACACATCGCCTAACGTCAAAATGAAAAAAATCAAAAAATTACTTAACCAATAAAACAATAAATGGTCCGAAATGACGTTAAACTACAAACTATCCGAAATGACGTTAAACTACAACAAGTCTAAAAAGACATTAAACTACATTCCAAGTCTAGAATAACGTTAAACTATCATGTTCGCAACGACATAAAACTAGCCACAATCAGAGATGGTCGGTTAACTGAGAAATCCACCCGTGTCATTCGAAACGTCCCTTGCTTACGCTGGGGCCCGAAATGGCCTTAAACTAATGCGAATTTGGCCTGAAATGGCCTTAAACTAGATCATCCACTTATACTTTGTTTTCCTCTCCCATTCCGGCTCATTATTTGAATTTACGCTTACATTGCCATGTTGTCAATAACAATTTCCGCGAACGGCAGCAGCAACAGCGGCAGCAGCAACGGCGGCAGCAGCAGCAACGGCAGCAGCAGCAACGGCGGCAGCAGCAATGACAGCAGCAGCAACGGCACCAGCAGTAACAACGGCGGCCACAACCGCGACAGCACCGACAGCAACGGCAACGACGGCCACGACGACCGCGATGGCCACGACGGCGACGGTCGCCGCGACGGCCATGACTATGGCGGCTGCAAGCACGGTAGTGCCTGCAGCGACCGCAACCGCGGCCGCGACTCAGGTAGCCGCGACGGGTGGTGCTCGGACCCCCACGGCTTCGGATGTGGCATCTCTGGAGTCAGGTGCTAGCGCGGCCGTGGTTTCCCCAACGCCCACTGCTCCGCGCGGGGCCATCGAGGCCCACTCCCTTTCCAACCACACCTTGCACCTTCACATCCGTACCCCCCCACCCCACAGACGGTGTGCACACCATGGAACGGAGCCTCATCGGTCGGTTCGTCTCCAGGGGGATCCGCCCCCGTTTAGACCTGATTCGGCGCTGGGTCAGGGAGCAGTGGAAGCTGGAGGGTGTGACCGTACGGAGCCTCTCGGAGGACCTGCTTCTCTTCGTCCTCCCCTCCCTGCAGGCCCGCGACTCCGTCCTTCTCGGCGGACCTTGGTTCTACGGGGCCTGGGGTCTCGCACTGACCCCCTGGCGCCCCGGGGCACACAAAGAACATGATTTCTTCACCCGCGCCCCCGTTTGGATCCAGGTGGCTGGTATCCCGTGGGAGTTATGGGGCCTTGAGTTTCTGCGGGAGGTGGCGGGACATTTCGACGAGTTCATCGCCTTCGACCGGGTCAC
>MNCI01008456.1:0-11935 GCA_015680685.1 Gnetum montanum
CACTGGAACCTGAATCTAAAAGAGCTTTGTATGGCTCATTCTTAGCGATTTGTAGATAGATTAGATGACTCCCAGGATCAGAGAATATCCTGGGAAGGTGGCCAACTTTGATCCAATTAGTAACAACATGTGTTAACATGACTGTATGTGTTGAATGTGGTGTTAAGCATGAAGGGGGCTTCAAAGCTTTAGTTGATATAGAGGCGTCCAAAGCCTTAGCCACTTGAGGTTGCAAAGGCTTGGTTGGATTGTTGGTTTTGAAAAAAGATCTTTTCTTCATACGATTGCTAGAACCAATAGTAGGTTGTGGATTAACAGCCCTTGTGGCATTGCGTTGCTATGGTTGAGTAGGGAGTTCACCTTGCATTGCTGGAGTAGGTGGTAATGGAGCTATTAGTGCAAGAGACATGGTCGGATTGGAAGGATGGCATACTTGTGAAATGTCGCCCCTAGGAGAGAGAGTCCTATAGTACTCACGATCTTGACAGTGATGTTGGAGTGTAACGTGACTAATAGAGTCATGTGGAGAGATTGGATGCTACAGGTAATATCCATATGGGTCAAGCTACTGGTAAAGATATTGTTGCCTTGGTGGGGGCATTCCTCATGATTTTGGGTGCTACCACTACTGATGTTGCTCAATTGGTTGTGGTGGAGTTCCACTTGGATAATACATTAAAGGTTGGTGGAGTTTCTTTGGGTTACCTTGGGGATAAGGTAACCGTCAGGATGTTTGCCTTTTGTTTAAATGTGGATTAAGTGCATACACCCCAGACTCCTGTAAATGTGAGATTATAGGGAAACATCCCTTAGGATGTTCATATTGATAGATCTCACACCCACTATCATCATCTGTATTTGAGTGCACAACTCTTCAATAATAGCAACTTTCCCTTACCCTTGTTATGTGCATTTTTCTGCTTCTCTCTTTTTCCTTTTGTCATGATCACTACCTTGCTTCCTAAACTCCTCTACTACTTTGAGAACATTTTGAAACCTACTATCTAGGGAGTTCCACATTTGGTCTACCTTTGCCGATACTTCTGATGATAACTTTTGAATAGCAAGGTTTTCCTATTCATCATCTCTTTGAGTGGTGACTCTTCCTCATCCTCACAAAATATTACTCCCTTCTTTCAGAGGTAAGGATCTCAGTTGTATTCTTCCGCACTCTCTCTTTTTCGTAGCTCACCTTCTTCCTTGGCTACTTGCTCCAGTTGCCTATGAATTTGATGGGACCTAAGCTCAGATAACCTCTCTTGGGCATAAGTCCCAAGGGTTCTTCTCGTTTCATGCCTAAGCCCATCTATGAAATGGCATAGTTGATCCCGTTGTGAATAACCATGGCTAGGAAAATGATGTAAAAGTGCATAATAATACCCATGGTAGCATCCAAGGGTTCATGACTTCCTTGTTCCCATCCTTGGATTTGCTTTCATAGGTTGGACACTTGAGATTACATTTGGTACTTATTGTTGAATAATTCTAACATCATACTCCACCTACAAATAGATTCTAGTTCTAAGGACCAGTACCAACTTTTAGATTCTTTTATTAGTGTTCGTGGGAACAACTTAAGTTTTTACCATTCATTTTCTATGTTTTGCAAGGCACACACATCATGAAATGCTTGTAAGTGATTTTGAGGATCAACGTTATATCCCCCTTCAAATCGTGGGATGTTATTCATGTCTAACCTTTTGATCCTACATCTTTTAGGTGCCTTGTTGGAACTCTCATAGCCTCAGTAATATTTAGCATACTTTGCGTGGTGAGTAGGAGTTCATCTTGATCATCTCTTTCGTAGCATCTATGGTGCCTATGCAGTTCCATATTCTCTCTTCTTCTATGGTGTGATTCCCTAGAATGCCCTCGTCCTCTATCTTGGTTGTCTCATCTATGAGTTCTACTTTGTTTGCCCTTATTCTCATGATCTATTTCTCTATGGCTACATTTGAACACAAAAGGAGAGGATGAAGGAGATGATGAAGATGAAGAGGAAGGAGAACTGCCCCCATGACGGTTTCTACTACCTTCTCTTCGATGGTCTCTGCCTCAATCATGATTGTGTTCTGAATGCCCATCCTTGTTATGAGTCTTTGTTCCTTTTTCAGACGCTTTGTGTTCATTGGTATCAGCACCCGGGTTGTGAATAGTAGAATGAAGGTTATAATACACAACCCCTTGGCCAAAGTTGAGGGGAGGAACATTGTTATGTGGGTGATTGCCTGAGGTAGGTTCATTACCCTCAATTTCACTTAAAACATGTGGTGCATCCTTAGACCATTTTTCCTTTAAGGACTTATGATATCTCTCTTGTTTCCAATCCCTTTGATGTTGTGCTTCTATGGGATGATAGTCTCTTGAATCGTAATCTTGCGCAATGTACTCTACATGTAAGTGTTGCATGCCTATTCATGTGAGAGCACAAAGAAGCATACTTAGGACTGAATGGTCAGGAGGTAATACTATGTTACCTTCCAAGTCACACCAATGCAGCTATTTGTCTTGGTGGAGAATAAAGGTGAAGTCGAGTACATATTCATTGGGATGAACATATACCACACGAAAATGTTGAGGAACTGGCAAATCAACATCATGTGTAACTTGCTGCCGATTGCTTCTTGTGTTAGTCCTAGGTGGTGAAGTGCTTTTGTGTGAAGAAGAAGACATCTTCTCTTGTTCAGTGTGCAATGTACTATTACCTTTTTCTTAACCAATCCTAAGGGTACGTTCCAACGATGTGAAGGATTTCCTAAGTTCTACGTAGTGCACAAACAACTAAGTCCCCAACAACAACACCAATGATGAGTGGCAAGGTACCTCTACGCTCAACCATAGGAATACAAGCGTTTGATGCATGATCCAGTTGAATTCCAAGGACTAAGTGCCTATGTGCATGTGTGGAACAATAACAGGTTGATTAATTGTTATCTTTCCAAACTTACTTGTATGTCACGGTTGTATGGTTAAGTAAGCTTAAGGAATATGATTTTTATGGCTTTTATGTGTTTTATATCCTGCACTAATAAGGAGGAGAGAGAGGAATAACTAAGTAACTAATATAATTTAACTATTCATTAACTAAGTGCTAGGTACTCCTAACACTAGTATCCATTCCCACTTTCCATATACATCCTGAACTAGTGCAACGCTGCTGCTAGGATTACCAAAGGCTAATCATTATTGAATTACCAAGTGCTACACGCATGCTCGAAGTGTCGTACTGAGTGTATTTAACTAAGAGAGGTGTAAGGTGAGAGAAATCATTAATTAACAAGGAAATCATGAAATAATAATTAACACTAATTAACCTATTTTGTATGCTACAAGGTTTATCATAAAGTTCGTCTTTATTGTTGTACACAAAGTGTGCTCAGGTACACAATGCTTAAATAAAGATCCATTCACTCTATGACTCCTACTATGGGCACGTAGAAATAATTCTAACTCTAGAGGGAAAAATGACAAGAGTTTGGCTAAGGGACTAACTTCTTACTATCAAAACCAAGAGCGCCGCCTCTTATTTATAGATAAGGAGATAGGCCGCGATATTAGGTATCCGATATCGCATGGTCGATCTGATATCGTGGACGTAATATCACGGTTCATCATTAGTGATCCTTGTGAGCCTTTTGTCACACCTTGTATTTTTAGATCCTTGGTATTTATGATCCTTTATCAAGATTGTGTTGCTTAGTGCTTCAGTGTGTTATGCATGTTAGTAGTTTAATATATTTTATAGTTATATACATGATATTTTATGTTGATTAGCTTTGCAGATGTGTGTATGAATTAATGTTATTATACATCTTGTGTGTGTGTGTGTGTGTGTGTGTATTTCCATTTAGTATATGTGTACTAATCCTATTGTTGAGTGTGGCAGAATTTCATGAGGTTTGGCTAAGAGCATGCCATGATTAATGACCTATGATCTATTGATATTTCTTAGCGAATATTTTATGGCCTTGTTTGAGATCCTATAGTCGTAATTGTTTGATTTATATGAATTTAATTATTTTAAATTTTATTTTAGAAGATTTATTAGGATATTTTAGGATAGTAGTTTTTTAGCATATGCTCTGTTAATTATTTTCGGTATTTGTGGATGTTACATGAGAGTAGAGGAAATTACGTATATGATGAGAGAGATTTATGGAAATATTCTTTTAGTTCAACTCTTGTTTTGGGGTAATTGACCAATTTTTTCTTTCCATGATTTTTTAGTAATCTTTCATAAAACTTCCACAACTCTTTCATTCCATACATCTTGACCATTTTAGTGAACATGATAAATAGGTGCTACTAGGAATTGAAGCTTGTGAAGGGGCTAGTGGAATTTTGGATTAGTTGTGATTTTGATTGAATCTTCATTGTATTTCATTCTTCGCATGTAGATTTTTTTATTTAGATTTCGAGGTGAGTAATTTTGGCATTTTGCATTTACAATTATAGGTTTGTGCACATTTGTGGGATGAGTTTTGGAGATATTAAATTCTATATCATTATGTTTGTGGGATTGTGGTTTTTTCTTTAATTGTCTTAGTATATGGATTTGATAGTTTGATGTGTAATTCATGGTTGTTTGCATTTCTATTTCCAATTTTAGGTATGGATTTTGTGAGAATCAATACCAAAAATTTTGTGGGTTGGGTGTTGTATTCATTGGATCAATATCAACTATAATTGTACATTATAGTTGTTGTAATTATTATCATGTATCATTTAGTTTGGGAAGAGATTGTGGATTTGTCTCATTTTTGTGAGTAGTTTGGAATCTTGAGATTTTCATTCCTTATTTTGTATCTTACCTTGACCTATTTCTCCTTTGTTGATAGTGAACTCCTGTTAATGTGGTAAGTGTTGTTCCTATGCTTTCATGATGGTGTTAATTGAATATTTTTCTTGTTGTCCATGTGTTCTCTCAATTGTGTGGGTATATTTCCCTTCATTGTGTGAGTCCCATCCTATTTTTTTTTTACCAATTTGATTCCCACACTAATACTTCGGTTAGATTGTCATTATTCTCTATTTGTTCTTGTTTTTGGATTTTTGAATATTTGTGGATTTCTTGCTTGTGGTCTCCTTGACATTTTGCATTATTTTGACTTCATTCTAGATGATTCTTTCTTTTTCCTAGCTTATACTAGACTTCTTTGATCTTATAGAGATGTCTCCCCTATAAGCCAAGATTCTTAGGAAGACATCTCCACCTAGCGTAGAATGTCTCTTTCCTAGTGTAGATGGCTTCCCAAGCTTGTGTGTCTCACTATAGAAATCCCCCACCTTGCAAGACGTCTTCCTTGCCCTATAGATGTCTCCCTCCTCTTGTAGACATCTCCCTTGCAAGCTTAACACTATAATAAACTTGTTCCTCATGATTTTTGGTCCTCCATTTGAATATGATATTTGGTTTCCTTGATTTTAATTCTCTTTAAACTCTTGCTACAGTCTCCTATCTTAATTTGAAATATTTTGTATTTCCTTTTGGATACTCAAGTATTGGACACTCTTCTTGCATAATGGTATGTTGCTTGGCTTGGACATTAGTTGGTTTGTAGCTTATCCTATTTGTAATCTTGGTTCTCATACTGTTGAAACTCTATTCAATTTGTTGGAAGTTGGTGATGATTGATCTTTTCACTATTGTTGGATATTTGAGCTGGATCCCTTAGATCGTTGGATTTCCTTGGTGAGTTGGATTTCTTTGGTATGGTTATTGCCCTTTGCTATTAGTTTGGATTGCCATGTTTGTATGTTTTTTGGATGATTGAATGTTGGAGCTAGGATTGAGTTTGTGTGGCTAATTGGAGATGGGCTTCCTAGAGATGTTTTTGCATTTGACCCCCACTACTATGCCTGAGTGTGGTTTTCATTGTAGGCCCCACCCTATGCAAGAGGGTGATTCCATGGCTTATTAGTCTTCTTTTATTTGATGCCTCCAATATGTTAGAGGTGAGTCTTGGAGAAACTTCTAACACTAGTATGTATTTGGTACAACTGGGTGAGTCTTGGTAGATGCTTGTTATTATGAGACTAATAATAAATTCATGCATATGGTAAATTTTTTATTTGGTTTGGAATTTAGTAATTAAAATTAGATGAGTATACATGGCAATAATTGATACACATATGACACTAAGTGCAGTGCGTGCTAGCCTCCTTGTTTTTGGTGAGAGTTGGAGTTGGCAAATCTTAGTATTGGTAATGTTTGGTGGGTTGGATGTTTGGCTATATATTTATTTGCTTGTGTAGATATGCTTGAGCTAACATGTTTTGTTGTTGGGCATCTATGCTCTGCCTAGCACTTATGAGATCTACCCATTCTTCTGTTGGAGATGCTACTAAGGTTTCTCACTCAGTTTTATACTAATATCCCTTTTCATGACAAGTTGATTAGATTGGGTGGAGATTGGAGATCTTGGGTGGTTTGCTGATTTGTTTCTAGGGTGACTAATGTTGTCTTATTTTCAGATTTGAACTTTATTGACTATTTATGTATTGGATATTTCATCATTTTGTTAGACATTATTTCCCTTTTTCTAGCTTTTGGATTTATGGATTTTGTATGGGCTAGACCTTTGATATTATGTTGATCATTTATTTATAGAGGTATTTAAATTTGAAGTTTATTTTCTTCTCTTGTCCATTTCATATTTTCTAGTAAATGATTTATAGTATTCTCTATCTAGTTAGATTTAGTTTCCAACATATATGTTTAACATACTTCTATAATTACATATTCTTTTTCTCCCACTATTTAGTTTCATCTCTTTCCTTGGGTCTTAGTTTCATGCTAGGTTCCTTGTGCTTCCTTTCATTATGTAGTTTATTCTTTGTCTTATTCCTTACTATCGCTAATTTTTTGTTAGGGATTTTACCCAACATAATGCTTTCCAACCTAAGGTTTAAGAAGGCGGGTATTACACCTTTGTTGAAAGCTTAAGAGGTTGACTTGCTACTACTATTGGAGGCTTTTGGAATTTAATTTTGGATACTATTTGGCTGATTATAGAGTATATATTTTTTTGATTTTCCTTGGGCATTTGACAACATGTTGGCTTGCTATTATGGCTTGATGAGAGACAATCTGACTTGATCTTTGAAGTTGTTGGTTGGATAACAATAGAAATGCTTGATGTGTATTCTTCTTCCTCAATCGATCAATCATTCATAGAAGTATGTACTCCCAACTATTATTGCATTTTAACTATTGATAGGTGTTTGATATCTTAGCTTGGATAAATGAAGGTTATGTTATAAGGTCATGTTAGGATTTTCTTGTGAATTGTGAGTCATAAATTTGATTTTTAGCATGCATGTATTGAGCTTATGAGTTACCATTTTCTTTGGATCTTGTACACTTGGTATTTCATGTTTTCATTTTTAAGGAAGGCCCCCAATAATTCTATCCAAGGTTGGTGATATCTTATGTGGGCTACAAGGGCTTAGTCCTTGGAGATGCTTGATTGTGTTCACTCCCATTATTTTATCCAACCCTGGTATTCTTGTGTGGGCTACAAGATGTTGTAGAGTTGGGGGACTTGGTATGTGATAGATAGACGACCAAAGGGTCCATTGAGTACTTCTTTAAAAATAAAAAGAAGTTATACATATTGATGATTTTTGGTGTCTTTTACATAATGAATACTAAATTACACATGCTCTATTTTGTTCAGCATTTTTGTGGTAAGTTTTTGAGGGGGTTTCAAGAAAGATGTAATATCTCAAATTCATCATTAAATGTTCCTTTGTTCAAGTCTACATTTCTCTCAATGTGAAAATATAAGAGGTTGTAAAAAATTAGTTATCAAGATTTCAAAATTTTGGGATTATGTTAATCAATCATGGTGTTCAAGCTTGGTGTATATTAGATTTTATCATTTTCTCTTCATGTTATTTAATATATGAGCATATGGAAGTTTTCATCTTGTTTGCTCCAAAAATTATAAATTTAAATCTTTAATGATGATTGTCCTAGTTTAGAGATTGTTACCTTTTTTTTAATTATGGTTGTTATTTACTATTTACTATTTTTCTAATTACATAAAATAATAGTAATAATTTTAATGATAATAGTCACCTATGGGGTTTTCCATTTGTTTCTTAACAAAAAAAAAACATTAGAGACTATGCCCATCATCTATTTTGGTTTAAGAATAGAAAATACTTTTTTTGGACTAGTAATTTATTTCTCATGATTAAAGAAATTCCAAAGACTAAGGATGCTTTAAGGTTGAAGAAAAACACGGTGCAATCCCCACATTTATGGGTTGTGTTGATATCATATTTTCAGCTTCATTTTAGACCTTAATGTTCTCTATACTTATATTTGTTTGCCAAAAATTTAGGTGCTACCCTTAGATTTTCTTTTGCCACATTTAAGATGCCTTAAAATGGAGGAAATATTGGTTGATTCTCAAATGTGAACATTCACCTAGTATCAATGGTTTGAGGAAATGACAACCTTTTTCTTTAACATGAAGATACATAAACCTAAGTGTTGTAACTCTCTCTAATTCTATAATGCAAGCTAGTTCTTATATGGTACTCAAAACATAATTGAGATGCATAATGAGGATGGTGGATCTTGGAAGCCTAGAAGTTTTCTTAGAGTAAGTTTTTTAATGCATAATGAATGTAACATCGTGTTACCTCTAGATCAATCAGTTCCAAACATGCTTCTCCGTGCTTTGGCATAGATCAGCATGACTCAGCTCTATGTTGAATACGTTATTTACAACTTTGATACAAGGGATTATTATCCCATAGAAGCACAACATATAAGGGACTCAAGGTAGGAGAGCCAACATACACTGTCGAAGGATAAAGCCCCACACATCCTTAGCGAAATAGGAGATTAGGAACCCCTCATAACGGGTTCTCTATCAAAATATGTTCCCCCTCCTAACGAAAGTGAGGAGGTTGGGTATCAGAACCTATGCTCAATGATACATAGCATTAGTTCTAATCCCCGTGAACACCAACTATTCACAGAGGGAACAAAAACTCATAATAAGGATGGGCACTTAGATCATCACCACGATTGGGGCCGTAGTAGCTGAAGAGAAGGTAGGAAGCATCATCGTGGCAATGGTTCTCCTTCTTCTTTCCATTTTTCACATCACTCATCCTCTCCTTCCACCTCTGGGCACAATCATAAAGAGTCTAACAGAGAGGATAAAGGTAAGAAAAATGAGAGACCTTGACAAGAGAGTCGAGAGATAGGACAAGGGTATGAATGAAGGGAGAGTAGGGAACCACAAAGACATCACAGGTGTCATGAAAGAGATGATCATGACGAGCCCCTACTCACAACCCGAAGTATGCTTGACATAATGGAGGTAGTTAGGATTCTAGCAAGGCACCAAAAGGATAGTCAGATTAAGCGTTTAGGCATGAACAATATCCCATGCTTTGAGGGGGGATACAACGCTGATCTGCAGCATCATTTACAGGCATTCCACAATGCCTGTGCCTTGTAGAATATAGAAAATGAGTGGCAAAAACTTAAGTTGTTCCCAAGGACACTCACCAAAGAAGCAGAGAGTTGGTACCAGTCCTTGGAATTGGAAACCATCAAGAGGTGGAGTACGATGTTAGAATTCCTCAACGATAAGTATCAAATGTACTCTCGAGTGTCTAATTTGCATAAGTAGATCCAAGGCTAGAAGAAAGGTAGTCACGAACCCTTGGATGCTACCATGGCCCACTACTACACATTGTTACATCGTTGCCTGGGCCATGGATACGCTCAGCGGGATCAACTTTGCCACATCATGGATGGGCTAAGGCATGAAACTAGAAGAACCTTTGGGACTTATGCCCAAGGGAGACTCTCACAACTTAGAGCCCATGAAGTACATAGTTTTTTGGAACAAGTAGCAAAAGAAGAAGGTGATCTATGGAAAAGCGAAAGTGCGGAAGAATGCAACTGCAACCCCTCCCTTCGAAAGAAGGGAGTGAAATTTTGTGATGAGGAGGATGAGTCACCACTCAAAGAGTTGGTGAACCAGAAAACCTTGCTGATCCAAAAATTAACAATAGAAGTATCGGCTAAGATGGACCAACTATGGGATTCCTTAGACTCTAGACTTGAAACTATCTTGAAAGTTGTAGAAGAGTCTAAGGAGGAACAAAGTAGTGACAAAGGTAAGACAAAGTGGAGAAATTCAGGCCCTGCACATAACAAGGGTAAGGGAAAAATTACTATCTCCAATGAGGTTGTGGATTTAGACACAGACGATGACGGTGGATGTGAGATATGCCATTATGATCATCCTAAGGGATGTTGTCCAATCATCTCACATCTACAGGAGTCTGGGGTGTATGCACTTAATCCGAGACTTAACCAACAGCAAACACCCCGAAGGTTACCTTATCCACAAGGTAACCCAAGGCAGTTCCACCAACCATTAACGTACTATCCAAGTGGAACTCCACCACAACCCATCAAACAACATCAGCAGTGGTAATACCCATAGTCATGGGGGATGCCACCACCGAAACAACAATACCCTTACTGGCAACCTGATCCTTATGGCTATTATGTGTAGCAGCTGGTTTCTCCAAGTGACTCTATGAGTCACACAACTCCCCAACATCACTACCAAGTTTAGGAGTACTTTAGGAGGACTCCTTATACTCCGGGAGACATCCCACAATGATCCCATCCTACAACTCCATCTACACCTCTTCCACTAGTAGTTCCCATAACACCTCCTACTCCAACAATGCAAGGGGAACTCCCTACTCAACTGCAGCAACGTAACACTGTGAGAGCTGTAAATATTCAACCCATTGCTGGTTTTGACAATTGTAAAAAGAAAAGACCTTTCTTTAGAACCAAAATCCTAGACAAACTCTCACAACAACAAGCGGTTGAGCTGATGTACACTCCTCCACCAATTAACACTTCAGAGCACCCTTCAGTCCAACAGAGCTATACGCATACGGTTATGTTAATACATACCGTAATTGACTGGATCATGGTAGGCCACCTTCCCAGGAAACTAACTGATCTTGGATGCCCCCTGATTTATCTCCAAATCATCGGGAACAAACCACATAAGGCTCTTTTTGACTTAGGTTTCGGAGTCAACCTAATTTCACAAGAGATGTATCAAGCTTGGAACCTGCCCCAACTTAAGAAGAGCAACATCCAACTAGAGCTGGTAGACTAGTCCATCACCATTCCCTTGGGATTGGTAGAGGACATTATTACCACTATGTGTGGTTGGTCCTACCCAGCTAATTTCTTGATGATTGAAATCAACAACAATGAAGGGGACTTCCTAATTATAATGGGAAGAACATGGCTAAGTATAGTAGATGCATACCTAGGGATCCACAATCTTTCCTTGCAGATATCTAAGATAAAAATTTATGGAAAGATCGAGAAGAAGAAAGTTCCATGCATCACATACAGTGATTCATCGGGTGATGACATGGAGGAAATGCCTCCATGCAATAGGTGTGCCCTTGATACTTTGAAACAAAGATGCCTGTATGTAGCAACCACACAAGAAGTAGTAGACACCCGGTGGTTGATAGCTAGTCAAAAGAGCAACCGACAAATATGCATGGAATGAATTGGGGGTACAACTCATGCTAACAACGAAGGCATAGACACATTGAAATATGAGCGTCACCAACTTCCACCCCTCAACCTAAGAACATTAGTTGCGAGAAGTTAGGCTCTTCTATGAAATTTAGACAAGCGCTCATTATTTCGGATCTCTCCCTTGCAATCCAGTCATGGGGGAGATGGCCACCTATGCTAATCATATGGGGGCCCTCAGTTCTTTTTAGTTTTTTTACATGTTTTTGTTTTACACGTTTTTGTTTTACAAGTTTCTTTAACTTTTCTTATTTTTTTTACAACATCGTTAGACTTTTTCATTTTGTGTGTGTGTGTGTGTGTGTGAGATCCATC
>MNCI01008458.1:0-49666 GCA_015680685.1 Gnetum montanum
AGTAGTAGACACCCCGTGGTTGATAGCTACTCGTAGGAGCAGGAACATATGCATGGAACGAACTGAGGAAACTCATGCCAACAACCGTGGCATAGACAAATTGGAACATGAGCATCGCCAACTTCCACCCCTCAACTTAAGATCATCAATTAGGCTATCATAGAAGAGATGATATTGGATATCTGACATCATTTCCTAGTGATGAACCGCAATATCGGGGTAGCGATATCGCATCAGTGATATCAAAGCCTACCATGTGATGTCGGATACCCAATATCAGGGCCTACCTCCTTGCCTATAAATAAGATGTGGGCACACTTGGTTTTGCATTAGATAGTTAGTCCCTTAGCCAAACTCTTTCCTTTTCTCCTTCCTAGATTTAGAATTATTTCGGTGTGCCCACAGTAGGAGTCATAGAGTGAACAGATCTTTATTCAAGCATTATGTACTTGAGCACACCTTGTGTACGGCAATAAATACAAACTCTATGATATACCTTGTAGCATCCAGAATAGATTAGTTAATGTTAATCATTATTATTAAATTCTTTCTTAGTTAATTAATGCTCTCTCTCACCCTACAACTCTCCTAAGTAAATACACTCAGTACAATCACTTTGAGCATGCGTGTAACACTTGGTAATCCAATAACAATTAGCGTTTGGTAATCCCAATAGTGTTGCACTGGTTCAAGATGTGTACGGCAACTGAGAATGGATGATGGTGTTAGGATTAGTTAGAACTTAGTTAATGAGTAGTTAAGATAAATTAGTCACTTAGTTATCTCTCTCCTTCCCTATTAGTGCAGGACATAAAAACATAAAAGATATAAAAATCATGTGCCTCAAGCTTACTTAACCATACAATCATGACATATAAGTAAGTTTGGGAAGACAATAATCAACTAACCCGTCCTTGTTCCACAAGGGCGCATAAGCACTTAGTCCTTGGAATTTGACCAGATCGTGCATGAAATGCTCGTATTCGTATGGTTGAGCATAGGGGTACCTCGCCACTCATCATTGGCACCGTTGCCGGGGACTTAGTTTTTTGTGCACTAATTAGAACTTAGGAAATCATTCACGTCGTTGGAACAAACCCTTAGGGTTGGTTGAGAAAAAAAAACAACACATTGCACACTGAATAGACAAGTATGTCTTCTTCTTCGTACAAAAGTGCTTCACCGCCTAGGTCTGAAATAGGAAACAATCAATAGCGTAATACACATGACGTTGATCCGCTAGTCCCTCAATAGTTTCGAGTCGTATATATTCATCCTAATGAGTATATACTAGACTTTACCTTTATCTTCCATCAAGATGAACAACTACATTAGTGAGACTTAGAAGGTAACATAGTGTTACCTCCTGATCATTCAGTCCCAAGAATGCTTCTTCATGCTCTTACACAAATTGGCATGCCGCACTTACACATAGAATACATTGTGTAAGACCATGACTCGAGAGAATACTGTTCCATGGAGGCACAACATCAAAGGGACTTGCAACAGGAGAGACATCATAAGTCTTTGAAGGGTAATTGCTCCCAAGATGTCCCACATGTCTTAAGTGAAAATGAGGATGGTGAACCTACCTCAGGTAGTCGCCCACACAACGATGTTCCTCCCCTTGACTTTGGCCAAGGGGTTGTGTATCAGAATCTTCATTTCACTATTCATAACCTAGATTCTGATACCCACGGGCACAAAGGATCCGAAAAAGAAACACAAACACATGATAAAGGTGAACATTCTAATCGCAATCATGATCGAGGTTGTGACTACTGAAGAGAAGGTAGCAAACACTATCATGGTGACAGTTCTCCTTCTTCTTCACCTTCATCATCTCCTTCACCCTTTCCTTTAGTATCTGGATGTAGTCATAAAGAAAAAGATCATGGAGATAAAGGTAGGCAAGGTGGAAGTCATAAATGAAATAGCCAGGAAAGGGGATGAGGGCACTCTAGAGAATCACAACATAGAAGAAGGGAGAGTAGGGAACAATGTAGGCATCATAGATGCCATGGACAAGATGATCACGATGAACCCCTACTTGCTACTCAAAGTATGTGAAACATAACTGAGGCTGTTAGAATTCCAACAAGGCACCAAAAAGATAGTAGGATCAAGATATTAGATATGAACAATATCCCACGATTTGAAGGGGGATACAATGCTGATCCTCAGAATCACTTACAAGCATTCCATAATGCATGTGCCTTACAAAACATAGAGAATGAATGGAAAAAACTTAAGTTGTTCCTGTGGACACTAGTTAAAGAAGCGAAAAGCTGGTACTAGTCCTTAGAACTAAAATCTGTTTGTAGATGGAGTACCATGTTAGAATTGTTCAACGATAAGTACCAAACGTACTCCTGAGTGTCTAACCTACGAAAGAAAATCCAAGGCTGAAAACAAGGAGGACATGAACCCTTGGATGCTACCATGGGCTGATACTATGCACTGTTACATCATTGTCCTAGCTATGGTTATTCACAGAGGGATCAACTACGCCATCTCGTAGATGGGCTTAGGCATGAAAGAAGAAGAACCCTTGGGACTTATGCCCAAGGAAGACTATNCAAGGTAGTGAGAAAAGAAAGAAGAGAGAAGCTGACATGCATGTAGCAAGGGTAAGGAAAAAGTTGTCATCATTGAAGAGGTTGTGGATTCAGAAACAGACAATGATAGTGGATGTGAGATATGTCAATACGACCATCCTAAGAGATGTTGCCTTATAATCTCATATCTGTAGGAGTCTGGGGTGTATGCACTCAACCCATGATTAAACAAAAGGAAACTACCCTAAAGGTTACCTTATCCTCAAGGTAACCCAAGGTAGTTTCACCAATCCTTAACATATTATCCAAGTGGAGCTCCACCACAACCAATCGAGCAGTATTAATAGTGGCAATACTCACAATCATGGAGAATGCCACCACCAATGCAATAGTATCCTTACCGGCAACCTAACTCATATGGATATTACATGCAGCAGCCAGTCTCTCCACATGACTCTACTAGTCACGTTACTCCTCAACCTCACTACTAAGCTCATGAGTATTATAGGGCTCCTTCTCCTAGGGGCAATATTCCACAAACATATCATCCTTCTCATCCGACCACACCTCTTCCACCAATAGCTCCATTACGACTTGCTCTAGCTATGCAAGGTGAAATCCCTACCCAGCCACAGCAAAGTAATGCCACAAGGGCTGTTAACTCTCAACCTATTGTTGGTTCCAACAACCACATGAAGAAATTAGCTTTCTTTAGTTCCAACATTCCAACCAAACCCTTGCAATCACAAGTAGCTGATTCCTTAGATGCCTCAGTATCAATCAAAACTTCAAAGCCTCCTTCAACCCAACCACTGCACTCAACACATACGGTCATGCTAACACATGTTGTCACCTATTGGATCAAAGTTGGCCATCTTTCCAAGAAATTCTCTGATCCTAGGAGTCCTCTGATATACTTACAAATTACTGGAAATGAACTGTGCAAGGCTCTTTTGGATTTAGGTTTTGGTGTCAACTTGATTTCTCAAGAAATGTACAAGGACTGGAACCTACCTCCATTGAAAAAGAGCAACATTCATCTAGAGTTTGCCGACCAGTCCATCACTATTCCATTGGGACTAGTGGATGACATTGTTACCACTGTTTGTGGGTGGTTGTACCTAGTTGACTTCCTACTGATTTAGGTGAAAAAAAAGTAAGGGGGACTTCCCAATCATAATGGGAAGAGCATGGCTAAGTACCATCGATGCATGCCTAGGAATCCATGATCTTTTCCTAGAAATATCAAAGGAAAATACATTCAGAAAGATTGAGAAGAAGAAAGTTCCATGCATTGCATACAATGACACGAGGTGTAATTGCATGTAGAGGTCATGGTTTGTGCACAGTTTAACATTGCTTGCATGCAATTAGTGTGCACAAGTGATCAACATACAAAGATTCCTGTATGCAGTAGCCACACGATAGGAAGGCACCCAGTGGCTAACAGCTAATCAAGAAAGTAGTCCAAACATATGCATGGAACCAACTAAGGGTTTGACTTGCACTTACATCAATAGCATAGATGTATTAGAGTAAGTCCACTGCCAACTTCTAAATCTTAACCTCAAAAATATCAATTGGTGGAAGTTGGAAATCCTTAAGAAATTTAAGTAGGAGCCCCTCGAGCTAAAACCATTGCCCACTGGTATGGAATACATGTTTCTTAAAAATGAAAAACTGGTAATTATTAAGGCTAAGATTGCTCCTCAACAAAAAGAGAGATTGCTAAATGTAATAAATAAATGGTTGAAAGCCTTCGTTTGGTCATATCCCAAATTAACTAGAATAGATCCTAGGATATGCCAACATAGAATTTACACTAACCCCTCCATGAAGTTTCGAAGACACTCGTAAAGACATTTGAACCCAAAGTTGAAGCAAGTAGTTAAGGAAGAAATTGAACAACTTCTCAAGGCTAGGTTCATATACCCCATTTCTAATAGCGAATGGGTTAGCCCCTTAGTTATTGTGCCTACAAAGGGAGGAAAATGGAGGATGTGCATAGATTTCAGGCTACTAAATATGGAAACATTCAAAATTCACTTCCCATTGCCATTTGTCGACCAAGTCTTAGACACCATCATAGGGCATCACTATTATAGTTTTCTAGATGGATATAGTAGATATAACCAAATACAAATAACCCCAAAAGACCAATCCAAGACTACATTCACCAGTCCTTGGGGAACGATTGCATATAAACAAATGTCATTTGGCTTGTGTAATGCCCCTGCAACATTTTAACGATTAGTTCTAAGCATATTCCAACATCAGATAGGAAATGGTGTAGAGGTCTTTATGGATGCCTTCTCCACTTTTGGAGCGAACTTTAATCAAGCCTTGGACTAGTTAGAGTAAGTGTTAAAAAGATGTGTAAAAACCAATTTGAGGCTCAATTGGCAGAAAAGCCATTTGATGGTCCAAGAAGGCATAGTACTTGGGCACAAAATCTCACACATAGGGATAGAGGTAGACCCTGAAAAAATCAAAGTCATCCAAGGAATTACCCATCAACTAGAAATTGTCAAAGATACTTGATCATTCATTGGACACAATGGCTACTATAGGAGATTTGTTGAGAACTTTTCAAAGGTTTCAAAACCATTAGTGGAATTAATGAAAAAGGACGTACCTTTTAAATGGAATAGGGAATGTGAACTAGCTTTCCAACTTCTAAAGTAGAAGCTAGTAGAAACACCCATTCTACAAGCTCCTAACTGATCCAAACCATTCCATATTATGACTGACATTTCCAACTATGCCTTAGGAGTCGTACTTACATAGTTAGATGACTAGAAGCATCATTGTTACATCCATTGTGCAAGTAGAAGTATCATTGGTGCACAACTTAACTACACTACCATAGAGAAGGAATTAATGGTTGTAGTGTTTGCACAAAAAAAGTTTAGACACTATGTATTGGGATACAAAGTATATATACATACAGATCATAGTGCAATCCGGTTCCTCATGAATAAGCCAATGGTAAGCCCTTGTACCATACAATGGCTTGTAATCTTACAAGAGTTCAATCTTACAATGATCGATCGTAAAGGCATCGAGAACGTATTTGCTGATCATTTATCTCAGTTGAGATGGGATAACAAAGAGGATGAGTATCCAATTTCTAATTATTTCCCTGATGAATTCCTCTTTGTTGGTGTAGTGAATAATCAATCACCCACGGAGACAAACTAGTAGAGTAGCATTCGTACCTATCTCCTCACCAAACAAATACCATAAGAGTTAAACCTTAAGAAGAAAAAATAGTTTCTTCACCAAGCCAAGTACTTTATGGAGATAAATGGGAAACTTTACAAAGTGTGTCTTGATGGATTGGTTCAATGGTGTGTTCTTGATATAGATCAACTGCAAGTTCTCCAAGACACTCATGAGGGTCCTTGTGGGGGTCATTACACTGGGAGACAAATGACCATCAAGATCTTTCTTATAGGATATTATTGGCCTACATTGTTTCAGGACACCCATCAATTCGTCCAGTCTTGTGAGCACTGTCAACGTGATGGGGAATTGATTGCTAGAATGGAGGGTCTGCAACAATGGATTCAACCATTAGAACCCTTTGACATTTGGGGAATTGATTTTATGGGGCCGATTACACCACTATCCAATGGAAAAGCTTATATTATTGTTGCTATTGATTACCTAACAAAATGGGCTGAACCAACTGCTATTAAGAATTGTACATCATCTACAACTGTACGATTTGTTTAACAACAAATCATAAATAGGTTTGATGTGCCTCGTGCACTTATTTCAGACAATGGTACACACTTCACAGGTGTAACATTTTGGAAATTAATGCAATGCTTAGGGGTTGAACATAAACTGACAACACCATACCACCCCTAAGCGAATGGTCAAGCCGAAGTCACCAATAGGGAGATTACAAAAATATTGACAAGAACTATTAGCAAGTTTAGGTGAGAATAGAGCACTAAATTGAACGATGCTATTTGGGCATACTGCTCCACATGGAAACTCCCTACAAGCTACTCTCCCTATGAGTTAGTGTACGGTAAATTACCAATGCTTCCCATTCAAACTAAACTTCGTACACTATCCACTGCATGTGACCCCAACCTTAACCTTGATCTAGCACAGAAACAATGGTTAGTAATCCTTAACTTGCTAGATGAAAATCGACTAGATGCCCTATCATATAATGAATTGCACAAGGCATTCAATAAACAATGTCATGACCTAAGAATTAGGAAAGTTAAATATCAACCAGGAGATAAGGTTTTCTACTAGAATCCCACACATGTGCCACAACGTACTAAATGTCAAACACTGTGGGAAGGACCTTATATTATTTATGCAACTTTTCCTTTAAGGGCCATGACAATATACAAACCTGAGAGCCTAGACAAGAAATTATTGGTCAACATACAACAAACCAAACCTTTTCATGAGCTTAGGATAGCCAGTATAGATGCTACCTTTGTTTATGAAAAACCTTGCTCACTATTTTGGATCTCCTCTTTCCAACTCAGTCATGAGGGAGATGGCCACCTATGCCAACCATTCTAGGCCCTCAGTTCTTTTTGAATTTTTGTTTTACACATTTTCCAACTTTTTTTTACACCATCGTTCATATTTTTAATATTTCCTTGTTTCCTTAATTTACTTTTATTCGTCATACAATAAGTGCTCATGATGGTGGATTGAATTATATCATATTGACTGATAATGTTTGGTTTTTACCTTTGAATTATGATGCTGATATTAAGGTATGGTTCTTTTGGTAAAATAGGTAATGAGTCCACGTCGTCCACTCATCCATATAAATCTATGGTCTCCTTTGGCTTGGAACTGTACAATCCCCTTTTTCTAAGTAAACTTGTTAATAAATTGGTGGATAGGTATTTTTCAAACCAAAAAAAGACTCAAAGGATGAAAAGGGTGTGACTTTAAGGGGATTCGATGCATTTGTGCTAGCCATTCTCTTGGGTTCTTGGATGCTTTTTCTTGGGCTTTCCACCATTCTGACATTGTTCAAATATCAGGAAGCTGAGTGAATAAAAATAAGTATTTTCATGGTGTAGTTCTCATGCAAGAAAAAAAAAAGAGAGAAAAGAAAAGAAAAGAAAGTGAGAATTCAAAGTACGCCCCTTAGACATAATAAAGAAATATGGGCTACAAGTCCTGGTTATGGCACTGGAAAGACATGTTACCCATGCCTGAAGGTTCCCTCTAACTAAGGCCCTTTCTTGCTTCCTGCTTCTCCATCTCACTCTCCTTAGGATGGTGGTAACTCTTTGTGGAAGAATTCTTGTTGCTTCAAGTGGATGGATTGGCCAAGTGTATTGATGCAAGGTCAATGAATGTGGTTGGTTTGAGTCTGGATTTGAAATGAGTTCTACTCAGTCATATTAACTATACAATACACAAAGGACTTTACACAACCTTGTTCTTGGGATTCCATTCCATTCTCTCCTCTTCATCTTTCTTCCCATTTTCCACCTCATTGTTGGTTTTATCATTAGTCCATTTCTAGATTGATGCATTATTTTTCTTTGGTGAATTCTTATGGGTAAGTTTTTAACTCTTGCTTCCAAATGACATTCCTAGAGCCTACATACTCTTTGGTTTGTGGGTTTGTCAGGGCATAAAAGGCATGAGCCTACTTTAGGGAGGACCCATTGGCATTCCTTTTTGGTGCAATTGTTAAGTTCTTTTCCTTAAAACATTTTCTGCAATCAATCATTTCTTGTTTCATTCCCATCCATGGCATCCATTTTATTGGCATTGCCGTTGTCATTTTTCCCATCTTTCTTGTTCCTCATATTTTTCCATCTTATAGCTACTAGAGGTTTTCTCTTGGGGCCCTAGCACAAATTTTTCAATTTTTTCCATTCTACTATTCACCTAACCGCTACACCTTATGCAATCACTAGTGATAAATCTCTGAACTAGTTTCTGCCATAACCACAACTCAGCCAATGCACTTCATATCAAGGCAAGGTATCAACTGCATTGTGGTTTATCTATCCTTGCTCATTTGTAACTATGTTGTGTGTGCAGATGGCGATCATACAAAAGATGGATTGGGCTTGGAGGAAGCACTTAGGATGGACCGAAACTAGAGTGTTTACAAAAGGAGCAAGTCTGGTGGTGTGGCTATGGATAAACAATGGCAAGGTCAATCTTGGCTTTGGTGGCAACACACTTCATCTTCTTTCTCTCTCTCTTTCTCTTCAAGATGTCAAATAAATGCTTGGATGTCATTTATGTATGAGTGTTCATCATAATGGTTATCAAAACTAATGTTGTAATATGTTTATTGATCCATTCATTGGGCATGTCAAGATTGTCATTCCATTCCACCGTCAGTTGTCAATTAGTAAATAATCCCATACCTTCCCAATGTTTTTTAAGGAACTTGAGGATGAGTTTTCATTCAGTCGTGGGGGTATGATGAACCGTGATATTGGGGCCACGATATTACATTTTTGATATCGGAGCCTACCATGCAATGTCAAATACTCGATATCGGGACCTGCTTCCTTACCTATAAATAAGAGGCAGGCACACTTGGTTGTGCATTAGATAGTTAGTCCCTTAGCCAAACTCTTACCTTTTCTTCCTCCCAGAGTTAGAATTATTTTTGTGTGCCTGCAATAGGATTCATAGAGTGAACAGATCTTTATTTGAGTATTGTATACCTGAGCACACCATGTGTACGGCAATAAAGATGAACTTTGTGATAAACCTTGCGGCATCCAGAATAGATTAGTTAATGTTAATTATTTTTATTAAATGCTTTCTTAGTTAATCAATTCTCTCTCTCACCCTACAACTCTCCTAAGTAAATACACTCAGTACGATCACTTCGAGCATGTGTGTAACACTTGGTAACCCAGTAACAATTAACATTTGGTAATCCTAGTAGTGTTGCATTGGTTCAGGATGTGTACCACAAGTGAGAACGGATGCTGGTATTAGGATTAGTTAGAACTTAGTTAATGAGTAGTTAAGATAAATTAGTCACTTAGTTATCTCTCTCCTTCCCTATTAGCATAGGACATAAAAACATAAAAAAATATAAAAATCATGTGCCTCAAGCTTACTTAACCATACAATCGTGACATACAAGTAAGTTTGGGAAGACAATGATCAACCAACCCATTCTTGTTTCACAAGGGCACATAAGCACTTAGTCCTTGGAATTCAATTAGATCGTGCGTGAAACACTTGTATTCATATGGTTGAGCGTAGGGGTACCTCACCACTCATCACCTAGGATCTAATATTGCATATCTTATATCGAGGCTTCGATATCAGATATCTGATATCGAAGTTAAAAAAATCATAACTCATCATACCCCCATAACTAAATGAAAACTCATCCTCAAGTTAAACAAAATGAGGAATAAGTTCCTGAAAAAATATTAGGAAGGTATAGAATTATTGATTGACTCTTACATGCCACAGTGGTGTTTTACAAAAATTTGGACACAACATTAAAAGACATAAGAATGGGTGAAACACCATGGAAATTGTGGATCGGCCTAAGGCAAAGATTTACAATTCAAGCAAAAGCTCACAGCAGAAATCCAGAAGGCAGAACAACGCAAAAGGGTGTGCAACATCGACTCTCCAAATTTCTTAAAAAATTCTAACTTTGTTGCTCCTTACGCTACATTATGCAATGTAGCGTCATGTCGCTTAGTGTAATTCTGCATGTAATGAAGGTAGCTTACTATAGCAATGAAGTCAGCGGAAATTTGGAACTTCTGCAAATATGACAAGTTTAAGGCTTAAGCAGCGGTCTACGACTTGTCGCATATTCCACCAAGTCTTTTGATCAGGATTGTATTCACACTCCATTACGCAAAGCAGCGTAATGAGCCTCAAAGAAGTCAAAGTCAACGTCAAAAGAAGCACGGCAGATTGATCGCTTTACACTTTATTACGCTACGCAGAGTAAGTAAGCATACCGCGCTGAAAAGTTGACCATTTTACGCTCTATTACGCTTTGTGGTGTAAAAAAGTGCAAAAAATGGCTTGAGTTACCCACTTTTACACTCTATTATGCTCTGCAGCATAAATAAGTGTAACACATGTGGAATTCATCACATTACACTCTGCTATGCTACGCAGCGTAAATGAGCGTAATGCAGTATAAATTCAGCTAAGGCAATATTAGACACGCACTTATTATCCATGCGCAGAAATACGCTCATTAGCATATCGTAGTGTAATCATGAGGCGGTTTCAGCAAGAGTGGTTTACAGTGCACCTCGCCCCCAAGACGTAATGTGGCATGACCAGCTTTAACACAAAAATTGTCAAGTCAACGGTGTTTTGAAAGTTCGAGACACGTGTCATCAAGACCGTGCCTTCTCATATGATGCTGAACTTATAAATACCCCTGTTGACGAAGGAGAAGAAGAAAGGAGGGGGGATTTTCTTCTTTTGAAGGACGTAAGGCATTGTTTGAGCATTGGCAATGGGAGTGATCAGTATTCTTGGCGAAAACATTATCCTCTTGATTGGTAATCATTAGCAGCTTTAAGCAAAGATTACCAAGGGAAAAAGGAGCAGATCAGAGATCGAGAGATCATCTGGTATGATTGGCAAGGTTTATTGATTAGAAACAGTTGATCGATAGACATCCAGGCTTGACCTTCCTTGCATTCCACTTTTGGCTTACGAGGTAGATCAAACTTCATTCTGTTCTCCCTTTTAAATAGTTTTCTTATTGTTTCGTATATGCTTTGCACAAAGATAGGCGAAGTATGCCATTGGAACGTTGTATGCAATATATTCAGCTTTTGAGTCAAATCATAGATCTTGGAATTACGCATCTTTTCAAAATCTGATCTTCCTTGTCACATTGACGTTATCGTTATTTCAAGTTCTTTACATTGTTTTCTACTCCTTCTACGATTCACCGAATTAATTCATTTCATGATATATATATATATAATATATACTATCGTGATATTCGATAATTTACTGATTAAGTAAGTCCCTGTCTGATTGAATAAGACCATTCAGGGCACCTCAGATCCATTTTTTCCAGCACGGCCCTCGCACGGATCCGTGGTTAAGACTATGTACATGGATCTTCGCTCGGTATTTCCAGCGACTGATGTTTTCCGTCATTACAATGGGAAGCTCATGTAGTTCTCAAAGTTAGTGGCTCCTCCATCAGTTGCTTCCCTTTGTCACCAAGCTTTTGAAATTTGTAGCAGTTGAGTAGTGCTTGCATCTTTTCTTCTTCCATCCTTGGCTTGTGTACTATCCAAGCTGCTGAACTGATGTATGTTGGCACCAGTATGTCCCAAGGACATGGCAACTACAGAAACATTTTGTTGGCCCTCACATACCAGGCTACAAACTACTATCATTCCTCCTCAAATGTCTTGGCCTTTTCTTTCAACTCATGATGATCTATTAATCTTTGGGCTAGGTCTAAGGTAACATCCTTTTGTCTGTGCTAGAGCTTTGATCACCTCAAGTTTTAATTTTGCTACATGAAGTTTCTGCAAAGTGGCTTTTTTATCTACAAACTCTTTCTCTTATAATGCATAGGTGGTTGCTACTTGCTACTCCAATTCATTTCTTAGACAACATATTGTTAACATGACAAGGTTGGCATATCTAAGGTTAGTGAATGCCATGTATTCCTTTAAATCCTTTATTTTTAGGTCTTTATTCTTCACTTCCACTTGATGGACTAAGGCATAACTATCCAAGATGGGCTGCCAATTAGGATTCTACATTGAAATGGATCTAATATAGGCTTTGGCCATCTATATTTCCTTTTTGTTGATTTGGTTATACAGGACGACTTACTCCTAGAAATGTTCTTTCAACTTTTCATGCTTTTTGGCCTCATTCTACCATGTGATTATTTCGATTGTGAGCTTTTGTCAAATTATGCAAACCTCCTCCATTAAGAGGTTATGGTTCTCTCTGGCTAATCAACTAATGTCTTGGTTAACCCTCACTAGTTGCTCTCTTAACTACTTGAAACTTTCTTACAAAATTTTCTTTTATTTTTCAATGGTGGTCAACCTTGTGTTTTCTACAACAAGTTGTTTATTTTCATCTTGAGTGGTAGTTAGTGCCTTTTTATGAGCATAGGATTGCACTTTAGAAGTAGAGGCATGTCAGACTACCTCCTTTTCTTGCTCTGTAGCTTTGTTCTCTTCAAGTAATTTATTTAGCTGCACTATTCTAAATTGATCTAGCTAATTAGGCGTAACAAACTAGGCAAGATCCCATCTTTTAGCTCTCAGGGTGACTAGTTCCTATTGCAAACATTACACTTCTACTTTCGCATGGTCTACCCTACTCTTAGCCATGACATGTTTCCCTTTGATAGCAATGAGGTCTTATTGTACCATAGTGACATCATTGGGGATGTCAAACAAGGTCGTCATTACTTATCCTATCTGTAGTAATCTATCAAATACATCCTCATGGGCTATAAGAATTATTGAAGTCTTGACAAGCATTTGCACATCTCTAGTCCCAGTAAAATCAACTAGAGGTACAAAAGGCACATTGAAAGACTCTTTAATGTGAATTTTTTATGACTTTTGCTATGCTTGCTAAATCCTAATGTTGCATGACCACTACTATAACACCTTCTTCTATTTCAAGCATCACTTGGAAGGATGTGGCGTTACCAGAAATTTGTTGTGACCATTGGGATTCTCCTCCTAATTGTAGTGAAATATGTTCCCTTATTGGATTTTCCACAATACTATATTTCATGGCATCATTGATGACTCTAAAGAGGCTTAACTCTTCTATGCTCCCCTAGCTAAGCATTTTAGTAATTTTCTACAAGTGGCTCATTGTAGGCATGTATTCTTGTGGTGGCAATGATGGAACTTGTAACTTTCAATGTTGTTTAGGCTCTTATTTTGCTTCTTTTTCAAGTTCCACTTCCTTCTCTAGTTCTTGTTCTTCACCAATGTCTTTCCTTAGTGATGTCGATGTAAGCAATTTAGTGAAGAAAGCATCCTGAGCCTTCCTAGGAATGTCATTTGTGTACCCCAAGATTCCAACGTGCTTACATAGCTTCCTAATGAGGCAAGGAAATGCAAGTGTTGACTACCCTACCTTCTTTTCTTCAAACTACCTTTGAATTTCTATGCAATGTAGTTGGGGAAGGTTGACCATGTACTTTCCCATTAGTATGGTACTTCCCCTAGCCACATATGTTGAAATCTTATTGAGCCCTTTGATTGGGAAGAGATGATATGTGCCTATCTTGAAATAGGTCCTCTATTCTAGAGTTAATTCATTATATGTTTTGTCATCCTTACCATATGTTCACCTCAACCACAACTTCCTAGTGTTTGGATTAGACCTTGTGGATAGATGAGCTAACTTAGCATCCTCATTTGGTAGATTAAGAGCCTCGGTGATTACTTTGACTAAGAACAAAACATTGACTCTACAAATGTTGATAGTGGTACCTTCTTCCTTGTTGTGCTAGAATTGGTAGGTTTTACCAAGGTACCATTCATCATTGTCTAAAAGGATGGGCCACAAAGGTAATGCCTAGAGTTGTGTTCAAATTGATTCAAGAGAAAATGCCATAAATAGGCTAAAGTTCATTTCCACGATGACTATGGCTAACATAGATTTTTCTTGAATGGCCTCAAGGAATTCTAGGAATAATGTGAGGCATTGTCCCTGCACAGGAGCTTGGGGTGCCTCTCCTTGAACTAATTACCTAGTGACAAGAGCCTCTTCATGGATGTTAAATGATTGGACTTCCTACTCTTCATGCTCCACACGCTTACCTTGTTGGCCCCTACCACCTCTTGGGCATTTAGCTACTTCTTGCAAAGGTCCTACTTGAGCTCCTCTTTTTGGGAAAATCTACAATCAATCAAGGATTGAATGTTACTAAGGTGTTTTTATTTATCATTAATATATTTATACTTTAGTCATGAACTTAGGTCCATTAAGTTCCTTAGTCATATGATTGCAAAGTTAGAAAAATTTCTAGGAAAATGCCCAAAAAGTGTTTATCTTCTTTGATGATCTTTCGTAAGTGGTTTCTTTTTCCTCATATATGGCTTATTATGATGGTGTCATTTGGGTGGAAAAATTAATATTTCTAGCATTAATACAATTGATTTTTCATTATAATACTTAAAGTTTTTAACACTCTTGCCTTTATAATATCTTCTAGGTGATAGCAAATTTTGAAAAATCAGCATAAGTTTCTCATGCAAGTGCCCCCCTCATGACTAACTTGAACACTCCAAGGTTAAATAGGTTTAAATAGTATGAGAATTGAAGTAGTAGAGAGCCAAATATCACAAGTAGAAGTTGGTTGCACAAAGCTCTGAGTTGTAAGAGAAAATTTGAATAACTCCCCTAGTTGCAAATGAAGAGAATGCAGGTTGACCACTGTGAGGGTCATATATATAGGTTTTATAAGACCCAATATTGGGTATTCAACATCAAGGCCGGCCCGATATCGGGTAGTCAAGATTGGGATCCATGGATTTGCATCTAATGGGAGTAGTAAGAATTGGAAATGAAGCTCTATGATTGGTTGAAATGTTTAAGGTTAGTTCCATAGTTCTAAGGTAAGTAGGGAATCAGTTTTAGGCATTGGAAGTGTTAGAAGATGGAATCATCAATGTTAAAAACTTAGGAAGATGCAAGAAAAGGGGTATTATACTGATGGTTTGAAACATATCAATTTACATGATAAGGAAAAGCATGAAATTTAACAATGAATCACTTGGAAGGTTAAGAATGATGCAATCATGCAAACAGGTACAAGTCACAATAGCTACACAAGTGGATCCTCCCCAAAGTAGGCTTTAGCATATAATGGCCTTGTATAACCACACCTAAAAATGTCCATAGGCACTAAAGGGGTTGAATGCAATGCATACCTATGAAACAAACACACATGTTAAAACCACCAATTTGAGAAAATAACTCTATGTTACAAAAAACCACAAGTTAGGATCACATGGACAATAAGATGAGATGGACTAGAGAAAGGATTGTAGAAATTGGGACATGAAGTGTTTTACCAAAGGCATAATGAATCTTGGGTATGATTAATGGTTAAGTAATCATTAGCCCTTTGTTCCAAGAGTCAAACCAACTTCAAACCACATTTTAGTGACATCACATTATTTCATTACTGCATTTGAAATGCATAAGACTACCATAGCTGTGAGTAACATCACTTATCATTTTCTCCAAGGGAGGAGTTTTATTCATGGCACATTGTGTGTGTGTGTGTGTGTGTGTGTGTGTTTTTCTAGAAAGTCTAAGAAGCCACCAACCTTTAGGCATGTGTACATGTCTATCTAGTGGGACTCTCAGAAATTTATTTGGTGCCTTTTTATGTTACTCTTACTCCCATTTTTTGTTAGATCTACAAGGATATCATTACAACCTTAGCAACATGATAGAACCTATAGAAGTGGTCAAAGAGAATCCACAAATCCCCATGATGTCACACCTTTCACATTTCCCCTTGGTTCTTCACTCTTTCGCTCAGGCACAATGATTATGAATTTATTATTAGTTTTTATGTTTTAGAAGAATCTCATATTAACTAAAGGCAATAACCTCTTATTGATGGAATGAGTGGATCGATGATGTGCCTCACTATCTAAATAATTAGTCCCTCATGACTTGATAACATAGAGAAGACTTACCTTAATGGGCTACATGATCATTTTATTGACAAGTGAGATTACTAACAAACAAGATAAAAAAAATTATAAAAAAGTTGAAAAGGATAGAAAACATTATATCAAGAAATAAGAAGATGACAAAAAATTGGAAAACAAAAAGATGAAAAACACTTATTAATTCTAGAGGTTAGAATAGGGGGTTTTCCCTATAACTAAATGGTTGGTCATGGTAAGAATTAATAAGTAGATAGTTAAGATCCATGCATGTATAGAACATTAGTAACCTTCCATTTTCGAGCCACTGGGTATCACTTGGTTTTGTGGTGGTTGTGTAGATAAACTGTTGTTCACACACTTGGTTGTTAAATGTATGGTAGGTTAGAGTGTGAGTTGTGTTAATGTTGTAGATGTTTAGCTCATGATTTCACCCTTGATTATAATATAGAATGCATGGATTTATATGTATCCTCACACTACTCGATTCATTGCTTTGATTTGGTGTTGGAGCAATAATGGATGATGGCCCTTGCGTAAGATCAGAGGACATTGATTGTGAAAAAGAAGGCATTACACTAGATTGGCATTATGCTAGTTTAGATGATGTGGTAGGTTTATGAGTGTTGTGCTTTCACCTAGGGCCTATCCTAATGAAATGATGTTTCCAAGTTTGCGGTAAGAATCTACTGGTATCAACATGTCTATGCACATTCATGGCACAAGTGACATTCGTTTGTTAATATTGTGGTGTTGAACCTTCCTGTGTCATTGGTGATGGAATGTGATGAGGTGGAGTATGAGAATATTGAGGGTGAGATGACTGGTAAGAGGCATGAGGTGGTGATCCTTTAGGGGATGTCATGGGTTGATGATACTCAGGAAAGTGATAGTAGCGATTTGAAGTAGAGGACATAGAACTAGTTAGAGAAACAAGGTGTTGAACATAATATCCATGCAGTTTTGACTGATAGGGCTGGTTTGGTGGTGGCCTCCCCCACAGCTATGGGTTTTTCCATTGTGGTTGATGACAATGTTGAAGCTGCTGATAAGTCCCCCTAGGATAGTACAATTGGTTTTGGGACTAGCTATCATTACCATGTGGAAAAGGAAATTTATTGGGCATGTTCTTCTATACAAACTTTGGATTTAATGCACCTACCTAATACTCATGTAGATGTAACAAGACTAGGTAGTGGCCCTTTGGATGATCATATATGTAGATGTCACATCCATTATCTTCATTTGTGGTTGATTCTATAGCCTCACTTTCTTCAACCATTTTTCTTGCTTGCCGAAAAGTGTTGCTAGCTATGTCCTAGTTTTTCCTCCTTTGTTTATTATCATCACCTAGTCTATTTTGCATAACCTTCTCCTCTACAATTTCTACCAAAGTTGTAACTTTTTCATATATTCATTTTGACACCCTATTAAACTTTGCTTCAAGTTCATCAATAGACTTCTGTATCGGCAAGAGCTAGTGCAGAATCACCTTATCAAGAGTGATTTCTTTTACCTTACCATAAATGTGGACATTATTCCATTTTCATATCTCTCCTTCTTCCTTGGCCATACTTTTGATGAGCTCATAGATTTGATGCATTTGTAGCTCATGTAATTGACCTGGGGTATACATCTTAAGGGTCTTCCTTATTTCTTTATGAAGTCCATCTATAATGTGGAAACGTTGTCTTTCCTCAGAGAAATCATGGCCTAGGCATCTATTTAGTAGGGAATAATATTTGTCTAAGGCCATGTCCAAGGGCTCACATTGTTCTTGCTTCCATCTTTGGATTTGTCTCCTCAGATTGAACACCCTTGCATAGGTTTGGTATTTCTCATTGAAGAGTTCCAACATTGTGGACCACTATCAGATTGAATTTGGTTTCAATGATCTATACCATACTTTAGCTCTACCAGTTAGTATCCTAGCAAAGAGCTTAAGCTTTTTCCATCCAATTTCAATGTTGTAGAAGGCACAAGCATCTTGGAAGGCTTACACATGATGTTGTAAATCCATATTGAAGCCTCCTGTGAATTTAGGGATATTGTTTATATCAAACCTAGGTAAGCAACTTGCCCTATGATTCTTATGTAGTATCTTAACTACCTCTATGATTTGTATCAAGCTCTTAATGGCCAACAAGGATTCATCATCATCGAACATGTTGTGATGAAAATTTATATTCAGTTGATCATGAAGATTTCACCTATGTTCATGTTGATCACCTTGAGTTTTCCTATGGGTTCAAATTTTTTTTTTATTTTGACCCATTAGTGGAGCCTTATCTCCATACCTACATTCATCTTTGTTAAAACTAAACATTGAAGGAGGAGAGAATGATGAGGAACTAGATGGATTGCCATGGCTTTTATGGTGTTCCCCAAGATCCCTTGATTTATCCTTTCTAGATTTTATGGAAGTCCTAGGCCTTGAGGCCTCCCTAGGTCAGGGACTTACTTCATCTCCTCTAGGGTTGCTTGTCTTAGGTGAATGTAGTCCTTAAGTGTTGTCAAGGTGGTCATGAACATACAAAACCCTTGCATGAGGTTGGTCACTCCAATTTTCTTCACCATATATTTCATTAGTTCTTCAATGGATGTCTTCGCTATACCATGAATTATCGCTTCCTTGTGAAAAAGACATTGTTTTTAATTAGTGATGTGTGTGATATAATATTTTTTGAAAGATATATCATTAACGCATTTACAGTGATCTTGTATGCTATAACTAATCTAGATAACTAGCACCATCCCTTGCAATGATGCCATTGATGAGTAGTGAGGTGCCCCTATGCCCAACCATACGAATCACAATCATTCATGCATGATCCAGTCAAATTTTGTGGATGGGACTAGTTGTGCATCAAGATCATTTTTCTTTGATCGTAGTTCACTATCTTCCCACTTAGATTAGTGGTAACTTTGTCATGTGTGGTTTAGTCTAAAGTGAGGCATATGATTGATGTTGTCTAGCCCTAAGATGCTCCTAATGACAATAAATAGATAAATTAATTAAGCTAATTAACAGTGGAAACTAAAATCATACTAGCCTACATGTGATGAGTATCTATGCCTAATCATCCACACATGCCTTGCACTTCATGTAAATACCACTAGTATTACCAAGTGTACGCCACTAGGCTTACCAAACAATACACTACTGGGTTATCAAGTAATTATTCTTAAGCACTTACAATTAGTCATACTCATTACGCTTAATGACAGAAATCATAAAGAGTAATAAATGGAAACATTAACTAAAGAAAATAGTAAATGATTAAATAATTAAAAGCAATAATAAATCTAAGTAGATGTTACAATGATGGGAGTAATCTAAATCTTCATTTCTGGTCATGTAACATGTCCAAGTCCATCACACTTGAATAACAATGCCATACAATCACAAACATCACACTGCGAGCATGCACTGGGAAACAACAGAATGGGAAATCAAGAATCTAGGATAAGCTATCTAAAATCTAAAAAGTAAAATTATGCCCCAACCATACACCCAAGTTTTGTATTTATAGGGTAACACGGAAGAGATGATATTGGATATCTAACATCATTTCCTAGGACTCAATATTGCGTATCTAATATCAAAGCTAACAAAATCATGACTCATCACTGTTATTGACTATCTTAGTGGACTAGTTGTGCCATTGCAAAGCATCTTAACTAGACATTGTGGTCAACAAGTCATGTCATTGCTTAACTTTAAAATATAATTTTCTTCAACTTCAAACAACCATAATGTTTTTTATTTTAATGTATGATTTTAATGAAAAAAGAGTTGTTTCCAATAGAATTAAATCTTCTAGATGTAACAAAACATTTAGATTCATCCTAAGTGCAAAAATTAGTTTTTGAAGTCATTATGTAGTCATTCTAGAACATGAAAATGTTTGATTTAAAGCTTGAATATTGAATACTTTTGGATGAATAGAGTCTTTTAAGGCCAATTATGTCTTCATGAAAGGATATAGGAAGAGAAAATGAATTTATGATAGCTCTAAACTCTAGAACCAATTAACTACCCTAAAATTGATAAAAAGGATCAAAAAGGCCAAGGAACCATCACCTTGCCTTATCTTTTTTGCTTATTAATGTCTAGAACTTAGCGAGTGCATTGGAGAATAATGGAATCCTGAGTCAATGATTGAATGGCTACCGTTGAATAATAGATTAATAAAATCATAGGAATCTAAGAGGAACTTTATTAATCAAACCAAGGATTTGGGAAAAATATGCAAGATATCTCTAAAGAAATTAGAAAATCATCCCACAGTTTGAAAGAAAAATGGTCAAAGATTTTAGGAAAGATGGATTGCTTTGCAGATTCCATGAAATAATTAATTGGTCTTTTAATCCAACCTTCCAGCCAAAACTAGTATGCACTAGAAAACCACAACCAAAATCAATTTCCACTTAGGGATCATTATTGAGATCAATTCCCACCCATTGAATGTCAAGGTGTTGAAATCTCATCATAAGGTTAAAGAGTTAAACTTAACCTAGGTTATTGAAATTGGTAAAATTCACCAAGAGAATCTTTAACCTAGGTTTACACCAAGAAGGTGAAACTCTACCATTATGATGAAGCCCCCGGATCTAGTAATAAGACAAAAGACTAGCTCAATATCATGAAAATTTATTTTGAAATGTTGAATTTATAAAGTCAAGAACATTTAGAAGTAGTCTCTTTGTATTTAAGGGGACTTGCAATAACATGGTAAAATGGATTAAGATCTCAAGTATTAATTACAAATTGGCTTAATTTTTTTGAGACTTTGAAAAAAATTTGTACCAAATTAATTTTTTTCAAGGAACATAAGATGTGGTTTGACTCATTAAGATTGGGTTGAAAATATGTGAATAATTACTGCAAGAAGTTCTACAATCTCTCCTAGTATGTAAGCCATCGAGATAAGGGTGAACTAGCTTTAAAGTTTATTAGTGAACTACATGATCAACTTTGTTCCTAGACATATGTTCATAATCCCCACAAAGTCAATGAAGCATATAGGATCACTAAGGATTATGAAGAATCAAATCATGTATGGACTACAACTCTTTGATAAACAACTGTGGAAGAGACATCCACCAAGAGAATGCAATCAGGATGTTTCTCTTATTGTGAAGATCACTTCAAGCAGGATTATCCAGAGTTGAGAACAAGGATACAAAGAAATAATCAAAATAAGAACTAGAAACCCAAAATCAACATGGCTAAAGAAAAAGGTTAAGCTACTACAAGTACAGCCACGATGAAGAAAATTTTAGCATCATCTAAGTTAGGTTTGAAAACATTTTACTTTTCTCTACTCACTTATGAAAGATCAATTAAGGATCAAAAGGTTAAAACTTTTATTAATAGTGGAGCAAGTGATATTTTTATTTCACCAACTTTAGTTAACCCATTAAATCTAACTTTATCATCTAAGAAAGTTGTTAAAATAAAACTTGCAAATGGAACAATAATAAGTAAGCATATCAAATATGGAGAAATTAACTTTACATTGCAAGATATTTCTCTTATTAGTGATTTTTTAAAATTTAAACTACAAGATGTTGATGAAATCTTAGGAATATATTTTCTACAGAAATTTAATATTGTTGTTCATTTTGGAACCCATGTCTTAAAGGTACCAACCAAAAATGGAGTCAGGATTCTAAGGGAGGTAGGAATAACAAAGAAAATTCATATGATAACTATTAAGCAAGCTAAGAGACTAGTCAAGAAAGGTGCTACTATGTTCATTGTAAAAGTAACTCAACCCTAGAAAGTTTCTGACTATGAGATTTCAAAAGAACATAAAGAATATGGGAATTTAGTATTTTGAGATAGAGAATTATGACCAAAAAGAACATTTGAACATGTGATTAATATTTTTCAAGATGCAAAAGTAGTTTCAAAAGCCCCATATATGTTTTCTATTCTTAAATTAAGAGAATTAAAGATACAATTTGACTAGTTATTAGAAGAAGAAAAGATTTGATCTAGTATCTCACCTTAGGTTGCGCTAGTTTTATTTGTTAAGAAAAGAGATGGTACTTTAATGTTATGTATTGATTATAGGATGCTAAACAAAGTAATAATTAAAAATACTTATCCCTTGCCTAGAATTGATGACCTATTTGATTAACTTATTAGAGCATGTTATTTTTCCAATATTGATTTAAAATCAGGTTATAATTAGATAAGGATTATCAAGAGAACTAGGTAGGGATTGTATGAATTTTTAGTAATGTCATTTAGATTGATCAATGTTCTTGTACATTCATGGCATTGATGAATAATATCTTTTGAGAATACCTTGATCAATTTTTTATTATATTTATGGACAATATACTTATCTATTCTAAGTCAAAAGGGGAACATTTTAAGAATTTAAAAATTACTTTGGAAAATTTTTAAGAAATAATAGTTAAATGAAAAACTGAGCAAATGTAAACAGTTTAAATAAGAAGTATCATAATTAGGCCATGTTTTATCTAAAAAAGGACTACAATAAGACCCATAAAAAGTTAGTGGAATTTGTAAATGATCAAAACTTAAAGATACTACAACAGTTCATATTTTTTTGTTTTGGGTTTANTCCTAAACACCAAACAATGAAGGTGGTAGAATTATTGGCAAAATATGATTTTGAAATTAAATATATTCCAAGAAAATAAAATATAGTGGCTAATGCCCTTATCTGAATGTAAAACCTAATGATTGGTGTTGTGACAACTCCTATAGAAGAAGAGATCAAGGAACAATTAAAAGAATATCCTTATTTTAAGCACATTTTAACTAATATAATTTCACCTCATTACAATCTCTCCATAGAGGACATATTGATAAAGGGATAGAGGGTGTGTATACTAGAGGAAAATTAGAGACTTAAGTTATTTTCTAAAGCCCCTGAAGTACCATATGCTAGACACCCTGCATATATTAAAACCTGTGACGATACGAAAGTTTTATTTTTGGCCTAGTATGAAAACTGATGCATTTACATACATTAGAAATTTCCTAATTGATGGGACACGATATCGCATGGGCCGCGATATCGTGTACACGATATCGCGTCTGTCGCAATATCGCATCCCCCACTATATCACGTACGCGATATCGCAGCCCGCCGCCAGTTCTATAAATAAGAGGTGGCACTCCCTTATTCTCCATCTAGTTTAGTTCCTTAGCAAAGCTTTGGCAGTTTTTCCTCTCCAGAGATAGAATAATTTCCATGTGCCTGTAGTAGGAGTCTCAAAGTGAATGGATCTCTATTCAAGCGAATTGTACCTAAGCACACATTTGCGTGCGGCAATAAAGACGAACTTTCTGATAAACCTTGCAGCATGTGGACTAAGCTAAATAGGATTTAATTACTATTGAATGTTTAATTTCTTTCCTAGATGATTAATCTCTCTCCACCCTTATCTCCTTGTAATGCGTAATGAGTACGATTTAATCACGAGCATTTAAGTGTGACTACTTGGTAACCTAGTAGTGTACCTAGGATCTGCGCTTGGTGATCCCAGTGGTAGTCGTGCACGAAGTTCAGGATGTGTATGGATGATTAAGGGCAGATGCTCATTGCACTTAGGCTAAATTAGATTCTCTTACCCTTTCCTCCTAGCTTAGTTAATCTTATTTCCATTTCCTTCAGGAGTAGCATTAGACTAGGAACCACATCATACACCTCACTCTGGACTAAACCATACATGACAAAGATAATACTAGTCCAGGTGGGAATACAGCAAACTATGACCTAAGGCTAACTATCTAGGTGCCACAACTAGTCCATCTGCGGAGTTCGACCAGATCGCGCGTGAAAACGCTCATATTCGTATGGTTGAGTGTAGGGGTACCTCACCACTCATCATTGGTGCCATTGCCGGGGACAGTGCTAGTTATCTAGATTAGTTATATCATACAAGGTCACCGTATAGGAAATTAATGATATATCTTTTAGGAAGAAATCATTATAGAAAGTCACATATAAATTCACACACAATTGCACAACCATGGCTCTCCTACAAGACCACGATAATGCCACACTTAGTGAGGAAATTCATTGGAGAACCAACGAATGAGTTGACAATGAAGATTGGAGTACTCAACCTTATGCAGGAGTTCCTTATGTTTATGAACACCCCAACGATACTCAAAGACTCTTGTCATCCAACTCTGACACCTCTAATAAGGATGAGACATCCCATAGAACGAGGAGGGCTGAAAGGCCTAAGACCTTCTCAATAATTAACAAGAATTTTCTTGGGGATGATTGGAAGGCTTACAAAAGTCATAACAATTTTTATTGTTCCTTCTCTTCCTCTACTCCTTCAACGTCAGATTTTGATATGGATGACTATCTTTCAAGGGATCGACGTAGAACTAAAAATTGAGCTCACAAAAGAAATCAAGAACGCCAACATAAACAAAGGCAACATCATCCCAACACATGAACGCACAACTTACTTGATGACGATGAACCCCTGTTGGCCACTAGGAGCCTAACACAAATACAAGAGGCTATTTGAATCTCACGTAGGCATCGTAAAGAGAGCCATCTACCCAGGCTTGATTTAAACAACTTTCCCAAGTTTCTAGGAGGCTATGATTCAAATCCGCAACATCATTTACAAGCCTTCTATGATGCCTATGCATGGAACAACATTGATAATAGGTGGCAAAAACTTAAACTCTTCCCTATGACACTTGTTGGCCAAGAAAAAGTATGGTATAGATCGTTAAAACCAAATTCAATACGACATTGGCCAACAATGGTAGAAGCTTTTAATGAAAGATATCAAACCTACGCAAGAGTATTGGCCTTGAGGAAATAAATCCAAGAGTGGAAACAAGCACAACATGAACCCTTGGACATGGCCTTAGAAAGATATTACACATTGTTAAACAACTTTCTAGGCCATGAGTTCTCCGAAGAAAGGCTAATGGATCATATCATTGATGGGCTACATAATCAAACAAGAGAGACCTTAGGAATGTATGCCCAAGGTCAACTATACGAACTATGAACCCATCAATTACAAGAGCTTATTAAGAGGGTAGCAAAAGAAGAAGGAGAACTAGCCAGATGGGAGAATGTTGAAAGTTCTCAACAGAACCAAAATCTCAACTTAACAAGGGTCCATATTCATAAAGAGGAGAAATCCACTCACTTCAAGGAGGTGGAATCATCTTTACCCATCCTACAATCATTAGATGAATTTGAGGCAAAGGTCAATAAGATGGTGGACTGTGTACATGAAAGATGTGGAGAATATCCCAACATCATTAGAGGAAGAGTTATGCCAAACCGAGAAATAGGATGGGACACCATGCAACAATCAAAACAAAGGGTAGAAGATCATAAGAATAAGAGCTCAATTTCCAATTTCACATATCAATGTAACATCTATTTGTATGATCACCCCAAGGGCCAATGCCTAGTCTTGTCACATTTACATGAGCATTGGGGAGGAATGTTATATCCAAATTTCGTATAGAAATATCTAGTTCAACCAGAGTGGAAAAAACCTCAATCATGGGGGAGGCCACCACCAGCTGGACCATACCCTTCATATGTCCCAATGCCAAATGCTTATTATTATGTTAAACACCCTATTTCTCCATCAAGCTCATCATCCTCTACCTCACCTCATTGTTATCATTCTCCTGAGTACTATCCACCCATGTCCTCTCCAACAAGGTCACCACCTCATGTGTCTTACACTTATCACACTTATCCTCAACCTCAATATTCTCATACTTCACCCCCTCCTACATCACAACCACATTATCATTCTCCTCAATACTATCATCCCATGTTCTCAACAAAACCACCACCTTTTGTACCTCACACTTCTCCTAATTTTCAACATTCTCATCCTTTCCCTCCTTCTACATCGCCACCAACTGTTCCTGAAGTTTTTGCACCACAGCACCAACCCACAAACGTTACTCATGCTGCTACTCCCAATTGCAGTGGATGCCCTTCACAACATTGAAAGCATCCCTTCTTTAGACATGACCGTCGAAAGGGACACCATAGTTCAGGAACCACTGCATCTGCCAACTCAGCATAAACCCAACACTGTGGTGCATCTTCCTCTTCAAACCCAACGCCTCATGTTACCTCATCAAGGCCACCACTTAACACTCCAACAACCATACAGCCTAATGAATACAGCCATGGAGGGTGACATCCTGATCCTTGCATACCATCTAATGGTCCCAATTATCATAGTGGGTCAACTCGTAATCCGGAAACTACATCTTATAACTTTCCCCACTATGGTTACTATAATCAAGTGTGTGAATCCCAATGGGGTCAGTATGACTAGGTCACAATATTTCCAATATGCAAGGATCCTAATCTTCCATTTATTGATTCTAGTCATGCTCAACCATTTTGGTATGGGGGGTATCCTCCATTCTAACAACACAGAATTAATACATATTTTTCTAATTCTTTAATTTTTCAACTTTTTGTTTTACAGTTTTTCACCTTTTCATTTATTGTTTTATCTTTTTTGTCTTTTAAGTTTTTTTTTTGCAACATCGTTATACTCTTTCATTTCTTTTTGTGTTTATTTATTTTTGTTTCGTTAAGTTCTTCACTTAATAAGTGCTCTGCTAATGGTATGAACTATATTCCATTAATTGCTAATGTTTGGTTTTTACCTTTAAGTTATGATGTTGATATTAAGGTATGGCTCTTTTGATATAGCAGGTAATGAGTCCACTTCATCCATACATCCACAAATTTCTATGGTCTCTCTCGACTTGGAAATGTATAGTCCCTTTCTAAATAAGAATTATCAACGAATCAGTGACTGGGCATTTCTCAAACTAAGGAAGAACTCAAGGATTGAAAAGGGTGTGGCTTCAAGGGAACTTGATGTATTTGTGTTGGCCATTCTCTTGGGTGCTTAGATGTGTTCTTCTTGAGTTTTCTTACTGTTTCGACGTTACTGAATTATCGGGAAGCTAAGCAAATAAAAATAACAAAGTCTTTGCATGGTGTGGTTCTCACTCATAAACACATAAAACAAAAAAAAAATAGTGAGAATTCAAAGCACACCCCTAAGATGAAATAATCATTTGAGCTACAAGCACTAGTTATGGAACTAAAGAAAATTTTCTCTCTAACTAAGGCCCTTCTCACTTCCCATTCTCTCCTCCTTCGTTTCGTTGGAATGGTGGTGGCTCTTTGGGAAGGCATTCTTGTTACTTCAAGAGAATGGATTGGCTGAATGCATTAATGTGAAGTCACTAGATGTGGCTTGTTTGAGGCTGGACTTGGAATGGGATCTACTAAGTCACATTAACCATGAAAGACACAAGGGGCTATACACCACCTTATTCTTGGAATTCCATTCCATTCTCTTCTCCCCATACATCTCTCCATTGTTCACCTCATTGCTGGTTGTATCATTAGTGTAAATTCTTGTGGTTAAGACTTTAACTCTTATTCCAAATGACATTCCTAGAGCCTACAGACTCTTTGAATGTGGGTTTGTTAGGGCATTAAGGGCATGAGCTTGCTTTGGGGAGGACCCACTGACATTCCTATTTGGTGCACCAGTTAAATTCTTTCCCTTAACACTTTTGCAATCCACTCTGTTTTGTTCATTTCCATCTTGACATCCATTTCATCGACGTTATAGTTGTCTCTTTTTCTCCATCTTTCTTGTTTTTCTTCATTCTCCATTCTATCACTACCAGAGGTTCACTCTTAGTCATGGGGGTTCGGACCCAAATTTTTTCGATTTTCTCCTAACCCCTACACTTCGGTAGCCACTATGATATCTCCAAATTCATATCATCCATACCACAACTCAACCAATGGACCTTTCACCAAAGCAAGGTATTAATTGCATTATGATTCATTTACCCTTGCTAATATAAGACTATGTTGTGTGTGCGGATGGCAATCATACAACAACAGATTGGATCTGAAGGGAACACTTGGAATGGATCGATGCTAAAGCAGCTATGCAAGGAACAAAATTGATGACACGCTTATGGATGGACAATGAAAGGCATAATCTTGGCATTGGCAACAACAAAACTTCTCTCTCTCTCTCTTTCTCAACTGCCAAATAAGGCCTGATGTCAAATGTATAAGGTGTTCACTCTTGTTGTCATGAACACCAATTTTGTCTTGTCTTGTAATGATGATCCATTCACATGTCATCCCATTCACCACTAGTTCCATTTGAGTCAATAATCCCATATTGTCCCAGTATTTTGTAAGGAACTTGAGGATGAGTTTTTATTTAGTCATGGGGGTATGATGGGATGTGATATTGCATGGGCCGCCGCGATATTGTGTCCGCCACGATATCGCATCCCCTGCGATATCGCGTACGCGATATTGCGTCTTCCCCTACGATATCACGTATGTGATATCGCAACCCACCACTAGTTCTATAAATAAGAGGTGGCTCTCCCTTGTTCTCCATCCAGTTTAGTTCCTTAACAAATCTCTGGCAATTTTTCCTCTCCAGAGATAGAATAATTTCCATGTGCTCATAGTAGGAGTCTCAAAGTGAACAGATCTCTATTCGAGCGAATTGTACCTGATCAGACATTTTCTTGCGGCAATAAAGATGAACTTTCTGATAAACCTTGCAGCATGTGGACTAAGCTAAATGGGATTTAATTACTATTGAATTTTTAATTACTTTCCTAGATGATTAATCTCTCTTCATCCTTATCTCCTTGTAATGCGGAATGAGTATGATTTAATCACGAGAATTTAAGTGTGACTACTTGGTAACCTAGTAGTGTACCTAGGATCTGTGCTTGGTGATCCCAGTGGCAGTCATGCACAAAGTTCGGGATGTGTATGGATGATCAAGGGTAGATGCTCATCGCACTTAGGCTAAATTAGATTCTCTTACCCTTTCCTCCTAGCTTAGTTAATCTTATTTCCATTTCCTTCAGGAGTAGCATTAGACTAGGAACCACATCATACACCTCACTCTGAACTAAACCATACGTGACAAAGATAATACTAGTCCAGGTGGGAAGACAACGAAATGCGACCTAAGGCTAACTATCTAGGTGCCACAACTAGTCTGTTTGCAGAGTTCGACCAGATCACACGTTAAAATGCTCATATTTTTATGGTTGAGTGTAGGGGTACCTCACCACTCATCACTAATTTATCAAAGGATAAATTCCAAGAAAAATAAACCAAATGGATTATTATAATATTTGGGAGTCCTAACATGGAAATGAGAAGATGTTACTATGGATTTTATTATGAGATTACTAATGACCAAGAAAGGGAATGACTCTATCTTAGTGGTAGTTGATCATTTATCGAAGATGGCTCATTTTTTACCTTTAGTACTATAAACACAGCCAAAAATATATAGCCCAAAAAAATTGTACATGAGTTATTTTGACTACATGGTTGCTCAAATTTGATTACATCAGATAGAAATCCTAAGTTTATCATTGAATTCTAGTGAACCTTCTTCAAGGAACTTGGAACCCAATTGAAATTTGGCATGGCATACCAACCATAAATAGATGGTCAATTGGAATGCATTAATTAAATATTGAAAGATATTATATAGAGCTACATTGAAAGAAGACCTAAAACATGGAAGAATTACTTGCATTTGGCTAAATTCACCTACAATAATAATGATCAAGAATCAATACATCGAATCCCATTTGAATTTGTGTATAGATGGAATTGCTGAATACTACTAACCTAGGAAGATCCAAATTTAAGAATATAATGGAAAGAAGAAGAAATAAAAATCATGGAAAATATTATTACAAGAGTTAAATAGAAATTTCAAGAGGCCAAGAATAAGTATAAGGGATATGCCAATCAACATCGTATTAATAAAGAATTCCAAATTGATGATCTAGTATTACTAAGAGTTAAACCCACTAGGAGTTCTCTTAAGGTAGGAAGATATATGAAGCTATCTCTAAGTGAGGATCAAAAAATTAGAAAGGGGGGATGAATAAGTTCCCTAAACAAAATAAAACAACCATAAAAACCATGCAAAAATTTAACATGGTTCCCCAACTTGGGTAGTCCACACTCGAAGGGTAGATTTCTTGCACACCTTTGAATTTTGTTTCTTTAAAGTATGGTTTGAAGGATACCAAACCCTATAAAAGCTCTAAGATCCACTCTAAAGTGTTTCATCACTACAAAACCACTCAACCCCACAAGGTTCCAACAAGCTTAGAATGTGGTTTCAAGGATTGTACAACCTTTACAAATTGATCTCCACTCTAGAGTGTTTTGACACAACACAAACACTCAATCCCACAAGGTCCCAACAAGCTTAATTAAGATACCTTCTCACAAGAAGTACATCAAATCCTCATGGTAGCAAGAAATGAAAAAGAATTACAAGTATAGAATGTAACTAAATTTATAAATTCCTTAGTCAATGAAGTACATTTTCACAATAAGCCAAACAAATGATGTGACAATACAAGTATAATAGAATAGAATACACAATGATTGTTATTTAATATTCAATGCTTACACTTTTCCCAAGAGAATGAAGTCTTCTTATAGCCTTGGAGTTTCTAAAATCACTTGGAATTTAGGTAATGGCTATCTAATAGCTAGTGTAGAAATCTCCTTTTAGATTGGAATGTTTCTCTAAAATTGACTTTAATATTGGGAAGATGTCTACTCTGAAATTGGGACGTCTCTATGGAGATGTCTTCCTTGAGAAGGAGACGTCTACTCTTTTTGGTAGATGTCTTCTCTGAATTTACTTCACCTTGGCCAAGATGTCTTCTACTTCTTGGGAACATCTTCTCTACTTTTGAACTTTGATTTCTCAAGCTTTCTCTTGTTGATTTGGCTTCTCTCTAATCCTTGACGCATCTTCATCTGACTCATAGCCTTCATCTCTGTCCATGCTTTTCCATGCTCACTTGAGTCCTTGCAGTCTCCACTTTGACATCTCTTTGTAGATCTCATTTCTCATTTAATCCCTACAAAACATCATATTCCACAACATTCTATGTTCTCCATTTTTCTTAAGGTTTTGACATACCAAAAGGTCAACAATCTTCCCCTTTTTGGTGATGTCCAAAACTTAAGAAAATGGCTTAGTAGTCTTCAAAAATCATGAAGTTATATATTCTCAATATCACCCATGTCATCAATTATCCACATCACAATCACATAAAATAGTACCAATCTATGACAATTCTTTTCCTTTTTTGACAACATCAAAAAGGAGTTGAGCAAAACTTCCCCTAAACACGTGAAAAAGAAGAAAAATATACATATATAATTTTTTGGTTGTTTTTGTTTTTTTTATTATGTTAAGAGTGAAAAAGAAAGATAAAAATATAAAAGTAAGAAAACTTACTTGATAGGACAGGGTTCAATTCCCATATTGTTACATAGAGAACTCATTTGTCACTCATCAAGGGGTATTGTAAAAGCATCAACTAGTTGATTTGCGATTTCAATAAGCTATAGTTTTATGTGTCCCCATTGAGTATGTTCTTGTATAAAGTGATGGAAAATCTAAATGTTTTTGGTGCATGAATGTTGAATCATATTTTTTATCATGTTCATGGTGTTTTTGTTGTCACAAAAGATATGTGTAGATTAAGATTAGACCGCTAGATCTTTAAGTATTTCTTTCACCCATAAAAGTTGAGCATAGTAACTCCTAGTGGAGATATATTTAGATTCTACTATAGAAAGTTCTATAGAATTTTACTTTTTAGTTGTCCAAGAGACAAGTCTTCATCCTAGAAACAAGAAATTTCCACTCATGCTTCAATGATCATTTGAACAACCTGCCCAATATGCATCACAATATCCAACAAAATCAAGTGGAGAATCCTTTGGATACCAAAGGTCCTAGTTAGTAATACCTTTTAAATAATGAAAAATTCATTTAAACACTTTTAAATGAGATTTTTTTGGAGTGGCCTGATATCTAGCACACATTTCTATAGTTAAAGCTATTTCTGTTCTACTAGCAGTTAAATAAAGTAGGCTGCATATCATGCCTCTATAAAGTTTGTGATCAACAAGCTTTCCTTGATCATCTTTTGTAAGTTTAAAATTGGCAGCCATAGGAGTTTTTTTTTACCTTTGCATCAACTAGGGGGAATTTGAGTAAAATATCTTTGACATATTTGGTTGACAAATGAAGGTTCCATCTACATCTTGATTGATTTGAAATCTAAGGAAGTTCTTGAGTTCTCTCATCATGCTCATTTCAAATTTAGATTACATAAGATCTAAGAACTTCTTACAAAGAATTTCATTAGTAGCATCAAAAATAATATCATCAACATAAATTTGAACTATAAGTAGATCATTACCTTCTCTTCAAAGAAATAAAGTAATGTCAACCTTGCCTCTTTCAAAGCCATTTAATGTAAGATGTTGTGAAAGTCTTTCATACCAAGCTCTAGGATCTTGTTTAAGTCCATAGAGAGCCTTCTTGAGTTTCTAAATATGATCAGGTTTGATCAAATCTATGAAACCTTCAAGTTGTTGAACATAAAATTCTTCTTGTATGGTTCAATTTAGGAAGGCACTTTTCACATCCATTTTATATAGTTTGATATTCTTAATACTAGTGTATGCCAAAAGATTCTAATAGATTCTAGTCTAGCAATAGGTGCAAACATTTCATCAAAATCAATTCCTTCTTGTTGATTGTAACCTTTGGCAACTAATCTAGCTTTATTTTTGATGATATTTCTATTTTCATCTATTTTGTTTCTAACGGCTCATTTTGTTTCAATAATGCATTTATGATATAGTCTAGGAGTCAAGTCCTATATGTTATTACTAGTAAATTGATTTAGCTCATCATGCATAGCACAAATCCATCCTTCTTCTCCTTTAGCTCCTGTAAAGTTTTTGTGTTCAAGTTGTGAGAGATATGCTAAATATGCACAAATTTATTTAGTTTGGTTTCTAGTGTGAATACCATCTTGTACTTCCCCAATAACATCATTGAGAGAGTGAATTTTACTATGTCTAGGCACTTTGGGTTGAATGGAAGATGTCTCATTGAGTTCATCTTCTTACTCTTCTTCATGTTCACTATCAACTTTAGAATCTTGATCAACTTGAACTTCAATGGTACCAGACAATTTTTGAATGGGAACAACTTCATCATCAGGTTGTTGAGAAGTAATGTCATAGTCATCAACTTTAACATTTATAGTTTCTTCTTAAGTATTTTTCCATTTATTGAAAACTCTATAAGCCTTGCTAACTAATGAATGTCCTAAGAAAATGTCTTCATCGGTTTTAAGATCAAATTTTCTTAGGTTATCTTTATCATTTAAAATATAGCATTTTAAACCAAAGACATGAAAATAACATACTAAAGGTTTTATACTAGTCTATAATTCATGAGTATTAGAGGTGAATCTTGTTACCAAAACTCTATTGGAGACATAGCAAGCAGTGTTGATTCCTTTAACCTAAAAGTAATAAGAAATATTTTAGTCATTTAATATGGTCCTTTCCATTTCATTCAAAATCTTATTTTTCTTTTTAGCTATGCCATTTTGCTAACGAGCTCTTGCAATAGAAAATTAATGAAGTTTGTCGTTCATTTGACAAAATTACTCAAACTTGACATTATTGAATTCCCCTCCATTGTTAGTCTAGATAACTTTAATGCCATAGCCTTTTTCTTTCTAAATCTGATTGCCAATCCTTAACAATGATCAAATACCTCATCTTTGTGATATAAAAAGGTAACCTAAATAAAATAAGAGTAATCATCAACAATAGTCAGAAAGTACCTTTTCTTTCCCAAACTGAGTGTTTGAGAAGGACCAACCACATCCATATGGAGTAGATCTAAGGGACAAGAGATAAATATAAAAATTTTCTTATCAAATGTTACCCTTGTTTTCTTTTCTATTTGGCATGCTTCACAGGTATTTAGATTAAATTCTTTGAGTTTGGGCAGCCCACAAACCATGTCCTTTGTTACAAGAGTCTAAATAATTTCTTTGTTTATGTGAGCCAACTTCCTATGCCACAAATAGGTATCATCTATATAACTAACTAAGCACTTAGATTTAAGGTTAGGATTATTTCCAAAAATAGTGATGTAAACATTTCCCTTTCTAGTTCCTTCTATCATAATGTTTCTAGTGTTTAAGTCTTGTATTCTACAAGATTCTTTAGAAAAAGTAGCATTGAAATTTGAATCACAAAGTTGAGTAACACTAAGAAGATTATGTTTTAAGCCTTTAACAAAGAAAACCTTGTTTACAATTTGTACTACTTTACCTTTTCCTCCTATGGTACCAATACTTGTTATTGGAGCCTCCATGTTGTCTCCAAACATGACAGTTCCATAATTTTGTTCTTTGAAGTGGGTGAAATAGGTTTTATCACTTGTCATGTGCCTTGAACATCTGTTGTCAATATATCACATGCTAGTTTTCGCATCAAAGATAGCTATTTGAGTCATCAAGTTCTTTTCAAGCTCCCTCTCTTTTTGTCTCCAAACTTGCAAAGTTCCTTACCTAGACTACTTTTGCAAAGACCAAGTGTATTGATTCATTCTAAGATAGTAATATGCTTGCATATGACAATATTTTCTACACAAGACACAATTTAAAATTCTAGGGTTTAACATTTTACCAAACTTGAATTGATTTTCTTCTGTAGAACCTCCCATACATCCATATTTTTTCTTTTGGTCTTTGATTTTCTCTAAAGAGTTCTTACTCATCTACTCAATCACATTGGTTAGTCTTTGAACCTCAACCTTAATGTCTAAGTTTTCTTTCTTAAGATAAGAACATTCATCATTAAAAGATGTAATTTTCATATCCTTGATCTCTAAAGCATCTTTCATTTTAACACATAAGCTTTGAAAAGAAATAACTTCATGGCAGAATAGCCCATACCTTTCTTCAAAGAAAAATCCATTATTTGACTTTTCTTGATCATCTATACTATTAAAAGTTTAACTAATCTTATAGTCATAGTCCTTCCTATTCTTGACTATAAAAAAAGGAATGAAAGATTTACCTTTACAGATGTGATATAGGAGTTGAATACAACAATTAATGAAGCATATAACTCTCCTTATCAAATTGTGCCTAGTGTAGATTGTCCCTTTCATGTTCATGTTGCTTTTCTATAAGAGATAACCAAGCTCTAATATCACTTGAAGATTGAGAACTTAGAAGGGGGAAATGAATATGTTCCCTGAACAAAATTAAATATCCATAAAAACCACACCCAAATTTAATGTGATTCCCTAACTTAGGTAGTCCACACTCAGAGGGTGGATTCCTTGCACACCTCCAAAATTTGATTCTTTGAAAGGTGGTTTGAAGGTTACCATGTACAAGCTCTAACCTCTGCTCTAAAGTGTTTCATTGTTGTGGATCCACTCAACTCCATAAGATCCCAACAAGCTTAGAATGTGGTTTCAAGGATCCCACAACCTTTACAAATTAAACTATGCTTCAGAGTATTTTGATGTAGCACAAACACTCAATCCCATAGGATCCCAACAAGCTTAATTAAGATGTCTTCTTGCAAGTAGCACATCAACCCCTTAGGGTAACAAGAAATTAAAAAGAATTACAAGGATAGAATGTAACTCAATTTACAAATTCCTTAATTAATGAAGTACAGTTTTACAACAAGCCAAATAAATGATGTGACCATACAAGTACAATAGAATATAATACATAATGATTGCTATTTGATATTCAACGCTTGCACTTTTCTCAAGAGAATGAAGTCTTCTTATAACCTTGGATTTTCTAAAAGTACCTCGGAATTCATGCAACAAACATCTAATGGCTAATGTAGACATCTCCTTCGAGATTGGGATGCCTCTCTAAAATTGAATTCAATTATAGGGAGACATATCCTCTAAAATTGGAACATCTCTATGGAGATGTCTTCTTTGAGAAGGAGACATCTCCTATTTTTGGGAGATGCCTTCTTTGAATCCACTTTAGCTTGACCAAGACATCTTCTGATTCTTCGAGACATCTTTTCTACTTTTGAACTTTGATTTTCAAGGCTTCCTCTTGCTAATTTGGATTCTTCCTAATCCTTGGAGCATCTTCATCTAACTTGTAGCCTTCATCTTTGTCCATGCTTATCCATACTCACTTGAGTCCTTATAGTCTCCACTTTGACATATCTTTGTAGATCTCATTTCTCATTTAAGCCTTGTAAAACATCACATTCCACAACATTCTATGTTCTCCATTTTCCTTAAGGTTTTGACATGCCAAAAGGTCAACACTAAGATACAGTGGAAATTTTAACATCTAAGAGCAAATTGGTGAGGTAGTCTATGTACTAAATCTTTCAGTGAACTTAAAGATTTATCTTGTATTCCATGTGAGTTTACTTAAAAGTTCCATAAAATAGATATACCATATGTACTAGACTATTCCCTTTGAGATCTAATGAAAGATTTGAGATTAAACCTATTGTAATTAATGATCAAATAATGAAGAAGCTTCATAATAAAACCATCAGTAAAGTACTTATTCAATGGTCTAATTGTGATCAATTAACTTGGGAAAATCATGAGTTTATTATCAATACATACCTTCAACTTTATAATCATCATGATAATGAATAATGAATTATATTTATTAATAGGTATTATTAAGAGATTAATGTATACTTTTTGTACATACATATGATAATGAAGCTAATAATGAAGTTGAAAATAAGGATTATAGTAAGGACGTAATTATTGAATAGTTGAATCTAGAAGAAGCACTCAAGGATGAGTTGGATTCTTAAGGGAGAAAGGTTGTAATGTTAAGTCCCTTTTTAAAGATGAAATTATATTATTAATCATGTAATTAATCTTCAAAATAAGGGGTACCTTGTTATGAGAAGTTGTAACTATTCATGGTACCCCTTGGGAATGGGATTTATCTATGAAATTTAAGGTTGAGCTTAGAGGCCATATTAGCATGAAGTTGTGGAGCCAAATTAGGAGTGATGAGAGTAAAGTAAACTAGGATAAAAAGGAACTAATCACCCCTTTAGTCTAATGGCCTAACTATGGTGGCAATGCTAGATTACCTCTAAGATTGTAAGTGTCACAAGAGGATAATCCAGGACCATTAATAATGTACCCAACAATTTCATTAATAAATTTCTTTCATTTTATTTTCCTTCAATTCTATTTCCTTTGCCATTATTGCAAGTTTAACAATGGTTTCAAGACTTTTACACATTATATGATCATTTTACATGATGAATGATCATATTCATCGACATCCAAAAATGAGATGTCACAATATGTCTCTAACAAAAATTCGTATTGTGGAGTCCATGACAAATAAATCATTAAGTAGATGGCAACATGATGTGAATGATCTAACTTTTTATCATTTTGGCAATGTCTTTATTTTTCAATACTAAAAATGTAGATTTATAAATTTGAATTTATTATCATTAATAACTAATTATTTTATATTTGTAACTAATAATAATATTAAAATTTAAAGTCAACTAAGTATATGAAGCATAAAAACGAAATATTAAAAATAGTAATAAATAAATTTTTTATATGTTTTCTTTGGTATTATTCAAATAGAAAATATTCAAAAATAATAGAAAACAATTTTGTTCTTATTGATTACATCACACATGCTTAACATACAGGTATATAAATGAGTTTGTATCTCATTCAATGGTAGTTACTCATGCAATTTTTCTTTATTTATTCATTACTTTTATTTTATTCTATTTTAGTTAGTTATTTGATAATCCTTAAGAAAATTTTAATAATTAATTCTTTGTTACTTTTTATTCATCATTAGTTTTTAAATCAAGAAAAAATCTTACCAATTATACATGTGAGCATTTTACTTGCTTTATTTTTGTTTTATTTTTTAAGAGAAAAGAGGAAATGAAAAAAGAATCTTGAAACTAAAAGTGTTAAAACATTGTGCAAATAGGGAAGGTTAAGAGATGAAGTGATGAAGTACCAAATATTGAAAGGAGAAGGTAAGAAGAAGGAAAGAAAGGGACAATCCTACTTCAACTTTTAAACATTTGTTTTAAGGAACTACAACTATTCTCTTATATTCTTCTTCTTTTCTAATTCTATCTCTTTCTTATGCTATCTACCTATTCTCATTGTAATTTTGAAGTAAGCAAAAATTAATACCTTTTAAAATTCTCCTTGGTATTTCTTATTGGAATCTTTGAAAATGGTTGATGTTTTCATAGGTACTCTTCAAGGATTCTTTTCAACACGGTCTTGTGCCTATTATCTTAGATTAGAAGTTGAACTTAAATTAAGATAAGTTTTTAATATTTTTTATTTTATATTTAAAGTTTTATATGCATTTTTATTATTGGTAAGGATGATTTAATATGATATCCATAGAATTTTAAATTTTAAAACTTTAATATCATAATTACCATATTTTTATACTATCATATTAATAGAGTTTTTGTTTAATTTGGTATTTCTAAGTTTTAAGTTATTGAACTTTAAATATTAAATTACCCTATCTTATTTTATTATATTAAAGTACTTTCCTTAAATGAAATGTTTATGTGAATTTTTTTTTATATTTTATCTAAAATATAATAATCTAAATATTAAAATAACCATAATTTATTCTAGCACCTTAACTATTCTTGAGTTAACATATCCATGTGGGAGACATCCTAGGCTATAGTCTCTTAAGAAGTGTCTTAAAAATGTTAGTTAATGATTTGCAATGTGATCCAAATTTAAGGCTTCCTAATTCAAAAGCACACAAGTTTAATCCACCTTGCATGAAACACATGGCCATAATGACATTTACATATATAAAGGTTTGAAATAAATCAAAACTTTTCATTGAAGGGAATGTTTGAGATGTAGCCATATAAAAAAAAGAAACCAATATTATAACAATGTTACCCCAACATTATTTTGCACCTCGAAAAATTCCCTTAGATCCAATAGACTTGCAACAAAAGACCTAGGGACTCTGTCTCTAAGTGGGCATAAAAACCACTTCAATAACTTAGAAGGGAGCATGTATCACATCAATATCTCATATATTGATTATATGCCTCTAGGAGAACATCTACGACTTTGAACAAGGACATATATTGAGTAATAGCCTTGACGACATCATTGGTAGGAGGATGTTGATGTACTAACAAGGGGTACCTCACCCTCACCCCTAGATCCCTCATGCTCTACTACAAGGTTCAATGTGATCTTGCATCTAGACTATCTAATCCAAGCTACCTACATATATATGATCATCACAGAATTAGGATCCATGTAGTACTACAAGCATGACAATAAGATGAGGAAAAATAAGATGGAGCTCTATTGTTACTTGGAACCACCAAGCTAGAATGATTTTTCAAACAATTTAGTGCTACACATGAATACATCAAAGTGTTCCATGGTCCCTAAACCATTAGGAGAAACTAAGGGAATTTCTATTGTGAGACCTCTTTTACAATTCTTCCCCACATAATGGAAGTAAAGTCCTTAGAGCATATCCTAGGATAAGCTTCAAGAGTATACTTCTTATACAAGTTTAAACTCCCTCAAATCTAGGGAGTCACCCAACTCAAATAATTCCAAGCTTCAAGAAAGATATCAATCCCAAGACTTGATACATCCTTTCAACTATTCCTTGCATGAAACATGAAGAGCACTTGGTGGAACTAAAAAACTATCCCTATGCTATGTCAAGAGGGATAAGGCCAACTCAAAGAACCAACATCTCTAAGACATTCCTTATATCTATCTCTTTATCAAGTCTAAGAGACTTGTGCTCTTGCATAGTCTCATACCTATGTAAGAGAATGTGTTACTCTCTCATAAGTCTACTCAAGTCCCTTTTGAATTTCATCTCAACATCCATTGATCCTTAGCTTTTTTATATTATTATCGATTTAAAGGCTCAGAAAGATTCATTTTTAGCCCTAGTGATGAACTTGCTAGAAAACTTCGCAAAGAAGATATGCTCCAAGGAAGTCATGTCTTAACAAGCAACTCAAGCTTATCAGAATCCTAATTTCTGCATTTAACTTTGAGATACATGGGGCTTTACTAGTCTAGCAAACTATACATTAGATAATCTTGTGCTCACCATAATCTCTATTCTTTTTTTTTATTCACATCAAGACTGATGGGAAGAAGGCTTTAGCAAAGACCTCCATTCAAACAAGATTTAGAGGTAGATCAATTTTTTTTAACCTTGTCATCTGCAAATGATCCAACATCCTATATCATTATGTCATTAGGGGACAACATACCCCCATATTCAAGGTAAATAAACAAGATCCAAAATTCATTTGGAAAGCTTCTCTAGGATGTAATTAAAGAATCCCAAATACCATCATTTGAAGTCCTTGAGTATGTCCAACATCAAGTTTTCTTACTCGAATGCTAGAGAAAGTTGAGGATGGCCAAGGAAACATCCCTCTTTCCACCTTCTCCATTATAATCCTAGTATTCCATCTAGAGTAAGCATTAGCTATACGCACCATTTATACCATGACCTTCTTGCTGTGAGAGATGGGACAAGCATTATTCTTTGGAAGCTTACATTAAGATGTATGTCAAATACCTTCAAGGAAAAAATTTATTCTTTAAAAGTTCCCACAATCCACTTTTCCTACCATGCTAGAAGCATGTAAACATCTAAACTAATCATTTCAATTTTACTTTTTTATCCAACTAAAGAGATCCTTATTATGAAACTCCTTCTCTAAAGTAGGTACATCAACTAGTCTACATCATATCCATCTTATAGGCTAAGGAAGGTTACCAAGTTGACTCAACCACATTGTGTAACCACCAACTATTGTGGAAAGACATGAGTTTATAGGTCTTACTCAAAATTCTATCCAACATCAAGGACCAACTACAAGGTGACAATGTGCCCATCACCAAAAATATCACAAGAAAGACTTACATTTTATCATATGAATTTTAGTTTCTCAATTCATAATATCCATTCCCATACACTTGAAACATTTGTGATGGGAAAGGCTTCACCACTACTTATTTTATTATTATACATGGTGCAAAATTGAGAGTGTCATCCATCAATAATTTTCCCATAGGACGACTTAGTCCTCAAGACATTTTTGGAATCACATTGAAAGGACATAACCATCACAAATTATCCATCCACTACAACATACTATTCATCCCTAGGAGATTTCCAATAGAAAATTTTTAGTAGAGAACCAATTGAAGAAGTTCATCTAAAATAAAAAAACTAAAAGTGAGTTCATCATATCACATCTTTATTAAAAATTATCAAGGACTTCAAGCATACTTCAACTACTATACCTACAAAGGAATTCATGTATTTAAGCACCATAATCATATTGTATCTCTATTATGAATCCCATAAGTTTTGAAACTTGGGAGAAATGTTTAGAATATAGTCCAATATAATCTATATTTGAAACATATAGAGGAACAATTATCTCAACTCAATCAAATGTTGATTTATCAATAATTAAGGAATCTATGCGCAAAAAAATAGGCCATGCCATCAAGCTAGAGAGGTAATTACGAATATGGGATACTATAAAGAATGACACACCTATAGAGATGTACACACAAAACATCTAACATTACAAAGATCAAAGGGGCCATATACTATAAGCTAAATTGAGCTAAAAATACCAAGTCATAAGGGCTCTAGCTTAACCACTCAACCTATATGTGAGAAATAATCAAGTATGACATCTAAGAGAAGTCAAAAATCAAAAGAACTATAGTATCATTTGTCTACCATTCCATGACCTACATCACTACCCCAATGTCTACATTAAGAAGGACTAGACACCAAAATCCAAGACTCACATTGACACTAAGATAGGTCACAAAGTCAACACTCAAGAACTTGTTATTTATTTTGTCATTGCATTGCCTTATTGAGAACCATGAAGATTAGAAACCACCTATTTTTATTGTTATGATCAATAGATGAATGAATTTGAATTTAGCTATGTTCCACCACTATTTACAAGTGAATATGATCAGTACAAAAACATGAGATCCTAAAGGAAGAGTCCAAGATTTGATTACACCACTAGAACAACCATCATATCTAAGAACATTGACATCAGGACATGTCATAATCTCTAAGGACATACCATCAAAGCATGCCAAGATCACCTAGGATACAAATAATCAATTATTCAAGACAACATCATGGTCAAGGACATGCCATGGCTTCCAAGATGCAACATTGATCATATGATAGAATTAGCCATAGAATTTTTGGAGGCCTTATATTAGAGGATATAGACTGACTACAATGCATAGCAAAAGTGCGAACCAAAAGATATAATCTAACTATATAGGGAACATAGTTCACTAAAATTGGCTTATTACAAGATGTAGCACAGAACCACAACAAGAGGATAGAAGAACCCACAAGGTCATCAAACAACTAATACTTCTTAGTGCATAATCATAATAGGGAATGCTATCTACTCCTAGGAGGTTAAAGGACATACTACCCAAGCCCATCCTAAGACTAATATTTTAGGACATTATGAGAAAAACCCAAACTACATCATCCTAATCTAAAAACATGCCTCTACATACATATTGCTAACTAAAACATTGAGACCACTAAAATCTACCATCGAAACTAGTGAAGTAGAATGTAAACACAACAAATGAATAATGTAGAAGCATCATTTTAACATCCATCATTTACCATAGTGGCATCAGTATCTATCATAGTCAAGGATACTATTCCATGTCTTCTACTTACCCAAATATATGAAGGGATTCAAAACTAATCATACTACTCTATAAGTTTCCATCCAAAGCACTTCAAAGCAAACAAATCATGATGCATGAGTTGTTCCATTACAATGTTGGTACTGATACATTCACAACCAAATGTCAAGAATTTGAGATTAAGTAATTAATTCATTGAGGTCCCTACTATCTTAATCTCTCTATACTTGTGCTACCTATAAGGCTAAGATAGTAGCTCAGAGAAAAAAGAGTTCGAAGGGATCATGTACAACATACTAGCCATAAAATACATCCATCAAGCATGATTGAAAACAATGTAGATATAATACTCTAAAACTTCCTTAGAGAGCAAGATCTCAGCTCCAAGCATAGAGATCAATCATGTAAAAAGTACATGAACAATTTAGATACACCTAGATAATAGGAACAAGCATGAGGAATACCAATGAGGATATACTACTTTCAAGATTCTAGATATTTACAACCAACAAAGATAGCTAGCCATTGATACTAATTTTCAACTAGGACTAAGACTTAAAAATATCATAGGATGGCATAGGTACAAACATTCAAAACCTCATCTAGTAATTTATAGAGATATACCAAGATCTATCCAACAATAGATCTTAACAACAAGAGGTTTCGATACGCATTGCTAAAATCATCATCAAAGAGGATGCGAGCTATAAAGAAGATACTCAACAAGAGAGGCAAGGTCTTGGAATATAACAAAATTAGAAACAACCTACCCCAAGAGTTCTTGAAAATATCAAGCTGACTAAAAATATCTTAAGGTAGATATCAACATTTAAGGAAGTAATGCCACAAAGCCCAAAGGAAAATACATCCAATCCTCAAATTAGGAATATAACACTAAATAATCCACAATAAGAGTAACTAGACATAAAGAGCAAGAGTGCATTAAAGTAAGAGCCATAACAAGATTAGTCTTGGAGAAGCACACAAGGCCTCAAGATGCACTATCATTAATCATCTTAACAACAAGCCATAGCCACTCACAGAGCCTCATCTAAGCTACTAGGGATACAAAGCCAAGAAATAGCAAATAAGAGTTGAATTTGGAGGGATGCATATGAGAGACTTGAGATGCAGTAGAAAGAAATACATGCATATCCAACTAGATAAACATATAATTACAAACACAAATGTACATTAGTCTTCCAATGATAATCTTTTTCCACCCATACCAAGGCTTACCAAGAATACATGTCCAAAGGCAAAATCATTGTCTAATATGCAAATCCTACACTTACTATGTCCTAGATAAGCGTGGATGTACAAATATCACATCTTGCACATTCCAAATGTTTCCATCTTTGAAAATGTTATGTGGGTGGAGACTGAAGTCAAGACTAGATCTAATTCATTCCAGATGAACCACTAAAGATCAAAGATTGAAATCTCCTTAAATAACATCCCATGTGCTAACAATAAAACTTCCACTAGCACATTGACACACAATCATATCTTGTCCAATAACTAATGAAGATGGTGGAATAAAACACATCTATCTACAATCATGTCTAGAACATAATGTTTGCAAGCATCAAAGCAATGGATCCACAACAAAAATCTTATAAGGGCCTTACCGTAATGGTAACCCATTGGTAAATACAAGAGGTAAAACCAATATGATCTAATATTAACAATGATATCGAATTGAAAGAATCATAGATATGAAACTTTAAGGCCATAGTATCTTGGAAGGATGTACAATCATCACAATACATCAAAGAATTCTTTGATACCATCTATAATAACATTGTCCCAAAACTATCTCATACCCCTAGATATTTGCTTAGATCCAATGGACTTGGTGTGCAAGAATTGAGGACTAAACCTTGAAGCAAGCATGAAAACCACTTTAATAACTTAAAATGGAGCATGCAACACATCAACATCTCATATATTTAGTATATGCCTCTAGAAGAACATCTACAATGTTGAAAAGTGACTAACAGATGAGTACATAAATAATCTTATAGACATCATTGGTAGGAGGATGATAATGTATCTATAGGGTGTGCCTCATCCCTAGCCCCTCATGATCTGGTACAAGGTTCAACATGGCATTGTACATGGACTTTCCAATCTAGGCTACCAACATATCTACGATCACTGCAAAATTAGATCCCATGTAGTTCTACACGTGTAAGGGTAAGATGAGAAGGACAAAGAAGGAAAAAGCAATGTGGACCCCTATTGCTACCTAGAACCATAAGCTAGAATGGGTTTTGTAACACTTGAGTGCCATGCATGGATACTTTAGAGTGTTTCATGGTCCCCAAACCATGGGGAGGAACTAGGGAAATCTCTACCTTGAGACCTCTCTCAAAAATATATAGTTGTAAAATCATTAATAAATATATAGAAAATGTAGTTTTCCTAACACTTATTAATTTCATACCTTCCAGCATAAATATAGTTTTTATAAATCAAAATTAATCAAACAAATTCATTAAAGAATACAATAAGTGAAACCCTTATTGAAAAGACATGAACCCAGACTTTTGACTCTATTCTTTAAAAAATGTTCAATACTTGTTCCAAGATACCTTGATGAACAAGAAGTAAACTAGGTTTATCGTTGAGCTTTTTTTTCATCCATTAAATAATATTTAAGTTAAAATAAGAAAATGAATTTCTAAAACAAGTAATATACAAGTTGAGAAGAGGAAGCTAGCAAAGCTTAACAAGATTGAAATAAACATATGACATGTATCAATGTATCAAATTGGTCAATGCTTCCAAGTTAGTGTAATATATTTCATCAGTTTATAATTTAATTATTGATCTATTGATCAATTTGACATAGATGAAAATAGAAGTTAGTTCAAGAGGAAACTTTTGAAAACATAGTGCATTTAGGTGAATAAATAACAATATAAATACAAAGTTTAAATAAGAATTTCACATACAAAAGATACACCACATACATTTCCTCTAAAATCCTTCCATTATTAAGGTCAAAACTATGAATAAAGCATCCATTTCTATACTGGTTCCAGAAAAGTAGGAAAATTTACATGTTTTATTAATGAAAATAAGAAAATATTGATAGCTACTACAATATGAGAAAGCATATGTATCCAAGATATAGGAACATGTAGATGGGTTATTTGATGATTTTCTCCTTGTTGAGAATCTAGTGGTGCCACCCGAAAACTTAAATAAATAGTCATTACTATTAAGAATCATCAAAATCCCATTGGGATTTGTACATAACTTTTAGTTTTTGACATAAACAAATAAAATTGTAATACCAAAGTATATGCAACTTGTTTGAGTGTGCAATCAATCATGTGAAAACTTTATATATCCTAATTAATAAAATGAAAGATGCATTTCTATGGATTTATATGGAATACATATGGTAGTGAACATTAGGAAATAAATATTATTTTTTGACTATGACCTCTTTTTAAGCCATGTAAGTAAATGATTGAAATAAAAAATAGAAGCCTAGTGCTAATAATGAAAGAACAAGGAAGATGAATACAAGAAGAACAAAATAATGAAAGAAAATTTAATTACACATAGTAACAACTTATCTTGATCCATTGGTTTATGTATCATCCATATTCTAGGTATATTGGGATACATTATTTTTGCTAAGTGTATATAATGAAATTAACTAAAAAGGGTTTACCTTGCAACTAAGGATGAGGTATTGCCTCAATAAAAGGGGCATTGGTCAATGAGTACTCTTTAAAATGTAGGAGATAGTTACTCATCATATGACTCACTAACTTCTCTTACTCCAATGTTATGAACTAGGAGGCTTGGATTACTTGATTTAAGTTCATGGAGCTATATAAACTTTACTTACCTGAGCTAAAAGATAAGGTAAAATGCCTCAAGTAGAACTCGATATCTTACTTTAAGTAAGATAATAACCAATCTTCCAATAATCCAACTCTACATTGATAAGGAAAAATAACCTTACCTAAAGCAATGATCATTACTTGACCAATTATGTTTATAAATTTGTAATAGATGAAAGGACATCATTGGCTATATTTTTTTTATGTAGTTTAGTCATAGATATGTATCACTTCATGAAATCCTTTATGGTGTTATCTTCATCAATAACAAGGAAAGATTAAAAGACATTACTAAGAGATTATCCATCCCCCTTAAGGTTAGGTTAGCTTATTAGTATCATGATTAAATAAAAGAGAAGTGGACAACATGACATTATCACTATATAGTAGAGTATAGTAGGATAGTATTGGAATGAAAAACACAAGTTATGAGATGGGTTACCTGAGGGAACTAGCCCTACCTAAGGATAGTTACTTGAATAGAGTGAGGGAACACCTATTACTATGTTAGATGAAGAGATGAACTATCAATTATTAGATATAAGCAAGATAATAAAGCATGAAATTTCTTTCTAAGACACTTAATCTTTGTTTGCTTTCTTCTTGAACACTTGGGCATTACTATCAACAAACAACCTACAAAGCAAGTAATATAATTCTATGGAACAATGCTTGTAAACTATCTAAAGACAAGATAACGTCTAAAATAAGTTATCACTTTGCACTTGTGTCTTCTATTTAGCAATGTTACTTAATGGTTATAGGTTAACTCTCAAGGTTATTCCTCACCTTTAGTAGGGAACCTTTAATTGATTAATTCTTGTTTCATAATCACTCCTTTATATGATCACCCTACTATCCCTTTAAATCTAGGCTAATGATTCCTTCATTTAACTACATAATAGGAAAAGAAAGTAAAAAATCGATATCTTACATCTATTTTTAATGATGGATCCTACTATTCAAGTCTCCTATTCTATTAATTAAGGTAAGGATTTAGTTCATGATGCATGTGTGTCAAATTGGACAATACTTAGATCTGCTCTTAAGAAAAAACCTACACATGAATGAAATGTTTATGGTAGATATATAATCAATATACAAAACTTATTCTTCTACATGGTACCTTTCCTTGCATTACATGTAAATTACATTACCTATTTTTCTATAAGTAAGTTAATTTGTGTGATGAAATGAAAAGAATTTCAATTTGATCTAATGAATTGATCTGGCTCACTAAACATGTTTTGCATGGTTAGATAAGTAATTAGAAAAAATAGCCGTGGTTCATTCATAAAGGTCTTTTCTTTCATTCTCTACTCTCTTCATTGGGTAAGGCATGTTAATTATATAATAATTGGAATTGTACTAAGTTTTGTATTAGTAGCTAGTTGATGAGCAGCGAGGTACCCCTACGCCCAACCATACAAATATGAGCATTCACGCACGATTCAATTGAACTCCATGGAAAGGCTAGTTGTGGTATCTAGATAGTTACACGTTGATCGTAGTTCGCTGTTTTCCCACCTAGACTAGTATTTCTTTGTCATGTATGGTTTAGTCTAGAGTAAAACGTATGATGTGATCCTAAACTAATGCTACTCCTAGAGACAATGGAAGATAATATTGATTAAACTAATGAACAATAGGAAATGAGTCTAAGCTAGCCTAAGTGTGATGAGTATCCGTTCCTTAATCATCCGTATGCATCTTGGACCTCCTGCACGACTACTACTGGGGTTACCAAGTGTAGATCCTAGGTACGCTGCTGGGTTGCCAAGTAGTCACACTTAAATTCTTGTGATTAAGTCATACTCATTCTGCATTTAACAATAAGAATAGTAAATGATGATAAATAAATATTAACTAAGAAATCAATAAATAACAATAATAATTAACAATTAAACTAGACAATTAAAACTAAGTGAATGCTGCAATGTTGAAGTAATCTCGATCTTTATTTTCAGTCATGTGCGTGTCCAAGTACATCACACTTGAATAAAGGTGTCGTACAATTACAAGCATCACACTACGGGCATGCACTGGGAAAATATTCTAACTCCTAAGGAAACAAAATGCAAGGGCTTCGCTACAACTACTAGAAAGGTGCCTAAATGAGGTGGAAGGCCCTCTTATTTATAGGCTGGGATAGGTGGCTGTGTAAATGGGGCCACGTCGACGCAGGAAGGCTGCATCAACACATCGACTATATAGCACTTCATCATACCCCCACGACTGAGTAAAAACTCTTCCTCGAGTCAAAGAAAGTGAGGAACAAGCTCAATTGAATACACAGTGGATAGGTATGGGATTATTGACTGACTAGAAATTTATTCATGCTATAGTGGATATGACAAAATTGGGACACAAACACAAAATGAAAAAATTTGTGGAACTCATGGGATTCCAAGTAGTGGTGGCTCCTCCATGGGTGCCTTTCCTTTGTCCTGTGCATTAGGCTTCTGAGATTGATACCATTGAAGAAGCACCTAAAGTTTCTACTCTTCTATTTAAGGATTATGAGCCGTCCATGCTAATGTTCCAATGTTTGATGGAGTCGGCACTTTTCATTGACACGGAAACTGCAAGAACACTTGATTGGCCTTGACATGCCATGTTGCACATAGTTGTCATTCCTCTTCATAGGCTCGGCCCTGACCTCTCCTCCCTTTGCTTGGACAGATTATGTAGTAATAAGAGTTTCATGATGGATGTTGAATGATTGCCCTCTTCTCTGCATGTTCTACATGAGGTCCCTGGCCTTTGCCTCCCACAGGTCGTTCGGTTGCACCATGAGAAGGTCCTCCTTGTTGTCTTCTTTTAGGGGCCATCTATAATCACA
>MNCI01008458.1:52037-92440 GCA_015680685.1 Gnetum montanum
AGTGCATAATATCTTTCTAAGGCCATGTCCAAGGGTTCATGTTGCACTTGTTTCCATTCTTGGATTTTTCTTCTCAAGGTTGACACTCTCGCATAGGTTTGATATCTTTCATTGAAAAGTTCTAACATTGTTGGCCAACATCGAATTAATTTTGGTTTTAATGACCTATACCATACTTTTGCTTGGCCAACGAGTGTTAGAGGAAAGAGCTAAATTTTTTGCCACCCATTATCAATGTTGTTCCATGTACAGGCATTGTAGAAGGCTTGTAAATGTTGTTTCAGATCTAAATCATAGCCTCCTGAAAACTTGGGAAAGTTGTTTAAATTAAGCACGAGTAGACAAGTTTCCTTACGATGCCTATGGGCTATTCGAATAGCCTCTTGTATATCTGTTAAGCTTGCAGTGGCCAGTAGGGGTTCATTGTCATAGGGTAAGTTATGCTTTCATGTGTTGGGACGATGTTGTCTTCGTTTATGTTTATAAGAAACCCCCACCTCGGGTTGGGTACTCCAATCTTCATTGTCATAATATTCATTGGTTCTCCAATGAATTGCCCTACTACTTGTTGCATTGTCATAGTCTTGTGAGAGAGACATGGTTGTAAATTTGTGTGTGATTTTTTTTATAATTATTTCTTTCTAAAAGATTTGTATGATATAACTAATCTAGATAACTAGCACCATCCCCGGCAACAACGCCAATGATGAGCGGCGAGGTACCCCTACGCCCAACCATAAGAATACGAGCGTTCACGCATGATCTGGTCGAACTCTGTGGATAGGCTAGTTTTGGTATTTAGATAGTTACACATTGATCGTAGTTTGCTATCTTCCCACCTAGACTAGTATTGTTTTGTCACGTATGGTTTAGTCCAGAGTAAGGCATATGATGTAATCCTAAACTAATGCTACTCCTAGAGACAGTGGAAGATAATATTGATTAAACTAATGAGCAATAGGAAATGAGTCTAAGCTAGCCTAAGTGCGATGAGTATACGTTTCTTAATCATCCATACACATCTTGGACCTTGTGCACGACTACTACTGGGGTTACCAAGCATAGATCCTAGGTACACAGCTGGGTTGCCAAGTAGTCACACTTAAATGCTCGTGATTAAGTCGTACTCATTCCACATTTAACAGGAATAGTAAATGATGATAAATAAATATTAACTAAGAAAGAAATAAATAACAATAACAACTAACAATTAAACTAGAAAATTAAAACTAAGTGAATGCTGTAATGATGAAGTAATCTCGATCTTTATTTCTGGTCATGTGCACGTCCAAGTACGTCACACTTGCATAAAGGTGTCATACAATTACAAGCATCATACTACGGGCATGAACTAGGAAAATATTCTAACTCCTACAGAAATAAAATGCAAGGGCTTTGCTAAAACTACTAGAACGGTGCCTAAATGATGTGGAAGGCCCTCTTATTTATAGGCTAGGATAGGCGGCTGCATAAATAGGGTCACGTCGAAGCAGGAAGGCTACATCGATGGGGCCAGATCAACACAGCCACGTATTCAGGGCCCCGTATACATGGCCTAGTCGATGCATCAACTTTATAGCACTTCATCACTAGTGCATTTAGGCTAATAACTTTGTTCATTTGGGAAGTACACCAACAAATGAACACTGCTTCATACATACAGTGTAACCTACAATAGAATGAATTATGTTAAACAAGCCATCTAGAGTTACATTCAGGGGATTTCTCTATGTTTGAACCCACCCAGATCAAACTTAGGGAGGGTTTATCTATAATTTTCATCGTCTATAAGTAGAAACTTACTAATAAATAAGGCTCTCTATGGCTAATAGATGACTATAGTACTTTTCCAATGGGGTAGGGACAATTCTACAAACCTTTTGATAGCCATCCATTGTGGCAATGTTGTTCAATGAGTGGGGAGGGATGAGGGGATGCTAAACCTAAGCATGATTCTTTGGGTTAAAAATAAGTGGTTAGCATGGTATAGAGTGTGATATAGGACATGTTTCTTAATGTGAAATATATTTGTGCAATAAGAGGGAAACATGTTGATAAGGTATAAAGGAAAGGACATGGTCCTAATTAGGATAGTGGAGGTTAATCCTTCACTTGAATTTATTCCTTGCCATTCATTATAATTTAACACTAAATTTACCATTTTCCTAGCTACCACCCTTAAGAGTAGTTATGATAATTTTATAGGATTTATTGTTAGCCTTTTTTGACAAAGGATCTTTTGAGATTGTTGATGAAAAATCACCTATATATCTTAACAATGCATGTTAGGGTGATATATCAAGTAAGAAAATGTTAAGTTTTTTAATGAATTGAAGCACTTGTTAGCATGGAAAATTTTTTTGGAATCCCTTCTATTAGGATCCTAAATATTTCCTCATATTCCTGAAAAATGAAATAAATCAATGTTGTCCTACCTCCACCTCCATTTCATTTTTGAATCATAGAGTAGATTATACTTAATAATAATGCTATGTTAGTATAAGAGTATGAAATAATATTTCTATGGTTTAAATAATTTAATTCTTATTAAAGTTTAAGTTCTAATTCTTTTTTATACTTAGTTTAATTATATATATCCTTCACAATCTAGAATTCATTTCATTTTTATAAGCTATATTAGGTAATTTTATTAGAAATAATCAAGTTTTAATTTCATATATGATTTTCTAGAAAAATATTTATATTAAAGAGTATTATTTTCCATTTATGTAGTTTTTGAGGTTTTTGAAAGAAAAGCCAACTATAATAGTAGGAAATCTTACAACTCTATTATTTTTTTTGTCCATTGAGCTTTAGGATTGATTCTTTTGCTACTATACTATCATACTACATTATGTTGGTAGTATGTATCTTTGGCATGCCATGCTTTTAGACCAAGTTCTATATATTTTAGATTAAATTAATTTTTTTTCACTTACTTAGTATAGAAATTCATATTATTTCTGCCTAAACATTAGTTCTTTTGAAACAAGTTTTTGGATAGCATTTCCTTAATATAATTTTTTAAGTTGGTGGCATAAAAAGTTCTTGCTACAATATAAATGTAGTCCATTTTATAGCTAAAAACTCTCCTATTGGTTATAAGGATATGCAACTAGAAGATTTTAGCTATGAAGAATGCATTGCATATAACTACAACTATTATGCTATTTCAATCACTTATAGCTTAAAGACATTTATAAGTCATTCAATGACATTTTGTAAGTGAATTTTAATCCTTGGATTCAAGATGTGTTTCATGCATCCTGTGTTTGTGATTTTTGGACATATGGTTGAATTTATACCTCCTATGGATTGTTGAACTTAGAAGGGGAGGAATGAATAAGTTCCCCAAATTAAAATTATTTTAGAGAAAGCACACACAAAAAATTTAACATGGTTCCCCAACTTGGGTAGTCCACACTCAGAGGATAGTTTGCAAGCACACCTCCGAACTTGTTGCTCTCAAATGTGGTTTGAAGGATACCACACCCTGTACAAGCTCTAAGATTCACAATAGAATGATTCAATGCTACGAATCCACTTAACCCTACAAGGTCCTAACATCCTTAGAATATGGTTTCTAGGATCCCACAACCTTTACAACTTGAGCTTCACTCCAGAGTATTATCGTGCTATAGCAATACTTAATCATGTAGGATCCTAACAACCTCAAGAAAGATGCCTTCCTACAATAAGCACATCAATAGAGGAACAAAAAATAACAACAATCATAAGAAAAGAATGCAACTAAGTTTGTTGATCCTTGCACTCTAAGGCATAGCTCACTTTAACCAATTACAACAAATAAATGATTGTACAATGAGGAGCAACAATGATTACAATGATTGTCAAATGATTACATTAGATAGTACACAATGCTTGCACTTTTTCCAATAAAAATGAAGTCTTCTTATAGCCAATATGTTTTGAAAATCACCTCAAAATCCATGCAATGGCTAGTTAATGGTTACTAAATATGTCTTCTTTGATACTAAGATGTCTTTCTGCATCTAACCTCCATTCTGAAAAGACATCTTCTTTTGATGAAAGATGTCTTTCTGCAATAGTCCTTCATTCTGGAAAGACATCTTCTTCTAATGAAAGATGTCTTTCTTTTCAAAAATACATATTTTGTTTTGTATAGATGTCTTCTCCTATGCTGCCTTCAATTCTACCAAGATGTCTACTATTTCTTGGAGACGTCTTTCTTTAGCTTCCTCTACATTTTAAATTCTTTGTTCCTTGTCCATGTTCTTGAACATCCATAAGCCTTCTTATCTCAATCCAAGTTCTTTTCCTGCAAACATAACAACCATACAAACAACCTTTTTCTCCATTTTCTTAACATTTTAACATACCAATAGGTCCACACCTCTAAGGTTTTCATCTGAGTCTTCCATTTTACACTTATAGGTTTGGTTCATGTTTTAGGATTTCCAAGATGTTTTTGGCCCTATTTGGAGACCTTTGAAATCTTCTAACATGTTCCTTGGCATCTTGGCATTCATTTAAAAAATGTGGAAAAAGTATGTGGAAGAGGAATATGCTAACTACCCTACATTAATGCACCCCTTGTGTTAGCGCAAGGACATTGACACACGCTTCTTGGTGACTTGGTTTGGTTCTTTTGCTCACCTACTTCCTCTAGTGTATTTCTCGAATGTCTAGGTGACACTAATGGATCTTTGTTGATGCTTGGGTAGTAGTGAACCCCTACCATTATGTTACAAAAACTATAAATACTTGGGATGAGCTTTCATATAGAACAAATTAACTTCAAGCATTTCTATTTAGCTTTTGGCATCTGGTTCATGTAAAGTACTCTTTCTCCCATCAGTAAGTTGATTCCTTTCCTATTTTTTCTATGTTTTAAGTCATTACTTTTACAAATGTGGCTAGAATTTGTTGGAGTGCTACCTTGCTAATGTAGCCCAAAACCATTTGGTTGATGTGGAGACTACTATTTTTGTAGTGAATAAAGCTTACAAATTTTCCTTATTTCATCATTGATAACTTAAATAATAAAATTTAAAATATATTATAAAACATTAAAATCATGAAAAATATTTATTTAGTTCTCATTTCCATAAGCTTCAATAATTCACCCTTACCTAAGGAGGTCATAACTATATGACATGATGTTGGACCATTGACGATATGACTAAGAACCATTTTCATTTGCATATTTGTATGTTGCATTGCACCTGTCCCTAATAGGAATCACAACACAAGCATTGCACCTGTTTTCCAAGACGGATTGTAATGTATGTGTGTTTATTATCATTTTTATTCTTCTAATTATAAAACTCATAAAAATTATAAAACATAAAATTATAAATATTTTTTCTTTTTCCAGCGTGGTAACACATGTTCTAATTATATCATATATATTATATTCTCTTTTATGCTTATTCAATAAAATGATATACACAAGTGTTTGTTGCAATTCACTTAACATTGTCCTCGAATCTTATGACCAAATCACATTGTAATTTATATGATAAATTCTAATGGTTTAAAATTAGTTAAATGCCTATCATTGGCATCATTTTTAAGGATATATTTGATAAATTATTTGAAAATACTTTTGTCACCTTTTAGCATTCAAAGGATAAGACTCTTCCACTAGTTGTGTTAGCTTATCATCAAGATAAGTAGGGAAGGTAAAGAAATGCTCATGGCTAGTTCTCTAGGATCTTGATCATGGATACACTAAATGATTTCAAATATGGCTTAATTAACATGGGGCTATAGGATGAACATGCTAAGTAGAAATCTCATGTGCCTATGTTTGAAAATTATGAGCCTTTGTACACACAAGATTTTTAAGAGAGATTGAAAGAAGAGAAGGCTAGCCATAACTTATCTCATTATTCAAATGGAAGTATGAAGCTATAGCAGAAAAGAAGGAAAAATGGCCATTCTACCATGAAGATCCATGGTTAATTACCTTCATTCTATGGGTACCCTAAACTCAAAATGATGACCTCCTTTCCAAGTTATAGCATTTACATTTTTTTGGACCTGTCAGTGATGATGATGATTCCTCTTTATTTTACTAGGGTAATTATCACTAGCTAACTAAAGATATACACATTTCAAGAAATCATGTTTGTTACAACAAGATTAAATGGATTAACATGGCTACTATACCAACATATAGAGGGTATACTAGTGATGATCCCCAACTTCATATACAAGTCTTTAATAATGCATGTTATCTCCAAGGGATTATGAGTGAATGGCAGAAGTTGTAGTTATTTCCCCACACTTTCATTGAGCATGAAAAAACCTAGTACAAATCCTTACCTCTTAAATCAATTCAGAGGTGGAAAAACATGATCAGAATCTTCTATATAAGATTTTAGATCTAGCCTAAATTTCAAAAATTTAGAATGTGATAAATGAATGGAGGCAAGGAGCCTACGAACCTCTTTACATCACCATGAAGAGGTACATGAAAACTACTCACCATTATCCAAATCTTGGTTTTAAACAAAGAGAGATATTAATACATATTGTAGAAGGACTAACATAGGAGATAAGAGAGTGTGTGGATATATACATGATTGGCTAGGTGCATAAGTTTGTGGCCCAAATCAAGGCACTTTGAGATACCATTACTAGCATGGAAGGTGAGTGATAGAAGTGATACTTAGCTGAGGAGTACAGTCATGATCTATCATATAAAGAAGAGGTTAAAAACATTGAAGGTACCACTAAATCTTCCACTATAGTTAAGTTCCTAATGTAAGATCAAGTCAATATGAATAAGACCTTGATAAACTTAGCCCACCATGTGCACCAAATTTAAGACATGATAAATGAAAAGATGAAAACTACTCTCAAGGACATTAAGAGTAAGTTGGTTGAAGTTGTAACCAAAGTAGTTGCACCACATGAATGTCAAAATAGGTATGATGGCAAGGATAAAGGGAGGATCTCTCATTCTAAGAGTTTTCAAGAAGATTCAAATAAGGCTTCCTCATCCTCTAATGATAAGGATCCTTACAAATATTATGTAGACTCTCATGATTCTCAATGCTACCCAATCATGATTCACATGATTAGTGAGATGGGATGATTTAGGATACCTTTTAATTCCATATTTATCAAGAGGAAAATAAGGATGACCTTGTACTCTGATCATTTATACTATCCTAGTTATGCATACCTATAGCTAATGCAAAAGTACAAATAGTGACAAGCTCCAAATCCTTGTAATGCTACTCCATGGAATCTCCTAGCTCAAATGCAATCATAGATGGTGCCTCCATATAATCCTTACTTTCATGGTGATCAAGTAGGTACTTATCAACTCCCATCAATGATATCTCAACAATACTTGTCTACTTGAAACAATGTCACTAACCAAGCTTCCTAGTAGTAATAATAATAGCTTCTACTTCCTAGTTGCATGCAAGGTGAGATACCTAGTCAGCTACAACTAGGAAAAGATAAATCATGTAATATTGCATACTATAATGATCCAATATTTATTCATACATTTAGATAATATTATCAGTCATTAATCAATTTGGTTTTGGGGGGAGTTTGTGGTTCCACAGTAGGTAATACAATCACAAGCTTAGATGTGAAAACCATAGTGCTAGGTCTACATCACCCTCTTCACATTATGAATAGGGAAATAATTTAAGCCAAAAAAATTTCCACACTCAAGAGGTCTTGCTAAAATGTTTTAATCATAGCCAAACTACAAGATATACTTTGAGGGGCAACACCAAGTATACCATGATGAACATCTTTAATCTCTGAGCATGCTTAAAGCCTAGTTTAATACTTAGAGGCCTTCCAAGTCGTAGACATGAATTAGTTATAAGGGAAATAATCCTTCATTCCATGTAAAAATTTTATTTTATTTACAATGTTTATGAGTGAAATTAATAAAGATTGGTATGTTTAGGTAGAGTTTTATATCTTTCTAAGCTTAACTAATAATCATTCATGATATTTTATTTTATTTTAGATTTTGTATGTGTTTATGAAAAAATGATTAATATGCTTTATGAACGCTTACCTAATAATACAATGATGGATGGATAAGTGATAGATGCAATGATGAAGTGAAAGTACCAAATAGGTTTTAGGTGAATCTTTGATTGATGGAATGTCCATGTAAAAACATTCATCCACCTACTTTTCTTCTATCCATCATTAGTAAACCAATCTCAAATGCAATGAGAATCATGGATTTATACTATAAGCTATTAAATCTTACACCTTATCATATGAGCTCCAAAATCTTGGGAAAGCTCTTAGTAACTTGTAAGAAAATGGTATGTCATCAAGGGTCCTTGTGACCACTGGATGGGTCTAATAGATGTGATTAAACTAAGGTGCATTTGTTGCCTTGCCTAGACACCTTAACTAGAAGAGGATTCTGATCTCATAAACCTGTGCATGCCATGTGGTGAGGGATGAATTCTCATGATTCATGCATGTTGAAGACTCTAGGTGGTCATCTAGCACTCTAATCAATTCCCATTATTTCCATACTATATCAAAAACTCTCTTCTTATGAAAGAAATGGAAAGAATATATATATATGAAAAAATGCTGAAAATGAAAAAAAATACGAAAGAAGAAAGAGAACAAAAAAGAAAAGAAGAGATTATGAGAAGTGCAATATAATTTCAAGATTATTAGTCTACACAAGTGGGTACTTTTACCATTCTAAACTAATTTTATAATTTCTCACATCAAGGTTAAATTAATGATCAAACCCATGCCTATGAAAATGTTTTTCCTATTCAAACCATTACTCAGATCACTTAACTTTCTATAATGTTGTAGTCCAAGGTAATTTCTTGTCCATTCTTACCCATGGCCATGAAGATCTAGAAATCTCTCTCTTAGTAAACCTTGATGATGTAAATTGCTTCTTCCACCCAAAATCCCTAATCATTTATTCCAAGGATCAATCATCATCATTGTTGACCCAATCCTTGATCCCATTTGAACCTAGAACTCTTTTACTTTGGGATCATGGCATTGTGATCTTTGTTGGAATGTGGGATTATTTAGTGCAACCAAGGGAATCAATGAGAGATTTCTAATAGAGAAAAATTTAGGAATCTTGCTATAAATAACTAGAATTCTAACTTCTGGATGTTTGGTGATGCATTATCTTGGTTCAGTTCCACTAGTTGTTAGACCATGGAATAATCAAGGCTACATGGCATTGGCAGTGGTAGCTATGATCTTGTTCTTGGATAAGGGACTTGAAGGTAGATCCATATTATATAAATGAGTAATGGTGAAAGGATGTGATAGTGAATATCTCATGGGGTGTAGGACATGCTCACATGTTGCATGAGCTAATTGAATGGTTGGTTGGGGATTTGGTGATGTTTCACTCTCACCCTTTCTCTTTCATCTACCTTTCATTCTTATCCATGATTTTATGTGATAGGAAATTGATCAAGCAAAGTAGAGGATAAGATCTAGCCATCCAAGGAGATGAACTTGCATTTGATGCTAATGTTTCACTAGTTGTTGGAAATCCACATGTGTCTCATAAATGGATTTTACAAGGGAAAGAAAGGCAAGTGTCTACTTTAAGAACAACCCACTTATGTATCCTTGGTGGATTATTAGCATTATGAGTAAGTAAGCTAAAGCTTATCTCATAGTGACTATCAGGTGAATAATAGGATTATCATAGTCAAACTATTAAGCATGATGAGTTGACATTCACATAAGTGGAAGACTAATCAAGTGCTTGTATTTTAATTATTATTTACGCTCTAATTATTTTCCCATTATTTTAACCCCTCTTTTCTAGCTTATGGTTTATAAGAATGCATATACTTATCAATTAACTTCTTTCCATGATTCATGATGTCTAGGTAAGGTTGTAATGTCCTCATTGTCTTACTCCTTGTATGCCTAGTGAGGTCAATTCGAGATGATTTCAATATGTTGTGAACCTTGTGCGAGGATTCAATGGCATAGGAAGGTAAGTTCAAGGGATAGAGGGTGAATTTTTGCATTTTCTCCTATTTGGAAGGGTCTACTAATGCACCCCCTATGTCAACATAGGGGTGTCAACACACCCACCCATTATGCTAATAAACTAGCATAAATGGTTGGAAAGGGGAGGGACTTCCAAATGAATTTCTTAATTTGCCAATTTCATTTCCTTGCTTTCATTTTCTCTCAGTTGTCATAAACAAACAAAAATCTACCATATTTTCACCTTAATAGACAAATTGGTAATATTTCGTATGCATTCTTCTTTGGTATTCTTGTCCTTAGTGTTGTAGATATGGTTCAAGCCTAGTGTCTTGTAACTTATTTATTGGGGAGAAGCACCAATTTAAGTGTGTATTTAATGAATTAGATTTTTATTCAAATATTTTTACTTTTTTTATACTTATCCATGAATGCCATGATTCAATGTTTATGATAATGTTTCTCAAGTGTTTCCAAGGGTCGTATTTATGATTATTTTCATGCATACCTTTTTGTAATGGTAGTATGATGCCTAAAAATTTCATTTGATTTTTAGCAAACTTCACAACTCATCATGTTGGGGCAATTGTGATCTAAGCTTCATAGACCAAGGGCTAAGGTTGAATAGTCTTAGGTCTTCATTTGTGGATCATTGCATGAATCACTAGTTCTCAAGAAGGAAGAGGAAGAAGAGCTCAGATCTTTCAATTTGGAACCCATAGGTCCACTTCAAAAATGACCTTCACTTAGAAGTAGATTAGAAGGTAAGCAGTCACCTTATTGATCTTCAAGTCTATTACAGGCATAGTAGTAGATAATTGAGCAAGTTTCAAAGAAGCTGATAGAGGAGAAAGTTGAGGATGTTGATGACATATAAGAAAGGGTGGATGCTCATGATGTCTATCAGGGACCTATCCATGAGGATAAAATTTATCATCAATTCCTTGAACTTGCTTATTCCAAGCTCAAGAAGTCATTGCAATGGATGGAATTTTACAAATACATCATCCAGTCCTTCACATGATACTAATACGAGGTAGAGAAATTCTACCATAACCTTGTAGATTATGGTATCATGAATTTCTTTGGTGGAGTTTCTATGCCTATTTCCACTTGGGTAATTTCAAGGACTATGATATTTTTTAATGAACTAGAGAACAAGTGATGATCATGGATCCAAAAGACTCATCTCAAACTTAGGCTGAAGATCCTCTTTAAGGTCTGTAACATGGAAAAAGTATAAGTGAAGATGTCAAAACTTCCCCTAGTTCAAAATTCCATGTACAAAATCATCATCCATAAATTTCTATCCATCAAATGACCATAGGGTATCTCTACTTAGTGGACAAAGGTTGTAACCATGATGAGTGGAAAGTATGTCATCAATATATAGTATTTTCTCTACAAGGCCTTAATCCAAAACATTGAAGATATATCCATAAGAGGAAGGTGTATGCTAGGTTAGTGAAGAAGTATTTTTCATGAAAGATGGTTTGGAGTGATAGATTAAAATGCTAAAGAATTAGTCCTAGGAGTGGTAAAGAATGAGCAAAGTAAAAAACAAATAGGTACTCTCCCTTTTCAAGTAGGTTCGAACGTTAAAAGATGAAAGTTAAATCATGGTTCAATTTCAAGACAAGTATCTTTGTACAAAAAAAAAAAAGAGTACTAGAACTTGTAGAAAGAGCTAACAAATAAGACTGCCAAGAAAACTAATGAGCTTAAAAAGATCCATCTAATTAAGTAGGTAACTTGGGATGTTAAGGTGTATAGAGTGCACAAAATTGCAGCTCTACTAAATAAATATGTAATTAAAGAGTGGCATAAGGTGAAGAAGAAATTTGATACCTTGCATGTGAAAATCTGATAAATGATCATAAATTAACCAACACTACAAGAAAAGATGGACCTACTAGAAAGCATATACCTCCTTCACCATGAAGTAGCTATTATTATCCTTGAGAGAATAATCAAGAAAATTGAAGAAGATATGTAGGAGAAATGAAGGAGGTATCTGTATGTGGTTCAAGCTTTTGTAGGTTGATAGTGTAAAGTTCTAGAATAGAAACTCTATTGCATGGTAGTTAATCTATACATAGCCCAACATGAACTCTTATAGGAAAAGAGTAATGAGTAGTTCTAGGTTAATGCTAAGTAATGGCAACAAGCACTCATATGAGAGTAGGGACTCATGCATGAATAGAATCGATAGCTTCAAGTGAGGATGATGGACCTAGAAGCACAACTTTAGAGATTTTATATGTTTGCATCTAGTTCTTCAAGCTTCTTCTCATAACAACCAGGCACATTAGGGGGCTTTTTCTCTCAGCCACAATCCCTTGGCACTTTTTGATGAGATGGCTTGTATTGTATGGTAATATAGTCATGGTCTATACATCTATAAAGTTATATTCCTCTGCATTAATCATGTCATATATCTAATTCAAATCTTATATTTTAGATATTAAAGTTATGGGGTTATCTTAACTCAGTCATGGGGGAATGATAAGTCACCTAGTGGTATTTTGTAAGTTAACTATAAGCCCTGGATTCAAGACATAGATTCAAGATGTGTTTGTGTTTCTTTATAAGTTACCTAGTGGTATTTTGTAATTCATGCACTCTATGTTTGTGGTTTTCACAAGCATGCTTGAGATTTCTACTTTCCAAGTTTGCATCCTAGCCTTCCATTTTATACTTATAGTTTTGATGCATGTTTTGGATTTCTTGAGGATTTTCTAACTACATTCAAAGATCTTTGAAAGATTTCAACATATTCCCTGGCATCTCAACTTTCATCTGAGAAATATATGCAAATGATGTAGTGCGGGGATGCACTAACTACCCTATGTCAATGCATCCCTTACATTAGTGTAGGTATGCTAATGCAACTCCCTTGGTGGCTTGGTTTAATCCTTTTGTTTATAGACCTTCTCTAGTATATTCCTAGGATGTCTAGGTTATGCTAATAGGCCTTTGTTGATGATTGGGCATTAGTGGGTCCCTTTTGTTATGTCAAAAAAACTATAAATTCTTAGGATGAGATTCCATATCGAACAACTTAACTTTAAGCATTTATTATAGATTTTGGCATCCAGCTCATGTGAAGAGATCTTTCTCCCTTAGCTAAGTTGATTTCTTTCTTGTTTGTGTGTGTTTTAAATCTTTTCTTTCACAAGTATAGCTAAACTCTATCAGAGTGCTACCTTGCTTATGTAGCCTAGAACTATGTGATTAATGTGGATTCTAATGATTACACAGTGAATAAAGCTTATGGTTTTCTCTTATTTCACCATTGATCCCTTAAATATTAAAATACCAAAAAACATTATAAAACATTAAAATCATAAAGAATATTTTTTTTAATTCTCATTTTCATAAGTTACAACAATTCACCGTTATCCAAGGAGGTTATAATTGTATGACATGATGTTGGACCATCAAGGTTTTGGCTAAGGTACATTTTAATTTTCATATTCATGTGTTGTATTATACCTATCTCTAAGAGGAATTGCAACACAAAAATTACACTTTGTCCCCAAAGAGGTATTACAAGGCATGTGTATTTATTATCATTTTTTTATAATTATGAAATGCATAAAAATTATAAAAAATAAAATGATCAATATTCTTTCTATTTTTCATCATGACAACACGGGTTCTAACTATATCATATGTATTATATTATCTTTTATGTTTATTAAACACAACTATATACATAAGTGTTTGTGACAATCCACTAAACATTATCCTTGAAGCTTATGATCAAATCACACTATGATTTGTATGATAAATCTCATTGGTCTAAAACTAGCAATATCTCTATCAAACATGAATTGAGGATTTTGTGTTTCTAATTTTAATAATATATTAGGATGTTTTGATATGTTTTCCTACTTATCTGTTATATCCTTGTTGCACAAACTTGGGATGGACCAAAGCATTTCTTGGTTTCTTGATATGTATCTTTTCATTAGGAATTCTTCTTCATGGATTTTGATATTTGAAGCCAAACCACTATCTTCTTTATTTCCAGCTCCTTTTTTCAATCATGTTGTTTTGAGTCTCATCTATTACCTTTTCAAATTATGTTACTACATATTTTCTTTAAATATGCCCCTTAACTAAGCTTTTTGGGCTCTTCCAAGTGTTGGTATTCTATTACATTCTTTTAAGGTTTTTTTATATAAGATATAGAGAAAAAGGTGGCTTCAACATGAATAAAAGACATTGTTATAGACACAAATCTTCTTACATTACTTTTTATAATTAAATGCTATAGTTGACATCTATAGATAATTTATTGTATTTTTCTTTTTTTCTTGGAAAATCAACAAGCTTGTAAATGAAGCAAATAGTTACAAAGATGAATTTCTTTGTATTCATGGTGTTTATATACTTTTTTTATAATATTATTTCATGAAAGATCTAACTTAGTTTGCATGTTACTTTTAAAACATAATTTCATTATTTTCATGGGGCTTTTGTTAAATTTTTTAATGTTATTTCATGAAATATATAACCTAACTTGTTAGATTTCAAATAGATTTACATTTATCATTCATATCAATCAGTCATTCTCTACCCTAAATCTCGCATAAAATACTAAAATAGCTTTACATTGGATGTGGTAAGCCATTATAAATGGTTATGAAATACTAATTTTTTAAGACAAGATGTTACAAAGAACTACACAATGCTATTTACCCTAGTTCAAACATAATTTTACGTTTTATGTATAGTAGTGTTACTTTATAGACTTCATAGCATGTTACTACATTGTTATCTAATAGCTCTTGTTAGTGTTACAAAATAAGTGAAATTTTCTATTTCTTTTGGAAATATTAATTTTTTTTATATTACTTTAACCATTCTTATCTATTAAAAGGTATTAGTTGTTTATTTCTAAGTATTAACATACTAGATTTACAAATTAACAAGGTTAGCAAAGGTACATAAGAAGCCAAGTGATGAAGCAGACCATGAAGTGGTAGTAACAATGGTAGTAAGCAACCATAGATAGTGAGTAACAATGAAAGGTAGATTTACAACATAGTGGTAGTAGTAGTAAGCAATAGCTATGACCACCACAAGAGGTGTAGTAGAGTAATGATAGAGATAAGTAATGTTTGAGTAAATGATAGTAGCTAGTACAACAAAAAAGAAACATAAAAAAAATTGGATGTCTAGCTACAAATAGCTAACACTTTTTTCTACTATGAAAGTAAGAAAGTAGTCAAAGAACCACCATGGGAGGCATAGAGCATTTATCTTATGTACTTTCTAAAGTGGGATAAGTAAAGGAATGGAATGGGTGGTAGAGTGATTTATTACTCCTATAATAGTAACCACTTCTAACCATTACAACATGTCTAATCATGGGCACCAAATATGCAATAATGCACATAAATCCAACATTCTCTAACTCACCCATGCTAGAGTATGTCATGAAGGCTCAACTTTGCTAATCTTGGAGCTAATTTCTTTTATATACGAAAATCCATGATATGATCCATCGAATTCTCTTTTTAAGTTTGGGAGATCTATATTAATAACTAATTAAGTCCATCATATCAATCTTAGAATAGCTTGAATATGCCCTAATATATCAAAAATACATCAGTCAAGTATCTCTAATCTCTCCAATAGGTATACATGGCCTCTTGTTTATATTGCACTATGAAAGATATTCATGATCATATCATCACTCAAAGGTGATATAACCAGTTGACTATGAATAAAGTGCATAGATGTGATCAAAGTTTATTCCTTTTATCATAATATCATTAGTGATAAATGAGGATATTTGAACTTAGAAGGGGGGATGAATAAGTTCTTCAAGTCAAAAATTCTCCAACATAAAGAACACAACCAATTTTAATGTGGTTCATCAACTTGGGTAGTCCACACTTGGAGGGTAGATCACTTGCACATCTCTAGACTTTGTTTCTTCAAAAATGTGGTTTAGAAAAAACCACAACCTTTACAAAGCTTGAGCTCTAGTAAGGAGAGTTTCTTCATTGTGAAAACTCTCAACCTTGCAAGGTCCCAACATGCTCAAAGGTGGTTTGAACGGCACCACACCTTGTAAAATCTCTAAGCTTCACTCCAGAGTGTTGTAACACTACACCAACTATTTAACCCCACAATGTCTTGACAATCTTAGAACATGATTTCAAGGATCCCACTACCTCTACAACTTGAGCTCTGCTCTACTCAATCCTGCAGGATCTTGACAAGCTCAAGCAAGATGCCATTTCACAAGAAGTACATCAACCCCATAGGATCACAAAAGACAACAATGATTACAAGGAATAATTGCAACTTAGTTTGTTGATCTTTGTACTTGAGGTATGGCTCACTTTATAATAGCTAAAAGATTAAACAATGAGGACCAACAATGATTACAATTATTGTCAAATGATTACATAATGATCATACAAGAGCTTGCACATTTTCCAATGAGAATGATGTCTTCTTATAGCCACTATGTTTCTGAATTCATCTTGGAACTCATGCAATGGCTAGCTAATGATCATGAAATGTGTCTTCTTTATGACTGAGATGTCTTTTTGCATCTAGCCTCTATTTTGGGAAGACATCCTCTTCTAGTGAAAGATGCCTTTCTATAACTAAACTTCATTCTAGGAACATGTCTTTATCTAGTGAAATACATCTACTCTTTTGCAAAGATATCTTTGTCTATGTTGCCTTCTAGAAAGATGTCTTTGGTATAGAGAAGACGTCTCTTCTAAAGAGGCCAAAAATGAAACTACTCGTTTTGATGTTGGAAGCCTTTGGATGCCTCCAAACAAGTCCCCATAGACCTTATAACCTCCTAGACCCATCACAATGAGCTAGAACCACTTTGAAACATGCCAAAAACATCCAAGAATCATCCTCAACAAAAATAGATACATTTTTCTTGAATTCTTTGTATTTGTCCATGCTCCCTTGAGTCCTTGTGATTCTAAATTTGCTTGTGATTCCTTTAGTCCTGTGCTCTTGCTCTTGTAAACGTAAAAACCACACAACATCATTGTTCTCCATTTTTCTTGATGTTTTGACATATCAAAAGGTCAAAAATATCCCCCTTTTTGGTAATGCCCAAAACTTAAGAAAATGGATTAGTATTTATCACAATATCACAATTCATAACCTACTTCTCCCCCTTTTTGGATATGACCAAAAAGGATGCTACATATAAACCTATCTTTTAAAGATATATTATAAAAGAGAAACATCATATAATATGCATAGCTAACATCATATGAAAACCACATAGAGGTAAAATTTATTTAGCTAAGAAAGAATAAGAGTATACATCTCTTAGCACTACTTTACATGAAGGGTTGCCCCTTATCCATTTACAAAGTTACAAATTAACTAATCCAAGCCTTTCAATTGATATTCAAGAATATTTAAAAATTTAAAGCTTTAAGTAAAGTATGCTCCTTGTATATCAAGTAACCTATCTCTAAACCAATAATCCATTAGTAGTAAATATTGCATGATTCTTTAATTTTCCAATATCAACAATTTGATAGCAAGTTCAAGGCAAGTGAGTTTAAAACATGCATATTCAACTTTTAAGACAAAGCAACATAACTAATCAAGCTGAATATATCAAATGATCAAACACAACCAATCAACTTTTTATCCAAAAGAAGATTCATAAACTAAGATATGATAATCATGTTAAAGGCAAAATAGCATATGGATATACCTCATATCTTACCAGAAGAGATCATGAACACCTATTCTAGTACATCTCAATTCATATTTACAATAAGGACCTTAGGTACTTAAAAAGATATATTCTTGATATACAGAAGGTTAGACAATAAATAGAGATCAAAAGTAAGTTTATATAACATATAAACATTAGGATCTTTCATCATAAAATTTTTATCTTTAGATAAGGAGTTAATAAATGTCCTCTTTTACAACATTACTAGAAAAATATGCTCTTCCATGCTCATTTTTTGCTGAGGGTAAGTTGAAATATGAAGTTTTTCTACTTGATTTCCTTTTAATAAAAGCCTCAAAAGACTTCCTCTACATAGGTGGCCTCTTGGATTAACTTATTCTTTTCTCATTAAAGTACTATGCTAGCAAATCAACATTAAGATCAAGTGTGAAGACTAAAGTCTCCAATTAATAGTACTTCATAATTATGCTTTTTGCAATGATACTTTTCTCAGAAGATTCATGAATTGCATCAAGGGTACTAATTCAAATTCTTCAACAAAAATATTCCAAAATAAATTTGACTTTATGATTTTAGAACCAATCCATATCTCAAAGTGAAAAGCTTATCAGTTCATGAAGTTTATGCAAGGATTTTAAATCACTTGAAACTAATATATCAAAAGATGATTTTTCAATAAAAAATTTTAAAAGTTTACAAGTACCAAAAAATTTCATTTAATCACATCATGTTCATACATACACAAGAGATACCATAATTTAAATATATTCTAATGGTATCAAATATCTTCTCTTATAAGCATTTATCTTAGCATTTGTAGACTATTAGAGCTAACATCCCATAGCTTGAAATGAAGTAAGCACACATCAACACAATATATTCTTTCCAAATTAAATACTGAAATGATATTTAGTAATCAAATAAATAAAAACTTATCTTGACTTACCTTACTTGCAAATGAGAATTAAGGTGCCTAGAGGGCTAAAGAATGAGATTCCTCTTTCAAGGTTTCTCTTCTTGCACAAGCTTCTTCAATTTTCAAGGCTTGGCTTCCTTTTACAAATTGTCTAAATAATGTCTTCGCATTCTCATGCTCCTTCCTCTTGATTTTCCAAAATTTTTGAACTCTTTCATTCTTTTAAGTTGTCCAATATTTTTTGCCTTGCAAAAATTCCTTTCTTGGTGCATTTTGATAAGACAAAGGAGTCTAGTGATATGATCAAGTACTCATATGCAAAAAATTTAAATTGCAATCCCATTTTTTATGCTCAAAATTATTACAATGATAACATCTAATCCTCTTATTATAGAAAAAGTGATTAGAATGATCAAATCTTTGAGGAGTCTTTTGATGGATATGATCTTCTTTTGATGTAGTCCTCTTACTCCTTGGAGATTCCTTTAGATGTGATGAAGGTTGTGCAGGTTCTTCTTCTTAGGAACAACATCCAAGTTCACTTTTATCTTGTGGACTTATTCCTTGTTCAAGAATCATTTGAAGGGACTCTTTTCCTTTAACCAACCTTTCATTCACAAGCTTTACATCTACAATTTCTTTCTTAGCTTGCTCATAAGACAAGGTTAGCTTTTCATTCTCAGCCCTTAGGTCTTAGATTTCTTTTGTAAGATTAGAAATTGTTGTATTCAATAAAGAAATTTCTTGATCCCTTATTTTTACTTGCTTGTTCAACTTTGTGCAAAGATTTTAAAAATTTAAAAGTTCATTACACAATAATCAAACCTTTCATCCTCATTAAGTTCACCATCTGAGGTATCAATGTCATCATCTGTGAGAGCCATGCAAATGACATGTGAATCCTTTTCATTGTCTTCCACCTCTTTTTCACTTTGCTTTCTATTATCCCAACTTGAGTAGAAATTGATCTTTCTCATCTTCTCATCATTTTTATCCTTTCACTGTAACCTACCATTACTAGGATATTTGGAGACCACATGGCCTCTTCCACCATATACCAAGCATTCTATTAAAGATAAATCAAAATTAGAACTTGAAAAAAATTTACCTCTTTCCTTACCTTCGAATTAATTAGGTTTTTGTTGATTGAAGCTCTCCCTCATCTACTCAATCACATTGGTTAGTTTTTGAATCTCAACCCTAAGGTCTAAGTTTTCCTTTTTAAGATAAGAGCATTCATCATTAAGAACTTTAATTTTTATTTCCTTAGCATGTAAAGCATCTTTTATCTCAATGCACAAAATTTGGAAGGAAAGAATTTTATGGCAAAATATCTCATACCTTTCTTCAAAGAAAACATAATTTTGATAATCACAAGTATTGTCAACTTTACAAGCATAGTCTTCTATATTTTTGAATGTAAGGAAGGAAGTGAGAGACTTACCTTTATGGTAGAAGTGATATATGAATTGAGTACATCAATTGATGAAGCATATTAGTTTATTTGTCTATATGTGTTTAATGTTGATAGACCCTTCCATGTTCACTCTTAAAGATTGATGTAGAGTGCAAGAGTACCAAGCTTTGATACCACTTGAGGATCATTGAACTTAGAAGCAAGGGATGACTAACTTCTTCAAATCAAAAATTATCTAACACAAAGAACACAACCAATTTTAACATCGTTTCCCACTTGGGTAATGCACACTTGGAGGGTAGATTGCTTACACAACTTTGGATTTTGTTCCTTTAAAAATGTGATTTAGAGGAAATCATAGCCTTTAGAAAGTTTGAGCTCCGCTAATGAGAGTTTCGTCACTTCGACAACTCTCAACCCTGTAAGGTCCTAACAAGCTCAAAGGTGGTTTGAAGGGCACCACATCCTATACAAGCTCTAAGCTTTGCTTTGGAGTGTTGTAATGTTGCGCAAACCACTTAACCCTACAAGGTCCTAACAAGCTAAGAATGTGATTTCAAGGATCCCACTACCTTTACAACTTAAGCTCCTCTTCAGAGTGTTGTGGCACTACACCAACGTTCAATTCTGCAAGATCTTGACAAGCTCAAGTAAGGTGCCTTTCTGCAAGAAGCACATCAAACCCTAGGACCATAGAAGAGAACAATGATTATAAGGGATGAATGCAACTTAGTTTGTTGATCTTTGTACTTGAGGTACAACTCACTTTACAACAGACAAAAGATAGAATAATGAGAAGAAACAATGATTGCCAAATAATTACACAATAATCATACAAGATCTTGCATATCTCCCAATGAGAATTATGTCTTATTATAGTTGTTGTGTTTTCAAATTCATCTTAGAACTTGTGCAATGGCTAGCTAATGGTGGAAGATGTCTTATTCATGACTGAGATGTCTTTTTGCATTTGGTCTCTATTCTAGGAAGACGTCTTCTTCTAGTGAAAGATGTCTTTTTGTAACTGGCCTTCATTCTGGGAAGAATCTTTGTCTAATGAAAGATGTTTGCTATTTTGCAAAGACATCTTTTTATGTGCTTCCTTTTGGAAAGATTTCTTTGGTATGGAAATGTTGTCTCTTTTGTAGGGGCCAAAAATGAAACTACTCATTTTGATGCTAGAACCATCTAGATTCCTCCACACAAGTCCTCATAGTTCTTATAACCTCCTAGACTCATCAAAATGAGTTAGAACCACTCTAAAACATGTCAAAACATCCAAGAATCATCCTCAACAAAAATAGACACATTTTTCTTGAATTATTCATATTCATCCATGCTTCCTTGAGTCCTTGTGATCTTGAATTTGCTTGTGAGTCCTTGAGTCCTTTTGCACTTGATCCTATAAACACAACAATCACACAACATCGTTGTTCTTTATTTTTCTTAATGCTTTGACATACCAAAAGGTCAATAATAAAATATTTGATGTAAAGGACTATGATATCATAGATGCAATATCATAGCTCAATATATGATATTGTAGACACAATGTAGTGGGCCATAATTAGGCCTATAAATACAAGTCCACTATAGTGTCAAGTGTAACATTGTTATCATTCCCTAGAGAAATTCCTGTAGTTTATTTTCTTAAACTTAGAATTAGTTGTAAATTCCTACAGTGTGGTGAATTACAATTTTATAACATCTTTATTCAAGTGGATTATTCCTAGATACAATTCATGACTAGCAATAAAGATCAAGATTTTTCTCATCATTATATCATTTCATATATAATATGCTCATTTCTAATGTTAAAGACTTTGCTTAAAGCTTGGGTGTGGCCACTCAAAGAGGTTGGGCTTTCACTTATCTATGAACCCTCTTGGGACCTTACTTAGTAAGATGATCATTGTGGCTCTAGGGTGACAATCCTTATTATAGCATTTCACATAGAATATATTTACATTCTTACGTCATTTACATCTCTAAATCATTTACTATTCTAATGTTTATTAATATAAGCAAAATACATTCAACTGGTTTTGAGCATAAAGTATAGTTTTTTGGTAATCAAGTAATGACTTTACTTGATTCACTCAATACTAAAGTTACTTTGTAATCTTGGAAATAATTACATTAGCTTAGGATGTATATGACAAGCTAAGACTAGATACTAATCACCAATACACTAGAATAGCTTTATATTTTCATTGTTCTTAGTTAATAGAATTCATATTCATTTTTTACTATATTTGTTATTAGTATACTTAGAGCCCTACAAGATTAATAAAGCATATACCTCATTGAGAGTTAAACCATATCTTTTGCACTTTGCTAACTTCAAGTGAAAAGATAATGATCATGAATTTATCATTAACTAACTAGTATAGTTATATTGTTCATTTATTAATTATAAACTCATCATGCATGGACACTTTTAACTTGTATGGTTGAGTGTTGGATTTCTTTATTACTCATCAATTAGACCCTAAATCAACTTTTTTCTTGGTGATGTCCTATGAGTCCATATCATGGCCATAAGTAACATTCCAAAGTAGCAATCATAAGCTTTTCACTTCATGACATAGTTAAAGATCCAAAACAACACCTATGTGGAACAACTACGTTGTATCCATAAGGAATCACATGATAAGGAAGAAAGAATTCATTCACTCATCTCCTTATGCTTGGTCAATTAGTTCAAGTACCACAAAATACATGTTATGGTAGAGAGTCTTAACTACAAATACCATGTCTTTTGCCTTAATACTATATAGAACTTATATACTTGAGTAAATAACTTGAGTTCTTTATGATGTTGTAAAAAGTAACATACATCTAGCTTTAACTTTTAGGTTAATATAAATCATAGAGTCATTCATATTTAGTCTTTTCATAGAAAATTCATCTTGGTCTCTTACCAATATGACACTCTAGATGTCTTATCCTTTCCTCACTAATCTACAAGTTTCAAAGGATGATTGCTTATGTGAGTAAACTAATCAAGCCTAATGATGTACTTATAGGATATATATACATGCAAAAGAAACACTTATGTCATATATTAAATAAAAACTATGTTCATAAATGAAAAATTTCCTTAATACAAGATATAAAAAGTGATCATTTATACATATAATTAAATTTTATGTACCCCTAAGGCTTTAACATGAGTCATGAATACATCTCTAGGAATGAGCTTAGTTAAAGAATCTACTATTATATGACTTGTAGAAATTTATTGCAAGTTGGCTTCCTCCTTTTTCATTTCTTCTTGGACAAAATTGTATTTTATATAAATGTGGATTGCTCACCATAATACTTAGGGTCCAACTATGCAAATGATATCATGCTATCATAATGGATTTTTACATTTCCTAATGCATTTGCAATAATTTCAAGTGCTTTAAGAAATGTCCTTAGCCAAGTGGCTTCTTCTATTACTGCTGAACATACAACTCTACCTTCATGATGGATAGAACTACACAAGGCTACTTCTTACTACTTCAAGATATGGCACCACAATTCAACAAGAAAACATCTCTTGATGTTATTTTTGTTCATATGGGCCAGCAACCTAATCAACATCAATATAAGTCATGAGCTACAAATCTAATCCTTGATAACAAAGCATATAGTTCATAATCCCCTTCAAATAGTGGAGAATCCTCTTAACTACTTTCCAATATGTAGTTCTAGAATTTGATTAGTCATGACTTACAAGCACCCCCACAAAGCATATGTCAAGTCAAGTGCATATTATTACATACATCAAGCTTCTAGTTTCACTAGCATATGACACATGAATTATTTTCTCTCTTATTTTTTGAACGATTTTGGTCATTGATTAAGGCTCAAATTCTCACTTTTTGCAATGGGTGTATTAATGAATTTGCAATTGTGCACTTTGAATCACTCCAAAAGTTTCTTTAGATAAGTTTCTTATGACAAACTGAGAAGTCTTCTTAAACATTCCCTTAGGATCATTACATCAAGCATAAATTCTGCTTTACTCATGTCCTCCATTTTAAAGTTTAAGGAAAAATCACCTTTTTATGGTGATAACCATCTCTTATTATTATTGGATAGTAGAATATCATCTACATCTAGGAAAATAATAATGAATTTTTTTATTAAATCTCTTAACATACATACAATGATCTTCTTCAATTGTTGTAAGCCCATTAGCATTGAAGACTCCATGGAATCTAAAGTACCACTATCTAAATGATTATTTTAATTCATAGATGAATCGTCAGATTTTGCAAACCTTGCGCTCCTAACCTTTCACTATGAACCAATGAGGTTGTATCATATAGATTTCCTCATTTAGTTTCCCATATAAAAATACAATCTTAACATCTATTTGGTAAAGTTTCAAATTAAGATATGCAACTATAGCTAGAATGAGATGAATAGAAGTAAAAGTTACTACCAGTGAGAAGGTTTCTTCATAATTTATACCCTCATGTTGGGTATACCTATTTTGTTAAAGTATGGTGAGGTGACCCAAATTCTACTTCTGGTTTTCTAGCATTACATTGTACCAGAAGTTGAAGGGTCACAAAAGTTGAAGGGTCAATTTTTACAAAAGTTGAAGGGTTGAGCATTGTAGAAGTTGAAGGGTTGTCCATTACAAAATTTGAAGGGACACTATTTTCTCTCCCTTTTAAGTAGACACCCTTTGCACTCCCCTTTGTGTAAGCACTTCCCTTTGTGGGGGATCACTCCCCTGTAGTACACTCTCAATCTCAGATCTAATGAATTAACTCTCTACTTCTACCTGTGGTTTTCATCCTGATTTGGGATCTCCACATATATTTTGTGTGTTTTGTATGTGCTTGTTTTTCCTATTTTTGTTTTTTTCCCTTGATTCATTTCCAGACAACTAGTATTAGAGTAAGGTTTGCAAAGGATCAATGAGAGTGATGGCATCCAAGGATGAGAAAGTTAAGATCAACAAGTTCGATGGGATGAACTTTAGGTTTTGGAAGATGTAGATCGAAGATTATTTGTACCAGAAGAAGTTACACGAACCACTATTGGAGAAGAAGCTAGATTAAGAAAAGCAACTTTTCCATTTGGAGGAGTCCATTAGGACTTTGCAACAAGTTTTGGAATAGCTTGATGTTGGCTATGGTCCGCCATAATGCAATAGCCAAGTTAGTGATTCTGAGTACATCAAGGTACTGTTGCATTGCAAAATGGTGACACAGTTTTGATGTGAAGTGCTGGCAATAACGAAGATAGAGGAGACCTTTTGTCAAAGATTGGAGATCTGTTCCTTGTAAGGGAATTCACATCAAGGTGGAGAAATTGCTTTGGCGGCAAGAAGAGCAAGTTTCCCATATGGAGGAGTCCATTAGGACTTTGCAACAGGTTCTATAATGAGTTGATGTTGGTTGTGATCAATTGCATTGCAACAACCAAGTTATTGATTCCAAGGACATCAAGGTGGCCACTACATTGTAGAATTCCAATAGAGTTTTGATGCGAAAAGTTGGTGGTAGCAAAGACAGAGGAGAACGTTGTCAAAGATTGGAGATCTATTCCATGTAAGGGTATTTGCATCAAGGTGGAGAAATTGCTTTGGTGGCAAGAAGAGTAAGTTTCCATTTGGAGGAGTCCATTAGGACTTTACAACAAGTTCTAGAATGGCTTGATGTTGGTTGTGATCAGCCATAATGTGACATCCAAGTTAACGATTCTGAGGACATCAAGGTGATTGCTGTGTTGTAGAACGACCATGGAGCTTTGATGCAAAGAGCTGATGGCGGTGGAGATAGAGAAGAGCTTTTATCAAATATTGGAGATTTTTTTCTTGTAAGAGAATTCACATCAAGGCGAAGAAATTGCTTCAATGGCAGGAAAAGTAAGTTTTCCATTTGGAGGAGTCTATTAGGACTTTGCATCAAGTTCTGGAACAACTTGATGTTAGCTGTGATCAACCACAATAAGATAGCCAATTTAGCGATTCTGGGGACATCAAGGTGACCATTGCATTGTAGAATGACGATGGAGTTTCAACATGAAGAATTGGCGGTGGCAGAGACAGAGGAGACATTTTGTCAAAGACTAGAGATCTATTCCTTGTAAGGGAATTTCTGTCAAGGTGGAGATTGTTAGAGTATGGTGAGGTGACCCAAATTCTATTTCTAGTTTTTTGTTGTTACATTGTACCAGAAGTAGAAAGGTTAGCCATTACAGAAGTTGAAGGGTCGACTATTATAGAAGTTGAAGGGTTGACCATTATGAAAGTTGAAGGAACATTGTTTTCTCTCCCTTTTATGTAGACACTTTTTGCACTCCTCTCTGTGGGGAATCACTCCCTTGTCATATACTCTCAATCTTAGATCTAATGAATTAACTTTCTACTTTTGCCTATGGTTTTCATCCCAATTTTAGGTCTCCACATAAATTCTGTGTGTTCTATGTGTGCTTATTTTTCCTCTTCTTCTTCTTCTTCTTCTTCTTTTGGCTTGATTCATTTCCTAACATGTTTGCTATTCAACATGCCTTATATTTTTCGATGAAACCATATGCCTTGCACTTAATCTTTAAGTTCCATTTATTTCTAGTGACCTTACACCTAAGTGAAGATTACCCAAGTTCCAAACATGATTGGTCTTTATAGACTCTATCTCTTCCATTATAGCATTCATTCATTCTTTATTAGTAGGTGATAAGAAAGCCTCATCATATATATGTGGCTCACAATCATGTATATCTGTCATAAGTACTTCCTCTTCAAAGAAAAAATGATGATGAGAAATGCTTATGCAGGTGCTCTTACATAGTTGGGGTTCTCAAGAGGTTTCCATTTGTAAAGGTGATTTATTAATGAGTAAGTTATTAAAAAAATTTATTCCAAAATCTTCTTATTAAGAGTAGTTAAGCCAAAGTAATAGAGATTTTTACATTGCTCAAACATTCAAAAAATCTAGCCCGTTAATAGTAGATAAAACAAAATATAATTTTATGAATGAACAAGAAATAGCTTCGTATAAATAAAATACTTTCATCCATCGATAAGAATTTGTTGAAGTAAAACTAAAACATAACAGCTGAAATAGAGCACTAAAGCTATTATGACTTTATGGATCATAAAAGAAAATAGCGTAGCAGAATATTAAAAGCTTTGTAAATACAAAGTACAGTTGAATAGCCTTCACAGGTTGAACTATGTTCAAAGTGAGCTTTATTGAAGATCTTCTTGCTTATTCCTATTGCTGCACTTGAATTGGATCTTATTTTGCATTTGATTTGATTCCCCTTGATGGCATAGGCAAATCACATTTTATAGGCTAGGTAAGGAACCCCAACAATCTTGAATGGAGTGGCATGCTTCTCTCCATCACAAAAGCATTAATGCTCCATAACTAAAGTAGTGTTAAAACTATTGTAATCGTAAGAATGATTGTTATGAACCAATACCTATAAAAAGTGAGCCACTCCTATTCCCAGAAATTAATATTGGAAAAGAGAATATACTGAAATTATCTAAAAATAATAACGTTGTGAGCTATTAGATTTGTAATTTGTATAGTAATATTGTTTAAGATTGGCCACTTTTTAGTATTCAAATTTTAAAAATTGAATTACAATTTTTTATGACCTTCGCAACACTGTACGGATCATATTTCAGCGTTGAGTTAGCGACTTAGGGACTCTGGAAATCAAGCCCACACGAACTTTGCTTGTACACCACTCGTTAAAAATATAAAACTGCTTTTAAAAATAAATAAATATGAGTAAGGTATATATAACACAGCAAAACGGTAATTTTTTTAGTGCGATTTAATACCATTCATTTGAAAATGGTAATAATGCCATAGTGGATTCGGCTGTCTTTCAATCTTGTGGTTAAATGTTTCCTCCTTTTCACTGCAGAGCTAGATGTTTATACCCCTATTCATAAAAACGTTACATAATCCAATCCAAATTTTTAACATCTAAGCGGTTGTGTGCTTACAAAAGTGCTTACTAAAAACTAAATTATGATGGTTAAACAAACTACTTTGTTAAATATTTATTGAATCGATGACGTAGCCATCTATGAAAATTCGTATTTTCAGGGACAACTTGGTAAAGGTACTACAAGTGAGTCAGTGGTGTGAAGAACGGGAAGGAGGATGGCTGGGTGGAGGAGACTTGTGAAAGATTCTGGACTGTGTTGGGCTCCTAATTGGGTTCTCCTCCAGATGCGGTGGATCAAGCAATTCATAATCATCCATTTAATTTTGCAGAAGATTTCTGCCTCCCCACCTTATCTCCAAATTTTCCTGCAGTGCACAGATTCTTCCACATTCTATCTTACGATTTATAGCTTCAGGTATAATTTTCCCGCTGGAACCTGGAGAACAACGCAACTTTAACAGAAAAAAAGTAAACTAACAAACAAGTACATCCACTGAAAAAGCTGAGAAACTTTCAAGAACGCTGCACGTACCTGGCTGACAAAGCCAAAAAAGAGCCCAAAAAATGAACATGAAGAAAGCAAGAAAGAGGAACAGAAAGATCCACTTTACGTTGGCGTCACTCGCCGTCAGTGTCAGCGCAGCCATAGGCAATAGAGGAAGAAACAGAAGCGTCTACTTTAAGCTACCTTATGTGAAATGACTGGAATGGCGCAACCAGCAAACAAGCGAATTCACTTAAAAGGATTGGAGTGAATTCTCAAAAGATAAAAGCTGCAGCAAAATATCAGTTACGTTCCATTGTAATCTTTAACAACAGATTTTGAAATAACCAAACATAAAAAATCATTTCTTGAAAAAGTACGCAAAGGTGGTTTTTTCATTATGTCATTCAAATACTCCAATGGAAACAAATCCGTTAGAAGTACTGGTACAGAATGAAATTTGAATGAAAAGATTTAGTGAATAAAATAGAGACAAGGTAATGAAAGATTGTTGGTTCACCTTTGGAATTCACCGGATTTGAATTCCATCCACCATCAAAACCAACCCATTTTTGTGTCCACTGTTTGCTAACACCTGCCCAACAAATGAAAGATCTGCAATTCCTTTCTTGCTCTTCTAACCTTTCTCACAAACCAAAGACTCTGCACTGGCAGAAACACCGTCCTGTGTTGGTATTTAAAGAAGTAAAGGTAAAGTAATGCTAAAAATATCGATATTGCCATCTATTTCAATGAATACGAGATGATGGTTACAGGTTACTCATCATGTTGTGCGTTTTTTTTTTTCTAATTTTTTTATTTTTATTTTTTACTTTTTTCGCGAAAAACGGACGGACCTGTAGACATTAAATGCTTGAACATGGATTCTTCCGTTTCTGCCAAATCAACATGAAAATAGAGGAATCTAGATTTAAGCAGCAGTAAATCCTAAAACCCATAAGTTGGGGTACAGCTGAAACACGTTTCCGTGAAAATAAAAATTAGTGGTGGTCGTGGAGTATTATTATATTGGAACATGGTGGTATGGCAAAACATTAAGTAAAATGGAGTTAAAGGTTGTTTGCATGTTTGTGTAATTATTGTGTTTGTAGGACTATGTACATGAAAAACCAAGATGAGCTAAAGCTTACATAGATGACAAGAAATAGATTGGTCTAGAGCTCAAAGGAGAAGGTCATCCATAAGGTCTCAAATGAACATGCAAGCATTTCAAAGAACGTGGACAAGAAATTGATACTATACAAGCAAAGTTGTCATCATTAAAGCATGTAGAAAATCAAGGTTGTGGGCAAGAATAATGAATTCATTATGCAAAGAAAGATGAAGAAAGATGTGTCTAAGAAACAATAGTCGTCTTGGTAGAATTGGAGTGAACATACGCAAAGACATCTTCAAGAAACAGCAAATGTCTTTTCTCAAGCAATGATGTCTTTACCAAAGAAAGACATCTTCCTAGAATGTACACTAGATTTAGAAAGATGTCTCCCATTAGACAAAGACATCTTTCCCAAACAAAGACATCTTTCTAGAATAGAAGGCAAATTCAAAAAGATGTCTCAAGCACAAAGAAGACATCTTCCATGACTATTAGTGACCATTGCCTAGCTGTTGCACAAGTTCTAAGAAGGATTTAGAAACATGGTAGCTATAAGAAGACATCATATGCATTGGGAAATGTGCAAGCTTGTGTGTGATCATTGTACAATCATTGTGTGAATCATTGTAATATTTGTTGCTCTTCATTGTATCATCATTTGTTCATTGTAAAGTGTGCTATACCTCAACATACAAGGATGAGCAAAATGAGTTGCATTTATCCTTTATAATTGTTCTCTCTTGTTGCCTTATAGGATTGATGTGCTTCTTGCGGGAGGGCATCTTGCTCGAGTTTGTTGGGATTCTACAAGATTGATTTGTTGGTGTTGTAGTACAATAGTCTAGAGCAGGACTTAAGGTTGTAAAGGTTTTGGAAGCTTAGAAACCACATTCCAAGCTTGATGGGGTTGAGTGGCTACTATTGTGGCACAAAACGTTAAAGTGAGGCTTGAAGACTATACAGGGTGTAGACCCTTTAACCACATTTGAGAGCAACAAAGTTTGGACGTGTGCTAGCGATCTACCCTCCAAGTGTAGACTACCCAAGTTGGGAAATCACATTAAATTCGATGTATGTGATTTCATCCCCCCCTTTTAAGTTCAATGATCCACAAATACTAATGCAAGTAAACAAAGTAGCAAAGGATTCAAACCTCAAGATGCATAAACTAGCATAAACTACTACCAATTACAACACACTAGCATAAACTACTATCAATTTACAATATATTATTAATATAATATATTAAATATACTCTTATGCTTAAGAACCAAGCATAAGAAAATAAATAACAAACCTAGGATAGTAGGTTTGAAACATTAGGGTATTATAATAAATGTATAGGTGAGAGAGAATCTTCTTCTACAAGTAAAGCATTAAAATAATTTTTAAATTCAAAACTATTTACTAAAGGATGATGAGTATTTAATATTATAAAAATAAAATTATTATTATTTTCAATTGCTTGCAATGTTCATTGTCCTTAAGAAAATTGCTAAAGAGAGAACTATCTCATGTAGTCAATGCATTATTTTAAGTAACTTTTTGTCAACCACTAGTATTTATTTAATGAGTTCTTTTTTGGCTCTAATAATTTTCTAGACATGAAGCATTAGTATCCTCAATATTAATATTTGTTGTACTTCTTTTTTTCTTTGAAATTGGAAGAAGAATTATTTCTTTTCAAGATTAACACATCATTATTAGTTTCTTATCTTATACCCTTTTTCTTTTCTTGTAAATATTTATTTTATTATTTTGTATCCTTTATTTTTAAAGTTGAAAGAAGAATTATTTATTTAAAGTTCAACTCAACATTATTATTTTCTTGTTTTGTAGTCCTTTTTTTAAAAAAAAAAATTGTAACTCTTTGTTCACTTATTTAGCTAAAATTCACTCTAGTTCAAGTCTAATAAACAACTTAGGACATTTAATTCTTCTATGGTTAGGATCAATACATAGAAACATTAATTTAGAAGTGTAAGAAACAAATTTTTCTTTTATATTTGACATGCAAGACTTGAAATAGTATATGTTTATAAGAGAGTAGATATCTACAAAATGAGTTAAAATGTTTCAACCAACATAGAACTAAAGTGTCACACCTAAACAATTTAACATAGAAATATTCATAATTAAATTACAAAAATCTTAATATATAGGATATGTAACATCATAATGGTTATTACTTAAAAATGAATCAACACAAGAATTCTAAAAACTTAAATCTAAAATTGCATGGTATGGAAAAAAAAATTTACATCAAAGTGCCTACGAGTAAGTCTCATTAATCATAGATCAAATATCATATGTTATTATATAAACCATAATCTTAAAATAGTTGACAATAATATCCATAAATACATTAATTCACATACATCATGTTCATCAATACTTGAAATTGCAAAGAAAATTAAATCTAGAAACAAAGGGGGAAACCCATTGATTATGCTCCAATAACAACCAAGTTCTTAGCTCTTACTACTTGAGTTTGCATACAAAAATATAGGAAACGTGAAAAACCTTCAATTAGAGCTAACCACCTTGGTGCACCTAGAACAAGTTGTAGAATGGAATCATATGTTGTATACAAAATACCATCTCAAGATCAATGAAACAAGAGTCTGTAATCAACATCAAAAACTATGATATTCATAGAATGTTAAGGAAACAGATTAATTGAAATTTCTCTAGAAATTAACCATTCTTAGTCCAAAAAAATCTCACCTCTCTTAGATGCTATTAGCGACACACCTTAAGAACTAGTTAATAATGCCTCATCTATCTTGGATAAGTCAAGTCTAGAAAAACTCCCCATGTTTACCTACTCCTATAATTTTGAATCATAAATCACAAGTGATGTAGGTAGGCATCAATTAGATAAAAATGTCCCCCATAATGCTTTTTAATTATTACAAGTTGAGTGTAATCACACATGATGTGGGTTAAGAATGATAGCCAACTACACCCTTCATAATGCCTATTCATTGATGCATGATCTAGGCCACCTAGGATACAATCATAGGCAATGTAAATCAATTGTTAAAGGCTAACCTAGACTCCCCACAATGTCTACTCATTGATCCTTACATAATCCATCATCAAGGTATTAGAGACCACTGATGGTCTAGAGGATGTAAAAATGACATAAAATGGATAAAAAATGAAGAACTCAAGATGACTTGAATGCTAGCACAAACCATGCCACTTGTCACTAAGAAAATCCACCTAATCACAAATCATGCTTAGGTTATGATCTAGACCATAACCTTAGTGTACCGCCTGAAATCGTCGGTCTCCGGCTGGAAGGGAACAGAGACCGTGGGATCGTAGGACGAGAACAGAAGACCCTGCCTTCACCTGAGGGCGAGCTGGAATGCACGAAGGCAGAGTACCTTGGGTGGTCTGCACGCGGATCAGACAAGGATTTCCCCGCGCGTACGCAAAATGCTATACACTGGGTTATGCATAAACGGCATAGTGAGCGTAAACAAAACGTAAATGGCGTAAAACAGATGCGAACGGAGCTGAGGCGTAAATGGGCGTAAATAGAATGCGTGTGCCAAATTGACGTAAAACTATAAACAACCTTATGCAGTAAATGTAACAATGATATTATAGGATGAGAATATAGTGCACCAGTCTAACGTAGTTGTGGCGAAGCACAAGGCGGACGAAAAGCCCCGGTGGATGGGAGGGCGGCAGGCTAGTTTACGCTGTAAACGTGGCATAGGGACTGTGCACAGCGTACAGGTTTTCTAGCGTAAGAGGGTTTTGAGCTCTGGTGCACAGCGTAATTGCTCCTGGGTATGCTCTGGGATTTCTGCCAACCTCTGGATTTCGTGAAAAAATTTTGGGATTTTATACAGGTTTCAACGGTAGACTCAGGTTGGGCGATAGGTGGCGCATTGACCAGGTGCAAGATATGTTACAATTGTCCAGCGTACAGGACGCTAGCGTGGGCGTATAGCATGCCAGCGTAAGCCAAAAATGTACCCATCGTATACACATGAAAATGCTTCATTTTAAGGTCAAAAATTGATTTTTGGATGCCCAAGAGCTACTAGGGACCTTGGGGAAGGTCCTAGGTGGTCTAGACCTTTAATTCTAGCATGTTTAGAGGAGTTTCTGGAGCCCAAAAGTCTCTCTACACTGGCTGCACCCTGGGCGTATATGCTGGGCGTAGAGGAATGAAAGACCATCATTTGGAGCCCAAAATTCGATTTTCAAGTACCTGAGACCTGCTGGGGACCCTGGGGAAGGTCCTGGGGGTCCAGATGCTCAGTTCTGGCATGTTTTGACTCATTTTTGGGGCCCGAAAGTCTCACTACGCTGGCTGCACCCTGGGCGTATACGCCGGGCGTATAGGAATGAGAGACCATCATTTGAAGCCCAAAATTCGATTTTCAAGAGCCTGAGACCTGCTAGGGTCCCTGGGCAAGGTCCTGGGGGGTCCAAACACTCAATTCTAGCATGTTCTGACTCATTTTTGGGGCCCGAAAGTCTCACTACGCTGGCTGCACCATGGGCGTATACGTCGGGAGTACAGGAATGAGAGACCATTATTTGGTGCCCAAAATTCGATTTTCAAGAGCCTGAGACCTATTGGGGACCCTGGGGAAGGTCTTGGGGGGTCCAAACACTCAGTTCTGGCATGTTCTGACTCATTTTTGGGGCCCGAAAGTCTCACTACGCTGGCTGCACCCTGGGCATATACGCCGGGCGTACAGGAATGAGAGACCATCATTTGGAGCCCAAAATTTGATTTTCAAGAGCCTGAGACCTTTAGGGGACCCTGGGAAAGGTCCTGGGGGTCCAAACACTCAGTTCTGGCATGTTCTGACTCATTTTTGGGGCCCGAAAGTCTCAATACGCTGGCTGCACCCTGGGCGTATACGCCGGGCGTACAGGAATGAGAGACCATCATTTGGAGCCCAAAACTTGATTTTCAAGAGCCTGAGACCTGCTAGGGACCCTAGGCAAGGTCCTGGGGGATCCAGACTCTCAGTTCTGGCATGCTCTAACTCATTTTTGGGGCCCGAAAGTCTCACTACGCTGGCTGCACCCTGGGCGTATACGCCGGGCATATAGGAATGAGAGACCATCAATTGGAGCCCAAAATTCAATTTTCAAGAGCCTGAGACCTGCTGGGGACCCTGGCAAGGTCCTGGGGGGTCCAAACACTCCACTTTAGCATGTTTTGATGAGTTTTTGAGCCCCAAAAGTTGCTGTACGCTGGGCCTTACGCTGGGCATGTGTAGGCCAGCGTACAGGATGCATACTTAGTGAAAACCAAGTAGATTGAGCTCAAGATTTGCCAAGTTTGATGCCAGATGTCATCGTAGTCTTCCGTGGGTCCCAGGGAACTTTTACTTGCTTGCTTTGACTTTGTTTGATGCTATTTTTGAGGCTTTCAAGCTTGGTCATGCTAAGGACCAACATGACTTAGCTTAATTTCTGTCTACAAGTGTTAGCCAAAATTTTTTGTGGTATTTCACTTAGCACAAGTCATGGTATACACCACAACTTAGAGAATATATACCTTAGGTCAAGTTTCATATTCCTATAGGACCATGATCCATGGTTTAGTCATGACCATGGATCACAATGTCATAACTTAAATATTTGCATAGGTTAAATTACTTAATTTAATGCATGTGATTAATTATTTAATACTCTCATATTCATTTTAATACATTAGCTTCAATTTTCACAACTAAATCATAGTATTTAATACTATCATTACTATTATTACTGTTATTGTTATTATTATTGTTAATTTTCTACATAAGTGAATATAATCTACTTGCTAGAGTATTATGTTAAAGTTTTGTATCCTTTGTTTTACTACTATTTAAACTCTATCATAGATCTTTTGAATATTTTATGATTAAATGTTGAAATCCAATTTACCCTTAGAAGGTTTTCTTTTTGTTAGCTATGATGCCTTTACAAGTATTGGATTATCCATTTTTTTTATTCTTAATGTATATTCAATTATGTATATTTAATTTTTATTATACACATTCAATTGTGCATATTTCATTCTTATTATGTACATATGATTATATAGTACTCTATTTATGGAGAAACTTTTGATCCTAATCCTACCTTGACTAGATCCCTTGTTACTTTTTATCATCAAACTAGAATTTAGAGTTCATTTTTAATTGCAATTAAATATTACATAAATTAATTGTATTAAGGAAGTACTTTAGGATGATATCCTACCTAGAATCTAATCTTACCAATGTGTCAGAGACATTAAAAAATGTTGGTCTTAACCCTTGGTTCACTAGATTTGGAGTTACTTTTTTTCAGATATCACAATTTTAGTTTGTTAAAAATATTGTAAAAGTTTTGTCATTTGAATTGGGTGACTATGATAAGTGAATCTTAGATATGATTTTAGAATATGATTGTGTAGAACACTTTATACGACTTCTGTAGGTTCAAACATAATTTGATTTTGAATCCATATATGGATGTTATAAGTATTTGAATCTAAAGGGTATTAGTTGAGAGAGAAAATAAAAGAAATAAGATTATCAAAATATAAATGTTTTAAAACTTTTGTAAAAATAAAAATCAAATATGGATGTTATAAGTATTTGAATCTAAAGGGTATTAGTTGAGAGAGAAAGAAAAGAAATAAGATTATCAAAATATAAATGTTTAAAAAATTTTGTAAAAATAAAAATCAAGTTTCAAAATTAAAGTTAATTCACATGCATAGTGTAAATGGTTTGAGAAGTAAAAAGGTAAAATAAAACATATGAGCTTATAATATTATATAAAAGCATTTAACATACATTTCTTCCATTGTCTCTTTTATTTTTTGTATCATATCATATGTGCATTGGATTTTTTGGTTATGCAAAAACCAATTTTTATCCTATTTCTTCATTTTGAACTTGATTTTAGCCAAGTTCTTTCATTGTGAGCTTGTTTCTTTGATTTTTGAACACATAGTAAGCCCACATGTGATTTTTCTAATTATAAATAGATTATGGTCTCTAATACATCTTGTTTTAGATTCTAGACTATTTTTAGCATGTTGGTTTTAAGGAAAGTGAAAAATGATTTTACACATTTTGTGCAAAGAAGAAAGATAATAAGAATATTTTAAAGGCCCTTCTAATATGATAAGAAAGCTTATTTTACTTTCTTTTTCATGTGATTAACCTATTTTGTTATAAATTTTGTCCACTTTTTCTATGCTTCTTGGTTTTTCATTATTCTTTCATGATTTTAATTATTATGCTGAGATTCAACCAATTTTTATCAATTTGGGATTATTTTTATGTGGAAATTTGTATTATAATTGTCAAAACCATTTTTTGTATTTTTGGTAAATTTTTTAAATATGTGGAAACTTTGCCAAACCTTCTTCTTAGATATTTTATGATTATTTTGGATCATGTCTTGATATAAAAATGATTTTGGAAGAAATTTGGTCATTAAATATTTTTGGATATTTTAGAAATATTTTATATTTTTGAAATAAATAATAATAGTTATTTGACTAATTTTTCTTAGTTGATAGTTGAGCCATGAGCCATGAATCTTTTAGATGCCTTTAGCTACATACAATAGTGAAGTGTTTCTTAGTGAAACCCACCCTAGGGAAATAAGGGTTTGGATGGATTTCCTACCTTGGATCTTTATTTCTAAGTTCATATGAGGTTGGGAAATGAGCTCAGACCATGACACTAAGTAGTTAAGTCTAGTGATGTGTAGTGAGTCATAGTCAAGATCTATCATTTTGATGATATGTGTGCCTTGCCCATTAAGGATGTTGCTAGTGAGACTATTACCAAGACTCGATCAAGAGTGACTCGTTTGGGGTCATGAGTATAATCCAATGATAGTAGTGAGGTTATTTCAAAACTTATCAATGTATTCTTTTGGCAGTGAAGGTAACCAAGAGCTAGCCTTTGGAGATGCCTATATACTCTTTGGATTATTGTTGGAAAAATTTATGACATCTTTAGATATTAAATAATCAAAAGAATAATCTAATGATAGTAGTGAGGTTATTCCAAGACTTGTCGATATGCTTCTTTCATAGTGAGGGTAACTAAGAGTTAGCCTTTGGAGATGCCTAGATAAAATATATATTCTTTGGACTTTTTTGGAATTTTGAAAAATTTATGGTAATTCTGGACTTTGAAACATTTTTGAATATTTAATTGAAAACCTTTGTATATCCTATATCCTAAGACTTTTTTCCTAGATCTTTTCTTATTTAAGGGGTTCTAACTTTGCTTGCATTTTAATGTAGAGAGCCCAAAGTAGCCATGAAAATCCCAAAAGAGGAACATGGGATAAAAGGTGAATCAATTCTATAAAAGATGAACCCTCTAAACTTGAAAAATATTTTTTTTTATATTTTTGAATTTTTTTGAAATAAAAACCTTATATAATTTTTAGATACTTGAGTCATGTACATATTTGTTGTGAATATATAATAAAGTATGATATATATGAACTTAAAGTTTATGTCATTTGAATCCTTGCATTATTAAAATCATTTTTTGGCATATGTTGTATGTTAAGTGATGAGTAGCAAGGTACCCCTACACCCAACCATACAAATCACAAAGCCTTCACGCATGATTTGGTTGAATTTTGTGGACTGTATCATTTTTGGTGCACTAGTCTTTTAGGAAGTGAATCTTGCCTTAAGGTCAATCGTTGTTTTCCCAATTACACTTGTGATGTACATTGGTATGGTTAAGTGTAACTGAGGCATCTAATTCTTATCATTTTTTATTTTTGTGGCTTTGGTGCTTGAAGAGAAATAAAGTAGTTAGACTAATTAATTTAATTTAACTCATTAACCAATGTCTAACTGGTCCTAATATAAGCATCCAATCCCACTTTCTGTACATGTCTTGAACCTATGTATCCATTGTTGGGTGACCAAGCACTATGCTACTGGGCGTACTAAGCAATAACGTTGTTGGGATTACCAAGTGAATACATGTCACGCTCAAAGTGTTTGTACTTATGTGTGTAATCTATCTTGCTTAATTACCTCATTAACTTAATTTATAGAAAACATTTAAGAAATAATTGAAAACATTTAACAAATAATTGAGAACATTAAATTCATAAATAAAATATTTAATCTATCCAAAGTGCTGTAAGATTTATTAGAAAGCTTGTCTTTATTGTTGTACACACTATTGTGCTCAGGTACAACAATGCTTGAATAAAGATCCATACACTCAATAACTCCTACTATGGGCACTCAACAGAAAAATTCTAACTTTCAAATGGAAAAACTACAAGAGTTTTGCTGCAATTACAATCTTTAATGCCATAAATGTAGCTAGTAGGCATGTATTTATAGTTGAATATCAACACTACATCAATGGGGCCTCATTGATGCATGATAAGATGTGTTGACTATGCCTCACTGAAGAGGCCTAGTTGACGAGGCTACATCAACAAGGCCTCATCGATGCAATTGATTGAACATAACTTATTATACCCCCATGATTGAATGAAAAATCATCCTTAATTTCTTTTAGAAAATTAGGAAGGTATGGGATTATTGATTGACTTTTCGCAAACAAAATAAACTGACTAACTTGACAAGAAAATGGAGTGCCTGAGTGTACAGATCAACACATTACAAAAAATGAATGTGTTTAGTACAAAAAATTGAATACCATGACACAACTCTTCAAAATTACACAGCATGTTCCTTGATGGCATGAAGTTGGATGGAGAAGATCAGATGGTCCTGGGTAATAGTGACTCTTGAGGCTTCGAGGAACCTTCACCAACTTCACATACATGTAGCGTTTGGGGTGGTTGTGGCTATCCTGCTACTACTACAACTTCAGGTGGAAGGCAAAAAGCATTCAACAGTGCTTTCATTTTCTCCTCCTTACTTTTGGGATTGTGCACTATCCATGCAACTTCACTAATGTGGGTTGGAATGGGCACATCGCAGGGACATGGGATTGTTGAAAATAGCTCCTTTGTATTAATGAACCAGGCAACGAAATATTTGTGTTTAATGTCGAACACCTTGACTATGTTGTTTAGCTCTTGGTAGTCATTCATCCATTTGGCTAGGTTCTCAGTGATTGATCGTTGATTTTTGAATTGTGCTTTGAGAACTTCAAGTTCAATGTTTGCAGTCTCAAGCTTTTGCTTGACGTCTTTGTGGTGGTTGAACTCAGCTTCGTATAACAGATACAAGCTAGCCACTTTCTTTTCTAATTCTGACCATGGCTATCTAGCAATTAGCATTACTAGGTTTGTGTAATGGAGATTTTCCAACTCCATTTTTTCTTGTCATTTCTTTGATTTGCAACTCCTTTAAGTGGATCTTTACTGTTTTGTAAGTGTCAATCCCATCAACGATGGGTTGCCAGACTTCTCTTTCCTATTGGAGTTGTTGGAGGGCTTCATTCATTTTTTCCTTCATCATCTAAATGTGTTTTTTGTTGATTTCCTTTTGCAAGCCAACCTGATTGATGAGTCATGTGCTGTTGGCTATGATATCACGTACATGATATCTCAACCGACGCGATATCACGTACATGATATCACGTACGCGATATCACGGCCTACCTCAATTCCTATAAATAAGAGGCGACTTTCCCAGTTTTAGGCATCTAGTTTAGTTCTGTAGCGAAGCTCTGGTAGTTTGATCCCTCCAGAGTTAGATTATTTTTTCGTGTCTACCTGCAGTGTGGTGAATGTGATTGTACGGTGTCTTTATTCGAGTGTGCCGTACTTGGACACGCACATGACCAGCAATAAAGATCGAGATTACTTCATCATTGTAGCATTCACTTTGTTATTTATTTATTTAATGTTATTTACTATTTTCTGTCT
>MNCI01008462.1:0-16152 GCA_015680685.1 Gnetum montanum
ATGTGTCCAAGACGTCTATGCCACACTTCAGAATTTTCTGTATAAGAAACTGTTGCAAGAGAGTTGCATGAATCTACCATCAATGTATANAATGCTTTCTGAGCCATTTCTGTCCTTGTCTTTCTTTTGCAGCTCACTAAACATCACATTTTCTTTGAATTTAATGTCCCTTGATCTCACTACACGTTTCAATTCAGGATCCCAAAGTCTGAATCCTAACTCATCTTCTCCATATCCAACAAATATGCAACTTTTAGCCTTGTCCTCCAACTTAGTTCTGTTTTCCTTTGGAATATGCATAAATGCCTCACATCCAAAAACTCTTAAATGACTGTATGAAACGTTTTTACCTTTCCAAACAACTTTTGGAACAACATTATCAATTGAAGAATGTGGAGACCTGTTCACCAAATATGCAGCAGTCATAACTGGGTCTCCCCAAAATGTCTTAGGTAGGCCTACACCTGAAACCATTGTTCTAGCACGATCCAACAATGTTTTGTTGCATCTTTCAGCAACTCCATTTTCCTGTGGTGTACTAAGAGGGGTACGAATGTGCCTATTTCCTTTAATGTTGCAAAAATTAGCAAATACTTTAGAAGTGTACTCCCCACCATTATCAGTTTGCAAACATTTTATTTTCAGACCTGTTTCGTTTTCTACTCTTGCAACAAATGTTTTGAAAACTGAAAACACTTCATCTTTTGATTTCAGCATATAAACCCAAACCTTCCTTGTACAATCATCTATGAAAGTCACAAAATAAATAGATCCACCAAGAGAAATGGGAGTTATAGGACCACAAACATCAGAATAAACCAATTCTAACTTATTTTTCTTTCTGCTGTCCAAATCCCTACAAAAGTTTACTCTCCTAGATTTTCCAACTAAACAATTTTTGCAATCAATTTGAGCATAAGAAAATACAGGAATGAGAGTATGATCTTGAAGTACCTTTAAGCTTGCCCAGCCAATGTGTCCAAGACGTCTATGCCACACTTCAGAATTTTCTGTACAAGAAACTGTTGCAAGAGAGTTGCATGAATCTACCATCAATGTATATAAGTTGCCCTTCTTATGTCCTTTCAGAATGGTCATGATTTCCTTGGAAATCCTCCAATGTCCACCTCCACTACTAAAATTCAGACCTGAATCATCTAGCTGTGGAACTGAAATCAACTTCTTTGTAACTTCAAGAACATGTCTAACATTATCTATTGTCACCTTTGGCATCCCTGCTTGTTGCAGACTTATACTTCAATTCCAAGAACTTTTAAAGCTTTTCCATTAACAGCATATACAAAACTAGATTCAACTTTATGATAAGATGCAAAACAAGATTTATCTGGACAAATATGAAAGGAGGCACCTAAGTCAATCAGTCAGATGTCATTGCTACATCCATCTGCCACCATTGTACATTGTTCTTGAATCAGAAAACTAACGTTTTCATCAACTACATGTACCTCTGATGTTCCTTTTTCTGACTTCTTCTCATTTCCTTTATTTTTCTGTGCTTTCCATGCAAAGCAATCCTTCTTCAAATGACGACCTTTCTTCTTGCAGTACTAGCACTCTTGAGTTTGAGTTCTGCCATGTGATACTCCTTTGTCCGTGCTTTTCCCCCCTACTTGGGAAACGTCTCCTACTTCTACCTCTTTCCTCTGCTACATGAACATTTCCAGATCTAGAAGACTCATCTACTCTTCCTTCTGAATCCTGAAGGGTAGACACAACCTGTTCAAATGTCATAAATGAAACACTCATAGAAGTAGTAATAGATGTCACAATTGCAGACCAGGAATCAGGTAAGGAGTCTAACAAAGCATAGGATTTAACTAAATCTAGAATAACAATTTTATATTCCTCCAACTTATTCAGATTTCCCATCATCTCATTTAAATGATCTTGAAAAGACACATCAAATCTCTTTTTGCATCTAAAAACTTTCTGATAAATGTGAAAGGTATTCAAACCTGATACTTTGTCAAACCTATTCTTCAACGTTTGCCATAGATCATGCGGATCCATATCAAGTTTGATTGAGGCCAAAATCCCATTGCTTAGGGTTGGATGAATGAAAGATAATGCCTTAGTCTTAATTTTCCTCCAATCAGCATTTGACATTCCTGTTGGTTGAGAGGGTTCTAGGGCCTCTTGGCACTCCTTTTGTGCTAGAACAGCCTTCATCAAAATGCTCCAAACGTTCCAGTTCCTTCCTACCAATCTTTCTGTTGTTTGCAGCCTCTCCATCTCTTTAAATCTAGCTCCGATACCAGTTGTTATAATCAGATCTGAAAACAATTAGATCTGAAAACACACTACAAATGCTCTAGAGAAATTATTAGAACCCTACAGATCTGAATAAATCATTAGAGGCAAAATATTGCGCTGTAGCAGGTCAAGAAACACTATAAATCACTCTCAAAACGTTCTAAACTCTAGCAAACATTTGCTATGATAACAAAATGAAAGCAGAATGAAAACAGTAAAAATAGCACAAGAACACAGAGAGTTATGTGGTTTGGGCCCTTTTTATCCTACTTCCACAACAATGCTGATATGCCTTCTATTCTTCTCAAATCTTCAAGACACAGCCGTCCTTATAACTTTTCCAAGCACCCAATTTGTTATTCCAACAAATCTCAGATCAACATCAACAAGACTCACGTCTCCAAGGTAAAACCTTGATACAATGCTTTCACTTCAAAGCACACACTAAAGGCTATCCCAGGCCTTCTATTTATAAAGAAACATGAGAACCAAACCCCAATCCTAATACATGTGGGATAAAACACATCCCCACATCAAATGCAACATAAAAGGAAATACAACAATTAATGTATTTGTCTTCCTTTTTCCAACACTTTTGTACATATGAGATAATCCAACAGGTAAAAAACAATTCTACTTGACTAACAATAGAGGAGGCATCAACAAGAAAGTAGCTTATCTATATGCTCCTATATCCCTTAATCTACAATGTCAAATTAGCTGGGCAAGATTGGGCTCTCACTATTTTAGAATTGAAACAGGTAGATGGGTCAAGATTCCATGAGAAGAGAGAACATGCCATCTATGCAATCAGGGAGCAATTGAAGATGAACATCGCATATTTTTGCAATGTCCTATTTTAGAGCATTGTTGCTACAAATGGTAAATAACAATTAAAAGCTTAAAAGGCCTATTTGATGTAGCACCAAGGAAACTTGGTAACTTTATTGATGAAGTGTTTGCTATGCATGCTATGTACATTTCCTCTGTCTAATAGATCCTGTGGGTCTGAGGACTTAATAAAAAACTATTTTAGTGTCAGTTTCAATAATATGAAAATCCTAGACATTTTTTTTAAAACAGCAATACAAAAAAAGCTTCACAACAACTACTTGTGTGAATATCATAGATGGACTTAATGTTTCCTAGTTGATCTCTTTTTCTATTGAAAGAATTTCAAAATCATAATCCAAAATTTTATTTTGGCCAAGAAGGCAACTATCGGTCTCGTCCAAGAGAGGTCTCTTCAGTCATGGTAAAATAATTTAATAATTTTATCATCATAATGGTGAGGGTCAATGTAAATAAATAGTTATCGTTATGATGCTTGGCTAAGAGATAGCATTTTCATGAAATTATTATTTTGGTTGAGATAATGTACATTGCTTTTGATTTTTGTTTTCAATGTGAAAATCATGTTTAAGTGAAACAATTTGAGATTTTATTAATTTGAAAAATATAAAAGGTTCTCTCGGCCAATAATAGATATATAGTTTAAATATATAGCTAAACTAGTCTATGCCCAAGTTAGAGTTTTGGCTTTCTAGAGTGGTATCTCATTGATGGCTTTGGCCCATTAATACCATTTACTGGATTCCCTCACCTTATCCCAAGGCTGATTGAACCAGTGGTGCTTCACCATGGTGCCACCCATGTATGCCCAGTTAAAAAGGATAAGTTAGAGTGTGATGGAAGGATGCATTTGCCCAAAAACCAGGAACAAAACCAAAAGAAAGATGATAGTGTCTACATGGGGACAGCCCAGAATCAGGCAATTACAGAGCAGTCTGTGATAACTATCATAGATACTTCTTTAATTATTTTGATGAGCTCTTGGCAATGGGCAGCAATTTTTTGGAAAATAAAAAAACTGCAATCATGCTATGAAATTCTGTTTTAAAACTATATTAGCACTTTATCTCTGCAGTTGAAATCATTTTCAAATTTGTTATGTACCTTTTTATTAAATAGGAAACTAAGCTTTTCTTATGTTTTACACCTTTGAGTAAACACACATTGATTTTCACATATATAATCAGCCTTGCTTTCCTGTGATTTTGCAGCCATGGATCAAACTGGAACCTCATGGTCCTGAAAGCCCTGTGACAATGGAACTATTACGGAAAATTGTTAGTGTTGAAGACTCTCAAATACCATTTGACATGAATCCGTATGTACATGAAGGCTAGGTTTGTTGGGTGATCTGTTTCTAAGTGATGTATATATAAAGTTGTTACATGCCTTTTTTATACCATTGCAGGCATGACTACATCAATACATTTGTGCCAGGGAGGGTAAGCTCAGGCTACAACGATAATATCAATGCATCTGGAAATGAAGGGTTTTCAAGATGGTAATCTTTTAAATGTCAAAAATTTGAAAAATGATTTGCAGTTTGATTTTGATTCATATGTAATCTTTTCAATTCATAAACATAGAAAAACACAAACACACCCTTGTATTAATTTTTCATGATGGTCATTTTGAAGGAAGATAAGCGCAAACAATCTTCTTTGTCCCCACATTTAGAACCTTACTTATTAAGACAATTATTCAAATTGTTTAAAACATTAGAGCTGGACATTGAGAAAATCAATACACCTTTAGCTTGAAAGGCTATTGATAATTGTTAACCGCTTTGGAATTGCTTGGTTATATGCCCTGCGTGGTAGCTGGTTTCAACCAGGGTTGCATTTTTTGGATTAATGGTCAGATGGGCCCTAACAGTAGGTACCAGAGGCAATGGTTGCAGCTCTGAATCTCCCCAGTGCAGCTCCCAACTTGCATTATCATCTACAATGCTGCTTGAAGGGGAGATTGCTTAGTTATACAGTCTGCTTGCTAGGTGGTTAAATATGTATACAAACAGCTTTCAATCAAAGCTGTAGCTTTTGAATCGTTCAGTACATGAACCCTAACCGGAATGGCTTCTGTTCAGGGCCGAACATGAATTTGAAAATGATGTTTTACAATTGAGCCTTTTGTTTTGAAAAAATCTTTGGATGGACTTTTGTTTGATTGCTTGGTTGAACATTTGGACAGTTTTTGATCATTGGGATAACAATTGACATATACTACTATAAGCAGAGTCATGTGAGATATACAAACATTAACTTTGTTTCATTGATATTACTTTGTATGTTCTTTATTAAAGAAATTACCATTTTGCCTCTTTCCCAAAAAAGAGAAATAAAAAGAAAAATAGCAGTACCAGCTGCTTTCTCTCAATAAAAAAGAAAAAAAAATCATGTATTTGCAAAACGTATGTCAAATACAGTTACAAACATCTTTTGGATCATGTAAATTACAAAAAAGGAAGAAAAAATTCCAGGCTAGGGGTAAGCAAATAATTGTCAAGAATTGAGGTCCATAGGAATTAATAAATGAGCTGTTTGATTATTGTAACTTAGAAAGTTGAACATTGTATTAAATAGTTGAATTAAAATTGTAGATGTAGAATCCATGTTTATGTAATGAAGATGCCATATGGAACAAATATAAATACAAACATGTAATGTGCAAACGAAGGAGCATGATATAACATTGTGAACACTGAATAATAACAGTCAGAAATCAACACAATATAATGGTCAATCATGTAGAACTATATGTCGGTTTTTCATCAATGGTTTAATCCAAGTTCTGTAAACTATTTTTGACTTGGTAAACCTTTGTGTAGGATGCGAGTTACATTGAGAACTCTTATTAACACAAATGAATTTGCTAATTAGCCAATTTCGTAAAGGAAAAATATTGCAGTTGTCAATAAATTCCGTAATACACCTTATATTACTAAATTTTTAACTTCTCTAGGGTTCGTTACAGAATAACGTAACCATTTGTTTAGCAATGCAGCTTGAAGACTACATTTTAACTGATGACCTTGAAGACTTCCAAGTAGCTCAACCGTCATTATGGACTAAAGCCCAAATTCATAGCTTTTAGTTTTACTATGAAGTCCTTCAAACTCTGAACTAGGCTCATAGTTTGCAACTCCAGTTCAGTTATGTTGAGTTGCTATTTTGCTGCTTCAGCTCCCAGCACTGACTAACGCGCTGAGTGAATGGTTCTTCCGAATTGTTCTTCTGCACTTTGCTTCTTTTCTTCTTCTTTTGTTTTGACATTTTAGCAAGTCTTTTTTCCGTTGTCTTATTTTGAAGCTTCAGCAGAATTCCTTCTTTTTGCTTCTATTGGGCTCTGCAATTGGCAAAATGCTTTTTTTTTTCTTGTCATTATACCATTGTGAAGTTCCTTGAATGGTCTATGTTTCAACGTGAAAAGTTATTGGCTTCAGCCTTTGGGTTTCGCCTTTTCATAAATGGGAATGGTAATTGATTGTTCTCTGTAATTGCGGAATTAGTTCAACACTATACATCATGGTTTGTTATCATAGACTGGTTTTTGTGATCTGCACATGTTGGAGAATGTTTTTATCCTTTATACCTATCACATCTTTTAGTCACAAGTCTGTGCCTACTTGTTAATTCTCTACAGTCATAACTAATTATAATGTAAACCGTTAACAGTTATACATCTTGTAACTAAGAATGATATTTTGAGGTTGCCCACCAACACCAATATTCGTAACATAATTAAATGTTCTGAATATTTAATTGGTAAACAGTATTTAAGTATACCTGTTTTATGTCATGTTTTAAAAGCAGTTGTTTTAAATTCAGTTTTTCTGATTTGATGCAGCTTTCTGGATTCGTTGCCACTTGAAAAGCGATTTGAAATTCTTCTTTCAAAGGTTAGTTATGTAATTAATTGAGGGCATTTGGCTACGTATTTTCTTATTTTTAATCTTAAGCTTTAGTTCTTTCTATATTTTGGAGAAAACACAAAATTTATGTTGCTGGGTAGGGACTTAGTAGATAAAGGTACCTGTTTCTGTTAAGTGGTTTTATGAGCTTCTTTAATTTGATGAAGGAATTGACAATGAATGTTAATGAACTACAAGGTTTGCGTTTCGTAGCTTTCCCCACGATACATTTGAATGTCTAAAATGATGTCTCTCTCCTAATAGCTACTCATTTTCCTAGTTTTTTATTTATTTTAAACTTAATTAGACAGCTTAATTACTTCAAATATAACATTTCTCTGCATTCTTTTTGCTAGTTCTTGTTATTGCATCTATCACTGCCGTACTTCAGTATTTTCTTTTCTGACAGTACACAGTTAAAAAATGACGAAGTAGGTGCAAATATCGTTGTTTCTAGCATGCCTTGTTTCAATATTTGAATGCAATCCCCAGCTACATTTCAGGTGGGATTTTGAAGAGGTTCAGTTTAATCATTTTGGGTTAATATGATGGCCTAATTATTTCAGGGACGAGATCAAGTTCTTGAGTTTGATTACCTAAAGCGCTTTGCTCCCAAGGGGACACCCGAGGAAGATGTGATCAAGTTCCTAGAACAATATGCACTTCTAGTTCAAGGTTGCTGGGTACCAGCAAGCACTTGTCTATACAGTGGTAATGCTAATCATGCTGCACGCATAGCACGAGATTATATTTTGCTGCTATTCAGCAAGAATAGGATAATCCGGAATAAGCAGCTGGAAAACATACAAATTCCTAAAGAAACTTTAAGAGAAATTTTGCAGTCATTGGCGTGTCAGAGGCCTCAAGAAGAAAGTTGGGAATTTCGAGAAGCTACAGATAAATCATTCATCAAGAATCATCCTAATGTGTTCAAGGAACACAATGAAAGATGGTTGGAAAATGAAGAGGCTATTAGACAAGCAGCATTTTCCATAAAATTTGAAGAGTCTGATTTGAAAAATGTTAGTGCATCACCTGTAGAAGTTTCGAAGGCTCCTGAAAAGATTAGTGTGAATATTCCAAGCCAAGTTAGTAAAGTTGGAACTGTTGCAGAAAGTAATAGAGCTTTCGGTGGCATTATGTCAGATGAGACTAGAGCTGCTCTTCCTGGAGTTCTACGTGAAATATTAGCTGGACGTGTTCTCAAGTAAGATACGATGTTCTTGCTCATGTTATCATGTTTAATATTGGCCCACTATTTTTTTTATAGCTGCTTATCAAATAAATTTATAATTTTTATATATGGATTTTTAGGAGCCATCTAATTATACGACATTTGATAATTATTTTATGGGCAGCTTCCAAATGATTTGTCAAGAATTACGAAACTTGGCTAAATCAAAAGCAAATTCTGGGAACAGAAGGGCAGCACTAACAGCTGCGGCTGCTGCTAAAGGAGCAAATGCGCCTGAAGAATTGAAATCCGTAATATCTGAGGTTGCTTCAAATATAAATGGCATATACTTCCTCAAATCAATTGGTAATGAGACAGTTGATCGTTACAGGTATACTCATTTTGAACCTTTGATTTGTATTGTTATTCATTAGTGAATTTTGCTCTTTTTCTAAGTACTTGGTTCATGCAGAGAGGTTGTAATAAAACTCCTCACAGTCAAACACGATTCTGAACCACTGAAAAAACAAGTAATAAACCAGGCATGTGAAACTTCAGTTGGCAGCCAAATGTCGTCAGCCATTTACAACAAGGTATGAGCAGCAATCTAGTTTGGTTGGTTCATGCAGAAATGAGTTTGATTAAGTCATGTTTATTTTAACATCATAAATGCCATTTATTTTAGTATCTCACAGATGCTATCCTGTTTTGTAAGAAGCTCCCAGATGATTTAACATCTATAAATTTAAGCTCAATTTCAAGACTTATAGCCATCTTAAAGGAGGCAAGACGGTATACTGGCTTTCGTTTCTTTTCTTGCATATAGTGTTCGTAAAATTGGGTATGACATTTTTGTTTGTTTATTTTTAATTTTTCCCCATTTGGAAAGAATAACGTTTGTATCTGCTTATAGTAGCCACATTCCAAGGTTAAAAATTCGATATCCTCTGAACCCGATTTGTTAATTTTGCTTAAAAAACAAGGTATTCATTATGGGTGGTCTGACAGCAGTTAAGAGTGTAAGTTAATCAAAGTTCATGTGCAATGAAGTTGTGGCGAATATGCTTAGGATGTGGCTTCCATGCATAATAAGATTGAAAAACATACATTTGCAGAGCGAAATCATAGAAAAGCAGACAGCAATATCCAAGTTTTAATTCCTTGGAGGAAATCTAAGCATATCATCTTAAGTATGGTGGCAATATTAGTTATTTACAAATAACCAGACATAAAATCAGAACTTCAGTGTGTCTTGTTTAGAAGTTCATTTAAAATATTATATCTGCACGTAGACTGTGGGACCTCTTCCTCTGTCTCAAATGTCATTGTCTACCTTATGATAAAGTTAGAAACTGCAGCCAACAGTGTGCGCAACTATTTCCACGGAAACAACAAATTAAATTAGAGGTTTTGTGGGGAGTTATGTTAAAATTCCAAATTGATTAACTTACGTCCTTAACGTTTTGTCATGTAATGTTGTTTTTCACGTGCATGCCTGGAAATTTTTTTCTTGTCTAAATCTTGTTTAATAAAGTAGTTATATTGAAAAGGTTATCTAGATTTTTTGAAAACTATTTTGCTTCATTTTTCTCTGAAGGTTTCCGAAAATATGCCAATTAGTGCTGTTTAGTTTCTTAAAGTCACTTGTTGACCTGTCCTGGTTGCTATAGAATAATGACCTCTAAGAAAAGTATAGAAAATAGTGGATTTTCTCGTCTTCAAGACTGTAATATGGAAACACAATTGAAAAGTATAAAATTGATATGGTCAGGGTGTTAGAATCAGGGTTAAAAAGTTTTTGCAATCCCTGTTTCCGAATTTGTATCCACAATTGGCATCTTCTTTGATTTGAAGCTGAAACATTTCCAATCTGAAATTGACGGTTTAGGTCTTGATTTTTCCTCTTTAAGTCGTAATTTTGCAAATTTTGACAATTGCAATCAAGGACTCTGATACAAGAAGCTTTGCAAATTCTGCATACATTAATTATATATGATCCTATGCATCCAATCTTATTTTTTTCTCATGATTTTAGCATTTATATTTTATTTGTGAAATGTAATTCTAAAGTATTCCTAAAGTATACCTTCAGATGGCCAAAAAATATATGGTATCTTTGGCATAGCAGCATCGACTGCTTTGAAAATGGTCTTATAATGGCATTTGATTTGTTTTTGTAAAGATTTTTAATCAACAATCACCGTTACCCTAGTATCACGGGTTATAATTTCATAATGCCATTTTGCAATCTTAGTAATCCATTTTGTTGTTGTGAAGGTGATGAAGGAGCTGTGTACTTCAAAAAATGGTGGATGGGTCCTAAAGAAGGGTGATGGAAGGCCAGAATAATGTGTTGATGACTTGTGTGTCATTCAAATTTTTCTTGGAAAATGGCCATTATATTTGGCAGACAGTTCTTCAAGAGTCAAACTAACCAATGATCAAACGTGAGTGGGAGGTAACCAGTTGGAGGTGTTCTAAACCAAGCACAAGCGCACAGAATTTGTTGTGATTCTGAATGATTCGTTCTTTTGTTTTTGAGGTAACTAGCAGGCATGGGGTTAAAAAAACTCCCTGAATGCCATATTAAACGATGTATATGCAGTAAGCTAATTTTAGAATTTTCTTTTTTGTTAAAATTGTTATCTTTTTAAAAATTTTGTACCTGTTATGAAATCTTGTCAGTGCTGCTGTAGCTTGGTTGGTCATTTTGTTGATGTATCAATTTACTAGGTCGGCTTTCAAGCTTGCTGGACATGTAATTATTGCATTTCTTTTGGGGGATATTACTATCAAAGTGTCTGTTTTGGGGAGGATCCCAACACATCAAACATATGATGTAAGGAAGCCTATAACAGAGCTATTAAACCATTTGTGAAAGTTGATGTTGTATGATTCATCCTCATCAGTTGTTATCTTTCATTTGCCTTGTGGAAAATCCTGTCTCACATTATTTAAAAAAAATGATTAAATGATTGTCTAATTACGGACAGGGATTATTTAAGGGTTGTTGAAGAACACCATCGAAAAACGTCATTCCATTAGGGAAGTATGGAAGCTATATCTATAAAAGCCACTTCAATTATTCATGTTCTCAGAACTCCAAAATGTATATAAAAGATGCCTGGAGTTGACTAAGAGCCTTGGCTGGATATGTTCATCCTAAATTCCATTCTAGTAACCAAGTTATGAGCATTCTATATCCTATTACTCAATGTTGGTGATGCTTGTTATTATTTTCGGATTCCATGAGTCTTTGTATAATTTGTATCAGTAATGGAAGGGACCTGTGGATGAGGCCATGATATGGAACCTTCTTGCATAATGTGGGGGAATTTTCTTGCCTCTATTTATTTAATTTTTTAACGTTCTGTTGGCATGGTAGTTAAAGGTGAGTGATATTAATATTTTGTTGCAATTACTTGTGAGACCGAAGAACTTGGAATTTAGATGTTAGAGGGATTTCTTCGATGCAAGAAGATGGAAGGCTATGTTTTGATTTGTATCGTTCTTTTAAAGATTTTTTCCATTTTTCTGCTCGTGCCCTGGAAAACTTTCTTTAATTCGCTGGAGGCCGTTTTTAAGTTTAAATACTGGAAAAGGAGGTGGAGAATGGCTTATCAAGCTCTTTTTGTAACTCCCATCACCATTTTTCCGTTGCTGCTCTTGAAAACTTTCTTTAATTCTTTAGAGGTCATCTTTTGCGAAAAGGAGATGGAGAATGGTTTATCAAGTACCTTTTGTAAATCTTGTTGCCATGTTTTACTAAAATATGATGGGGTCAGACTCAGCTACATAAGCTAGATTTTTGTTTATTTGCAGTTTTTTTATATTTTGAATATTTTTTGTCTGAAAATAGTTTGCCTGATAGCACCTTGAAAACATCAGTCATCTATGATTAGCGTTAAATGAGTGGGACGACCTTGGAGTGACCTTGTTTCAAATGATCCTTCGACTCAATTATCTCGACTCTATATATGTGGGCAGGGTTCATTCACCTTGGTTGGAGCATTCATGTTTTTGTTGATGTTTTTTGGGTGGTTTTTTCTTGCAACCTTTTCTTTATTTTTTTTGCACATGCCCAAACCATCTAAGATGCTATTCTTTTAACTTATTTGAAATAGAAGCCATTTTAAGTCTTTATCTAGTGTTTGTATTGTAACATTCAACATCCATTTAAGCATTTTCATTTTTGTTACAATGATTTGTTGATGCCTTTTTTCTACCACCCAATAGTCAACACCATATAAGATAACATTGCTTTATTGTAAAATTTTTCTTTTAGATTTTTTGGATTCTTCTATTCTATCACATTGAATGCCACTAGCCTATCACCATTTTGACCATCTTGGCACAATTCTATTTTTTATACCTTCATCAAATTTACCATACAATTTGTATTGAGAGACATTTTGGTTTTGACTTGTCCCTAATATTTCACCATTGTTTTATGGTCTTTTACTAATGTTTAATGTTTAAGCCTTCTGGTTCTAGAATGTGTTTCCATTTCATTTTAGAAGCAACATTTTCTAGAGTTGTATCCTTTAACACAATATCATTTGCGAATAGCATACATTAAGGGAATTTATCTTTCATTTCCTTTGTTAATTCATCCATAATAATGGCAAATAAGTATGGGCTAAGCATTGTGATGAGGAAATCAACCCACCATGAGGTAATTTTCATCCTCAACATGTCTTGTGTCTTGGAGTTGTAGGAGTTGTATTTTTATGTTTTGGAGTTATTTTAGTGTTTTTTCATGCTTAGGCAAGCAACTGTAGGTTGTGGGTCACAATTAGTTGCAGATTGCAACTACAAGTAGCTGTGAGTTTTAATTTGTTGTAGTTTGTGGCAAATGCTTAAATTCATGATTTTTGAGGTTTGGTAGTAAGTTATGGACCTTTGCAAGTTGTAGTCTTGAATTACAAGCCATAGTTGGTTGCAACGTGTTTAGATATACTAGTGGAAAATAATTGAAGTTTACCAATGCAATTGGGTGCATATTGTAGATTGGTCATAGTCTTGCAATTGTGATGTGCCTGTGACTTGTAGTGACTTATAGTATGAGAAAAATGGATTTTTTGAAAATAGCATGATTTTTAAATGGAAGACCAATGGTTTGGGAAGACCAAGGGTCATATTTATGGTTATAAAAGGACGAAAGCGGCCAAAAGGAGTGCCACACATCAATTGACATATTATAAGCTCAAGAGATTGAGAGATTTTATTTAAGCAGTGAACTTGAGTGATCATCCTCTTGATGATTGAGAGAGAATTGAAGATTTGATTAATTTATTATCTATCTTTCGAAGTGTGGTGCTTTCTTTATGTGATATTTTCCTTTTTTTCTTTTTGAGTAAGAATAAAGTTTTGTTTTTTCTTTTTGTTGTTTAATTAGTTGTTTGGAATATTTGTTTTTTTGAGAGAGCTTGGATTGTGGAATCCAAGGGAACTCCTCACCATGCAAGCCCTTGATGTAGACCTACTTTGATTGAAAAATTAAATGTGGTTTCAAAAGTTATTCTAATTTTCATGATAGGTCCTTCATATATGGATTCAATGTACTTATTAGGATGTCTTTTTCTCAACAAGACTCAACAAATAATATCTCTAGGCACTCTGTCATATGCTTTTTCCAAGTTAATAAAGATCATATGTAGATTTTCTTTATGTTTTTAAAATTTCTTTATAAATTAGCATATCAAGAAAATAGCCTCTATAGTAGATCTCCTTGACATAAATTGAAATTGCTCTATGACATTCTCTCAAAGCTTTATAGTTGATTCAAGTTTGAAACATTGTTCATTGACCCTCTCTCAAAGCTTTATAGTATGACTCATTAGCTTGATCCCTCTAAAGTTTGCACAATTTTGAATCTCTTTTATTTGTGGATGAGAATAAAAATGTTTTTTTTCTCTAATTGTTAGGCATTTCTCCATATTTAAAAAAGCTCATTAGATAATTGTATGAGGAAAGCCCTAGAAATCATGGTACATCTGCTTTCAAATATAGTACGGGGTTTTAATCCTTTAACACATTTATGAATTAAGGAAGTTTTCATTAATTTTGAAGTATTTCCATTCCAATCTATTTTTAAGCTTGCATGAATTTAAGAAGATTTTCACTAATTTTGGAAAACTTAGGGTTATAAAAAATTAAATTTTGAAAGATTTCTTAAATTATGGTAGATACAAGGTTAATTAACATAAAAATTTTGGATAAATGCATTTTGTAGTAGTACCCATAACATGCACGATTGTGTAGGTTGTGGTATCATGTGTAGCCTTTAATGGAAATGATGGTCTTGTATTGTTTGAAATAAGTTTTATAAAGAATACTTGAAAATTAAATTCAAATTTTCATTTTACTATAAGCAACGTATAAACAAAAATGCTAAATATATACAATTTAATGATAGTCTAGTACATAATAGTAATAGATAACATTTTAGAACATTATAGTTACTATATATCTTTAATTGTTATTCAGATTGAATATAATGTTCTGTGATTCTTCATATTTCTTCTTCTATAATATATCATGTAATGCAACCTTTGCTTGAGAATTTAATTTCACCTTATTTATATCCTCAAATCTACTACCCAATCCATATACCACTAATCTTCAATGCACAGTGGTAGCTTCCTTGTCCTTAGGATTGTAAATTCATTGGTTGTCAATCCATTTAATTTTGTTTTTAGATTTTGGAGTAAATCAATCCACTTTTAGTTGGTTAAGCTTTTCCTTTTTGTATTTTGAGTCACACACCCTTACAACCCAAGTCACATCTCCTTCATTTCATTTTATTGGACAAATTAATAGTATCAATTCCTTCTTGATATCATGGAATGGATTGAATATATTTTTAGATGTGTTTCTTCACACATCAACATATGCCTCAATATGATCATTTTCTTCCTCATTATTAATGAGTGGTGAGGTACCCCTACGTCCAACCATACAAATCATGGGCGTTCACATGCGACTTGGTTGAATTCCGCAGACTGCAAGCACTTGCATACACCGAACTCTAACCAGCAAAACCTTAGTTAGAATGGTTTTTGTCTTCCCAACCTCACTTGTGATATTCTAAAGCAATGGTTAAGTGAGACTGAGGCAAATGATTTTTATTGGTTTTGTTTTTATCTTTTAAAGTCTAATTCTTTAATTGTAGGAAATGGAAAGTTGTGTAAATTATAATTGTTCTACTTTATCACTTAACTCTCCCTAGCATAAGCAACCGATCCCATCTTCAGTGCACATCCTGAGCATACCCTAACCATTGCTGGGTTACCAGGTGTTAAGTGTCACTTGGTTACCAAGTGTTTGATATATGTTCGAGATGGTCGTGCCTATGGTTCTTATAAAATATGAAAGGACAATAACAATAATGTGATAACAATTGATGAGACGCGATATGCACAAGCCGCGATATCGCATCCCCTACGATATCACGTACGCGATATTGCATTGTTCCCTGCGATATCACGTACGCGATATCGCGGTCCGTTGCCAAATCTATAAATAAGAGGCGGCACTCCCCTCATTTGACATCCTAGGCTAGAAGTAGTGAAGCTCTGGCAGATTGATCACCCCAGAGATAGAATATTTTTCATGTGCCCGCAGTAGGAGTCCCCCAAGTGAACGGTTTTTTATTCGAGTAACTTTGTACCTGAACGCAAGTTGTGTACGAAAATAAAGATGAGCTTTGTGGATAAACCTTGTAGTACATGGATAGGTTCATTTAATGTTATTTATTGCTTTCCTAGTAACATGGCATGAGTATGACTTGGTTACAAGCGTTGACGAACGTGTACGGCTAGCCAAGGAATCGGCTACTCATCATGATTAGATTCTCTCACCCTTACCTCCTAGAATGTGGGACAAGTACGACTTGATTATGAGCATCTACGGATGTGTACGACTAGTCAAGGAATTGGCT
>MNCI01008462.1:32198-81255 GCA_015680685.1 Gnetum montanum
AAAAGCTGCTAAAATTATTAAAGCATTGAAATATTAAACTATTAAAATGCTTAAGTGATTAAATCCAAATGCTGCAAGGAATGCTCAAAAAGCTCATCTTTATTGTCGGTCACGCCAATGGGCTCAAGTACATTAGTGCTCAAATAAAGAGCTGTACACCTTTCTCACAGTTGCTGCGGGCACTTGGAAAATATTCTAACTCTTATGGGAACAAACTGCAAGAGTGTGGCAACAACTACTCCAAAAGATGCCATAAATGCTACGGGTGCACACATATTTATAATGAGAGACAAACTCTGCGTTAACGGGGTTGCATTAACACATGGATGGATACGTCAACGGGGTCACGTCAACGAGGCTATGTAAACGAGGCTCCGTTAACACGGCCCAGTTGACGTATCAATTGAACACTTCATCATACCCCCATGACTAAGTAAAAACTTGTCNTATTGAACACTTCATCATACCCCCATGACTAAGTAAAAACTTGTCCTCAAGTTTATTATAGTTTGGAAGGTATGAAGTTATTGATGGCACACACAACAAAACACATTCATATAAACACTAATTCTATTGACATACTAAGTGCCTAGGTGTACGGAAAAAGATAAATTACAAAATTGTGGTGTTCAGAGACAAAATTGAACATCCTTCTGAAAAATGCTAAAGTTGCTGGAGAAGGTCACACTATCCTTGGTGGCGGTGGTTTTGACGGGCCTTCACCAGCTTCTAGTGTGTGTGGCTATTGTGGAGTTGATGACGGTTGCCCCGCAGCAGTTGTAACTTCTAGAGGTAATCAAAAAGTCTCCAACAATGCCCTCATTTTATCTTCTTTACTTTTGGGATTGTTCATTGTCTAGGTAGCTTCACCAATGTGTGCCAGAATAGGAACATCCCAAGGACATGGAAGTGCAAGAAAGAGTTCCTTCAAATTGATAAACCAAGTAGCGAATTATTTTCGTTCAATATCAAACGCTCGGATTGATGTCTGCAGTTGCTGGTAGTTGTTCATTCGTCAGGCCAAGTTCTCTGCAACCACACGTTGTCCTTCAAAATGGGTGTAGAGAACTTCAAGTTCCGCATTTGCTGTTTCTAACTTTTGTTTTGTCTCTTTATGCGTTTGGAACTCGCCCTTGTATAAAGAATATGAGGTGGCCACTTGCTTTTCCAAGTTAGATCATAGCCTTCCAGCTATTAACATAGCCAGGTTTACATAATGGAGATTAGCTAACTCCATATATTTTGTCATTTCTTTAATTTGAAACTCTTTGAGGTGGATCTAAGCCTGGTTGTAGGCGTTCAAGCCATCGAAGATGGGCTACCACACCTTGCCTCCTTCCTGGAGCTGCTGGAGTGTTTGGTTCATTTTAGCTTTTGCAACTTGAATCACTTTTTCATTTAATTTTTGCAATCCCACTTGGTCCCTATAGTGATTTTTAACTCATTCAAACTTAAGGGCCTCATTTTTCCAAGCGATGATTTCAATTGCTGATTTTTGTCGCAAGGCTTGAACTTCCTCCATAGATAGATTATGATTTTTAGCTACCAATCTCCTCACATCAGTGTTTACCCTGGCTAGCTCCTCCTGCTGTTGATGGATGAAGTCTTTCATGTGTTGATTATCAACACCAACATTGAGCAGGCGATGAACTTCTATGGTCATCCTGACATTCTCCTGGAGAACCTCTACCAAGTCCTTGTTTAGATGGTAAGCATGGGTGTCTGTTAAGGACTTGTCAAAGATTGTCGACTCTTGCTCACCCTCAACCGTTTGAAGTTTGGTTTGAAGCTATTGAAAAGCTTCATCCCTGGTGAGTTCATGGTTGAGGAGAGTTGGATTAGCAAGTTGGGCCCTTAATTGGGTAACTTCCACCACCAAATGTTGATGATTTGCTTGTGCCACTTCAAGTTGCCCCTCCAAGATGAGGCACTTGCTCCTTGCTGAGAGCAGCTCTGACTGGGTCATAGTAATATTGTTCGGAAGATCAAAGACATTTGGAAGTGGTTTCTTGATTCCCACCAGTCGATCCAACAACCCTTCATGTTGGGTTGCATTGATTCTGCTACGTGAAGTTCCTGCGAATTTCTGTACATCTCCAAGTCCATGTGCATCTGGTATAGGTACTGTAGGTGCATTAAGGGCCATAGAAATTGTGTCAGCAACCACTTTAGCCACAACTTCTTTTCCCTGGTGTTGCATTACTAGGGCTGTCACCCCCTCTTCATCCTCCAAGCACACCGAAAAAGTAGCAACATTTCTTGAAATTTCAGAAAATAATTGTTGGGTGGACACTGTTACTTTTTGGACATTGGGGGTCAGTTCTAGTAGGTACTTGTGTTCGGGTGACAGAAAACATTGACCTTGCTCTCTCTAGCAGACTCACCGATGGAGCCACTTGTTCAAGATGGCTCATCACAAGGCGATAGACTGAAGAGTCTTCTCTTCCACCAGTTCTTATTGATTGCTCTTGTTGGATCAAGAGCGATTGTCAGATCTCGCATATGTGTTCTACGATTGTCTGTGAGCTTGACCTTGTTTTTTGCATAGGTAGTGGAGGTGGCTGCTGCTCTTCCCTGAGTTGTGTTGTGGCCAGAGTCTTGTCCTTCATCATCTCCTACCATGAGGCAATTGGGACATGATGAAGTGTGTCATTGGTGTATTGTGCTATCCCTACCCATTTGCACAATTTTCTGATTAGGCAAGGAAAGGGTAGAGCTAGCCTTCCACGTTTATTTTTAGCAAATCTCTTTTCAATCTCTAGGAAAAGCAACTATGGAAGGTTGATGGGGAACTTTTCGCTTAGAGTGACACATGTATGAGTAGAGAAGGTAGTGATCTTCTTGGGTCTTACCATTGGATTCAAGTGGTAAGACATGATTTTTAAATAAACCCTTTCTATGGTGGTTAGGGTGCTAAACTCCTTGCGTTCTACCCCATAGCACTACCTAATCCACTCCCCTTTTACCTTAGGGTCTACTTGTTTGGGAATCTCTGCCATGTCAGCTTCGGTCTCTGGCAACCCTAGAGCTTGTGCAATTACTTTGGCAGAGTAAGAGACATGAATGTCTTTGATTCTTACTTTGGACCCCGGTTGCGAATTTTTCCAGAAGAGATAAGTTTCTCCTAGGTGCCATTCACCACTGAAGGTGATTATTGGCCACATAGGCAAATTTTGCAGTTGGGTTCTAACTTCTTTGGGTGCATTTTCTAGAAATGGTCTGAATTTTAACTCCTGAAGGACTATTCGTTGCAGCTCCTGCGACTTGATAGCATCAATACAGGCTTGGGTCAGGGTGACCTCAAGCCATGGTTCTACCACCAGAGTCTTGTCCCTTCATGATTGCTCACTAGGGACATCTTCTTTAGGAATCTGACAAACAGATTCCACATTAGGTTCCTCATAGAGGGGATCGGTTGCGTGTGAGCTCTTTGCTACTCTGGAGGTTGTGCGCCTTGTCCTCTTCTTGTTCTCGGTCGCTTGTCCCTTGGTTGGGATAGTTCTTCTCCCCTTATATGCCTTAGTTTGGGTGCCATCTACAGTCATAGCATTACCATGAATTAGAATATGTATAAGTTGCTCAAAATGGTAATCATACACCTTTTCATTTTGACCAAGCTATGACAATGGCACATGCATCCTATTAGGTTCCCTGGAGTGTAGTTGAGGGGTTACAAAAATAATAAAACATAATGAGTTGCAATTTATAGTTGGTTTGTTGTTTTTGTTTTTCCTTGTTTATCCCCTAAGAGGTGTTAAGTCTTTGATAATTATAATAATTATAGACCTCACCCCCCATGATGAAGAGCATACCTGCAGTTGCAAAAGAGGGAAAGGATGGGTAGATTGGGTCATGTGGTAGGAAAAGTAGTTGCATGGAAAGAAGACGTGATGTAGAAAAATGGAAAAACTCCCCTAGCTGTGTGCACAAATGGACAAAATTCAAAGGTGCAATGTTGGTATATATAGAGTATTTTTACCATGCATCAACGAGGTCGCATAAACGAGGCTGCATAAACGTAGGGGGATGTGTATTGGGGCCTAGTTGATGCAGTTGTGCTACGAATGTTGACTTGCATTGACTGTTAAAGAAAAAGTCCAAAGTTGTGAATTGGAGCACAACATGGACATTATTTGAGGTCATAGAGACCAGAGAATAGTATGTGTGAAAGAGGAAGGAAGATGGTAACTAGAAGAAGAGTCAAAGTTAGGAGAATATCATAAGATGGAACTTTGTAGATGAAGAGCTATGTAATGGTTAGCACAGAAACGATCAATCAACCATATCAAGGGGATAGGAGATTAACAAATGGAACCAAGGGATGTGCAAGTGGGTCCTCCCCATATTAGGAAGTGGCCTCAGTAGCCCTTGCATATCATCAAAACAGGAGTCCATGGGCCCCGTACTTAATTAATGGTGACCACGAGTTAATACCCAAATCCATGAGAACCAGCTGAAGAATTAGAAGTTCTAGCAAAACATGATAGACATTCAAGACATAGAATTGACAGTGAGGTGAATAATGGGAAGCAAATGATGAAGAGAAGAGGGAGTGAGATGGAATTCCTAATGTTGGTCACATGAAATCCCTTGTGAAGTGTGTAATTAAGTGACTTGGTAGGATCCATCCTTAGTCCAGGCCCAAAACCAACCACGTGCAATGACATCACATCAACATTCGAAGACTAGTCCATCCCCTTGGGGTACAAGAATGCTTCCACAAACGACCACCACTTCAACATGAGTGAGTAAGAGGAAGTGAAAAGGAGCTGAGTTAGAGGGGACAAAGCAAGTCCCATAACTAGTGCTTGTAGCCCATTAAAAGTGGTCTAAGGGGTGTGCTTTGAATTCCCATGTGCTTGTTTTTTTCTTCTATGGGAACCACACCATGCAAAGACCCATTAATTTTTGCATGCATTTGGTCTAAGGGATGTGCTTTGAATCCTCATCATTTTTTTCCATGAGGAGCACACCATGCAAGGATAAATTGCCATGTAACTTCTGGTTAGAAGAGGATATGGAGTGGTAAGAAGTCCGTGAGAACACACAGTCACATGCAAGGGAATAAAAAAGTAGGAAGAATGTTGCATTCCCCTTGAAGTTACACTCTGTTTAAACCATTGGATCCTTCTCAAGTCCGGAAACTACACAAGTCATGAATCAATTAAAGTTGTTTTTAATTGAAAGGGATTGCATGTTTCCAAAATAAGGAAAACCATGGAGTGGATGGATGGATTGATGGCATGGACTCACTGCCTGTTACATGAAATGAGAGTTCAACGTGACTACCTAGAACAACAATGCAAAGGTGAGAGTTAGATATAATAGGTGGACCATATCATGCAACCCATCGCAAAGAGAAACGATCGCACCAATACATCCTATGACAATAAGATGACTTATTAATGAAAAGTATAAAATAATTGGAAGATAAGCACATACATACATACGTACATACATACATACATATATAAACAAATAAATAGATAAGTAAATAAAGAAAGAAAAAGTAAGCAAGAATGACAAATGTACGAACGATGTTGTAAAACAAAAAGGTGTAAAATAAAAACTTGCAAAAACAACTGAGGAGCCATTAGAATTGGTTAGCATGGAAGGTGATTTCGCCCATGACTGAGTTGAGAGGAGGAGATCCAAAAAATGGAACGAGGGTGGTTGTGTGATGAGAGGGTAGTGGCACTAGTTCATTGGAGTTTGTGGAAGGGTTTTAATTATTGCGTATTAACTAACTATGTTTTTGTGGGATCCTTAGGTTTGTGTATAAGTAAGGCCTTGGACAGAAAGGTTTCAAAAATATTATAAGATCGCTTCCATAGTGTTTGAAACTTAGTACATTGTGGTACATGTGTGGGGTTCCAGTAGAGTACCTTATCTCCACGTTAAAATGTTACCTTTTGAATCCTAAGATCATGACGTTTCTGATTATAGGCCTTGTGTATCTCATTTGATGATAGGGCTACTAGTCGATTCTCATCTAGCACATTCAAGTTGATGAGTCGTTCTCATTGTGCTAGTGATAAGTCAAGACCCAAGTCACTGGCGGTAGATAATATTAAGAGTTCTGCCTGAACTGGAAGTTTCAGTAGTTTCCCGTACACTAACTCTTAAGGAGAGTAGCCTATAGGAAGTTTTCATGTGGAGTGATAGGCCTAGAGGGCATTGTTAAGTTTAGTGCTCCAATCCCTCCTATATTTGCTAATGGTTCTAGTTAGGATCTTTGTAATATCCCTATTTGTGACTTTGGCTTACCCATTGGCTTGGGGGTCATAAGGTGTTGTAAATTTATATTCGACCCCTAAGTGTTGCAAAATTTTACAAAAAGTAGTGCCTATGAAATGAGTTCCATTATCTGAAATGACTACACATGGCATCCCAAACCTATTCACAATTTGCTGTTGCAGCTGTGTTTGAGGAACAGTCGGTGATGGTTGCCACCTCTACCCACTTAGTACAGTAGTCTACAGTGACGATGATGTATGCCTTCCTGTTGAACATGGGTGTGATGGGACCCATGAAGTCGATGCCCCAAATATTAAAGGGTTCTAGTGGCTGGATCCATTGTTGGAGTCCCTCCATTCGTGCGATCATCCTACCATTTCTCTGACATCATTCACAAGAGTGGGTGAACCATTGTGCATCTCTGAAGAGTGTGGGCCAGTAATATCCTGTAAGTAGGATCTTAATGGCTGTGCATCATCTAGCATAGTGGCCCCCACAAGGGCCCTCATGAGCATCTTGGAGGATGCACAGTGTAACCACATCAGGGATGCACCATCGAACCAAGCCATCCACACACACCTTGTAAAGGTGTCCGTTGATTTCCATGAAGTTCTTGGCCTTGTAAAGAAACTACTGCTTCTTCTGATGATCCCACTCTTATGGTAATTCTTATGTTGAGAGATAGGTGAGGATGTCGATGAACCAAGTTAATCCTGCGGGCATCTCCTTATCGATTTCTCTAGAGAAGAGGAGTTCATTTGGAAATTGATCGAAGAGTGGCTCCTCCTCCTCTACGCCATCCCATTGTAACCAAGATAAGTGGTTGGCAACCACATTCTCAGTTCCCTTTTGGTCTACCATAGTAAGATCAAATTCCTACAGGGATTCATCGTTGGTTTGTTCATTAGGAACTTGATGGCACTATGGTCAGTATGTACAAACACCTTGTACCTAAGCACATAGTGTCAGAATTTTTCTAAGGTGAACACCACCACCATTAATTCCTTTTCAGTGGTGGTGTGGTTGAGCTTAGCACCCACAATGCTTTGGCTTGCATCGTGGATATAATATGGATGTCTCTGGTCATCCAATTGTGTAAGCATGGCTCCCAATGCATAATTAGACACATCCGTCATGATATGAAAGGGTTTGGACTAGTTGGGTGCTTGTAGAATTGGAGTTTCTACAAGTTTTTGTTTGAGTGTTTGGAATGCGGATTCGTATTTTATGGTCCAGAAAAATGGAGTGTCTTTCTTTGTGAGTTTCACCAACAGCTTGGTGATCTTCAAGAAATTCTCAATGAAGCGTTGGTAATAACTAGTGTGGCCAAGGAATGACCAAACATCTTTTACAGTACTTGGTTGACTAGTGATTCCTTGGATCATTTTGATTTTTTCAAGATCTACACCAATCGCTGATTGTGAAATGTGGTGCCCCAAAACAATGCCCTATTGGACCATTAAGTGGCTCTTTTACCATTTGAGCTGTAAATTAGTTTCCACACATATTTTTAAAACTTGCTCAAGGTAGTCCAAGGCTTGTTCAAATGTTGCTCCATAGGTAGAGAAGTCATCTATGAAGACTTTTATCCCATTGCCAATCTTTTGCTAAAAGATGTTGAGGACAAGGCATTGGAAAGTTGCAGGCGCATTACATAGGCCAAAGGGCATCTTCTTATATGCAAAAGTCCCCCAGGGACTTGTAAATGTTATCTTGGCCAGGTCTTTAGGTGTGATTTGGATTTGGTTATAGCCACTCTAACCATCCAAAAAGCTATAGTAACAATGCCCTATGATAGTATCCAATACTTGATCCACAAATGGAAATGGGAAGTGATCCTTGAAGGTCACCATGTTTAGTAGTTAGAAATCTATACAGACCCTCCATTTGCCACCCTTCTTTGGTATACTAATGAGTGGGCTGACCCATTCGCTATTTGTAATGGAATAGATGAACCCTACTTTCAACAATTGTTCAATTTCATCCTTGATAACTTGCTTTAGTTTGGGGTTCAATTATCTTTGTGGTTGTCATCATGGCTTCATGGAGGAGTTGATATAAATTTGATTTTAGCATACCCTAGGATCAACTCCCATCAATTCATGATATGACCATGCAAAAGTAGCCATCCATTTGTTTACCATTTTTAGCAATTTCTTCTTTTTCTTGGGAGCAAGAGTGACATTGATGATTACCAGCTTGCCATTCTGCAAGAATGCATATTCTAGATTGGCTAGTAAATTTTTTAGTTCCAAGGGCTTCTGTCGAAAGCTTTTAGGAATCTACATATTTCCCCAATCCTCACTATCATCAACAGTGGAAACTTATTGATGGACCTTTTTCAACTCATCCATGCTTTCCATATAGGCACATATAAGGCCCTCATATGGTTTCATGCATAAAGTGCTACTATTAGAGTTAGTGGACAGCCACTGGGTGCCTTCTTGATTCGTGGCCACTACATACAGGCATTGTTGAACTTGTGATTCTTTGGCACACCAACTGCATGCTTGAATGGATGTCTGCTTAGCAAACCAAAGTTGCTGCACAAAGGTGCACCCTAAGTCACTGTACGCGATGCATGGAATGTGCTTCTTTATGATCTTCCCAAAAGGATTTTCTTTTGAAATTTCAAGGGAAAGATTTCGGAGTCCCAATCGTGCATCTACCATGCTAAGCCAAGCTCTCCCCTTTATGATTGGGAAATTCCCCTTGTAATTATCAACTTGGATGATGAGGAAGTCAACAGGATAGAACCACCCACAAATGGTGGTCATGATATCTTCTACCAATTTTAAGGGAACATTTATGGATTGGTCTGACAACTTGAGCTGAATGTTGCTTTTCTTTATCAGGGTAGGTTCCAAGTCTTGTACATATTATGTGAAATCAAATTAACACTTGACCTCAAATCCAAGAGAGCTTTGCATGGCTCATTTCCTACCACTTAAAGGTATATGAGGGGACTCCCTAGATCAGTCAATTTTTGAGGGAGATGACCTACCTTTATCTAGTCCATTACAACATGTGTTAGCATGACGATTTGTACTGTGAAGGGTGTTTGGTTGGAAGGTTTCTCGAAGGGTTGAATGGTGGATGTGATTGGAGGTTTAGAGGCACTAGCCACAAGTGAATGTGAAGGTATGCTAGGGATATTGGGCCAAAAGAAAGGGCATTTCTGTGATTTTGATTTTGGTCCACTTGGTTGAGAAGTCAGTTGTAAGTTGATAGCCCTTGTGGCATTACGTTGCTGTGGTTGTGGTGGTATCTCCCCCTGTATAGGTGGAGTAGGAGGTAGCTGAGTGGAGGACTGATGAGTAGGGATGGCAGGAGAAGGTGACGGAGGATAGTATGGATGTGGGTTCTCCCCCTAGGTGATGGAGATTCTATTCAAAAGTATTCTGGGAGGTGGTAATGAGTTTGAAATGGTGCATGACTAGAAGAGTCCCACGGGGAGACTGGTTGTTGAATGTAGTACCTGTAAGGACCTGGCTATCGGTAAGGGTACTACTGCCTTAGAGGTGGCATCCCCCATGATTGTGGATGTTGCCATTGCTGGTAATACTCATAGGGTTGCCATGATGCTCCACTTGGATAATATCCTTGTTGTTGGTGGAATTGCCTAGGATTGCCTTGTGGATAAGGTAATCTTTGGGGTGTTTTCCTTTTTGCCAAATGAGGATTCAATGCATACGCCCTAGACTCTTGTAGATGTGACACCACTGGGCAACACCCCTTAGGATGTTTGTAGTAGCATATGTCACATCCATCATCCTCCTCTATGTCAAAGTCTACAACCCATTCTGTCGTAGCAACTTTACCCTTACCTTTATGGTATGCACGTTTAGCTTCACTTCTCCGTTGCTGATCTCACTCATTACTTCACTCTTTGGATTCCTCCACAAGTTTTAAGATGCTTTAGAACCTTTCATCCAAATAACCCCACATCTTATCAACCTTGGCCAAAATTTTAGAGGCAAATTTTTGTATGGGCAAGGTTTTTCGGTTCACCGCTGCATCCAGTGGTGATTCTTCCTCCTCTTTACAAAATTAGATTTCCCTCTTTTAGATGGAAGGGTCTCGATTATACTCTTTTGCATCCTCTTTTTTCCTTAATTCCACTTCCTCTTTGGCCACCTACTCAATGAGACACTGCAGTTGATGGGCCCTTAATTCAAATAGCCATCTATGAGCATAAATGCCTAGGGTCTTTCTTATTTCAAAGCGAAGCCCATCTATGATATGTCAGAGCTGTTCCCACTAAGAGTAGCCACGACTAGGGCATTGGTGTAACAATGAGTAATATCTACTCATGGCTGCATCCAAGGGTTCATGACCACCCTGTTTCCACCCTTAGATCTATTGTCTTAGATTAGCGACTCTGGAGTAGGTTTGGTACTTATCATTAAAAATTTCCAACATTGTACTCCATCATTTGATTGATTCTGGTTCCAAAGATTGGTACCAGCTTTCTACTTCCTTGATGAGTGTTTAGGAAAACAACTTGAGTTTTTTCTAATCATTGTCTATGTTTTGTAGGGTGCAAGCATCATGGAATGCTTGCAAGTGAGTCTATGGATCACAATTATATCCCCTTTCAAATTTGGGGATATTGTTCATGTCAAGGTACTTGATTCGACTATCTTTCAAGTGCCTACTGGGTATTTGAATTGCCTCAGCTATGTTAAGCATGCTTTGAGTAGCTAGTAGTGGTTCATTCAAGTCATAGTCCTGTTGATGACCACGATGTCTGTGATGATTTCAGCTACCTCTCCTTTCTTGATAGTGAGACTCGCATGATTGGTCACACCTTTCCTCATGTCATCCCCATCAGTCCTTGAGATCTTATTGACCTTTTTGATTGCCATCACCTTGATTCTTCCTACTATGATTGTGATCAGAGTTAGAACTTGGTGAAGATAAGGTGGAACAAGAAGATGGAGAAGAGGAAGTAGAACTACCACCGCCTCGGTGTCAATCTCCTCCTCTGCTCTGATGATGATCCTGATCTTCATGTTCATCTTTCCCTTTGTCATGATCTCTCTTGCGTAATCCCCCATTGTCCTGGGGCTCCTGGTCACTTGATTATTTACTTTGAATGATGAACTGCATGATTTGATGCACCAGAGGAGGTTCAGCTGAATGGGAATTGTGAAAAATAGGTTCCTCATCGTCATTTGGGTCTTGCCAGAACAAAGGGTTACTGAACTATTTCCCCTTTATGTGTTCATTGTGTTCTGCTTGTTGCTGGTCTCGTGCATGTTGTGCCTTATTAGGACGATAATCCTGGTAGTCATGATCTTCCATGATGTATTCCACACCATGGTCCTGAATGCCTAGTTTGGGAAGATTTTGAAGTAGCATTCTAGGAATTGATCAATTAGGAGGTAATATGATGTTACCCTCCATGTCCTGCCATTGTAGGTGCTCATCCTGATGTAGGATAAAGGTGAAGTTGGGGATATACTCGTCTAGATGTGCGTATACCACCCGACACTCCTATGACACTGGTAGATTGGATTTGTCTCATGTGTGAGAAGAAGACATTTTTGATGTTAGCTAACAACACTAGTGTGCCTTAATTCTAGAATTCTTCTAACCCACATTCTAGCTTTAGTGGATCTTCTATAGGGATACAAAAATGCTCGTCAAACTTATCCCAAAGTTTGAATGGCTCATTCCATTATTTTTCTCTTACATTCCTCTTCCAAATCATAATTGGAATTTCACCTTTAGGATAGAACCTAATATAGTGAATGTGTTGCATGCTACATAATATTTTTACTTGATTAAAAATAAACTAATTAACATAGCCATTGAATTCATATATTTCATCATTGTAGTATGAACTATAGTTGCCATCACTATTGGTATCTATTGCACAATAAATATTCATGAGTTTTGAAAGTGAAGAAACTTCCAACCTTGATATTACCAAGGATAACTTTTCAAAGCTCCCATCAATATCTTCATGAGTGTAACCCATGTGAAGCAATCCTAGCTCTATCACCTTGAAAACCTTTCTAGTTATCAATAAAGACAAATAAAGAAATAGATACCTATTTTTGTTATCTTATTCATAATTATTCATTTTTAAGAATAGAATTCCTAGTAGCATTTGAAAATTCATTTGTGTTTGTGATTTATTTGAACCATCTGATTGATAGATTTTGTAATTCTTTAATAAAGATTGACATAGTAATGTTTTTATTAAGTTAGAAATTTCTTCAAATCTATTTTTAAATAGTATATCCCCATATATTTCATTGGGATGCTCCTTTAAGTCTCGCAAATACTTTGACAAGGAAGTCACATATATCTAAAAGCTTGTACATAAAATGATATAAAATCCATGAAGCCTTCAAATCCATGATCCTTGGCAAGTATCCTAGTTAAGGTATTTGAAATTTTTCTTTATTAAGAACACCTTTATTAGAATTTGAAGCCGAGGTATCGATGTCATCAACTTGTCCATCCTATCATGAATAATGCTAATGTAATTTTTTTTGTTGCCTTGTTGCCAAATCTCTATGAATATAATATGTATTTTACATACTATAATATAGGCATAGTTTTTTTTGCAAGTCTCTTTGTATTTTCTTCTCCTCTATTAGGTTAATTGGAACACCTTGCTAACTAGGTTTAGGCTAGAAAGACATTACTTATATAATTTACATAAATATGTAGAAAATAAAATGCTGCTTATTAAAAATGAATAAATTCCAAGAGAAACTTAATACATACAGTAGTAGAAATTGATAAATAGATGCATAGGGACAAGAAAAAATCACACTTGCAATTGCCTACTGAAACACCACAAAATTTCAAGCTTAGTACTTCTCCAACAAGAGGTAGGTCCCGACCCACAGACAACTACGGCTACATTTGGTGTCAAACACGGCAATTTCAGAGATTAACAATACTTAATTTTCACCAAGTATGTAGTCTCAGCATATACGCTCAAGTTCACATCCACAGCGTATACGCTCGACATTCTTAGCGTATACATCCAGCGTATACGCCTGACATTCTCAGCGTATACACCCAGTGTATACATCCAGCATATACACTGAGCGTAAACATCCAGCGTACACACCCAGCGTACACACCTCACATTTACGCCCAGCAGGTACAACCGATGTATACGCTCGGCATGAAATCCTCAAAGACGGTATGGAAGCAGCACTGCAGAGCAAGATTTGGCACAATGCAGCAACCATCAGCGTATATGCCCCAGTGTATACACCCAGCTACCATCAGCGTATATGCTCGGCGTATACGTCCAAGCCACCATCAATGTATACGCCCAACGCCCACAACATCCACGTCCAAGTTCGCATACGCCCAGCACATCCAGCGTATACGCCCAATGTATACGCCCAAAGTCTATGCTCACCTAATACAGCGTATACGCTCAGCGTATACGCCTAGCAAATGTAACATATTGTACACTTGTAAATTTTACGCTTTTGCACCCGGTCAATGCACCACATGTCACCCAACCTGAGTCTAACGTCAAAACCTGTATAAAAGCCCAAATTTTTACTAGATCCAGGTTGGTTGGAAAATTCTAGAGAAAACCAGAGAGCAGAGATGCTGAGAACCAGAGCTCAAAACCTTATATGCTGAACAATCCTGTACGCTGAGCATACAGCCTCTACGCTGTGCCTACAATTCGAACCAGCCCATAGTCATCCCTACATCCACCAGGGCTTTTCATCTACCTTGTGTCAAATCCACAACTGCGTTAGACCGGTGCATTGTACTCTCATTTTGAAATGCCATTGTTACATTTTCTTCCTAAAATCGTTTACAGTTTGCATTAATTGTTGCATGTATTCTGTTTAGTCTCGTTTACGTCTACGCTCTGTTCACACCAATTATGCTGTTTACGCTATGATTTATGCTTGTTACGCCATTTACATATAACCCAGCGTATTGCACTTCGGCGTATGTTCAAGGAAATCCTTGTTTGATCCATGTGTGGACCATCCAAGGTACTCTGCCTTCATTCATTCCAGCTTGCCCTTAGGCGAAGGTAGGGTCGTCTGTGCGTGTCTGGTGATCTCACGGTCTCTGTTTCCTTCCAGCCGGAGACCGACGATTTCGGACGGTACAGAAATTGGCGCTAGAATGAGGGCCTCTGCCTAAAACCTTACCTGCAAGCTTCCCAACGTTTACGCTGTTGGGCATTTACGCTATCGATTATACGTCGATTCCTCCCAAAAACCTCCCAACGTTTATGCTACTCAGTTTAAAACCCAGTCGGCAACTATCCAGCGTCTACGCTGCTTAGCGTCTACACTGCTCTGTTCAAACCCTACCATTTGCAAGTCTCCCTGTGTTTACGTTGTCAACCATACGCTGACTTTGTCTGCAGAACTCCCAACGTCTATGCTACCACATATACGCTGCACGATTTACACTACAGACTTCGCCTACGTTGCACCCAAAACCCTGTTTACGTTGCTGACATATACGCCACCGCTAAGTTTACGTTGAACATCCTACGCCGTAAACTCGTTTACGCTATCTGTATACGCTACACTCTGTACGTTGTAACCATGTTTACGTTGCACGTTGACGCTGTATACGCTACCTAGCGTATACGCTGTACGATTTATGCCGTAGACTCGTCTACGTCGACCCTATACGCCCATACTTATACGCTGTCTACGCTGTCGTTATATGCAGGACGTTGAAGCGTATACACTGTACGTTACCATGTAGGTTTACGCTGCACTCAGTACACTAATTTCACATCCCTACACGGTGTCACATCCTCAATAGGTCATCATGAACACCGCAAGCACCACCGCTGCAACCACACAAGTCACCAACATCGTGGGCACCATGGCCGTCCAACTGCCCGTGGTACAACCCATAGCGGGGCCTCGCCGGTCCCTTAGGTTGCAAGGGAGGTACCCATCATCCTACATCATAACCCAAGACCAATACAACTTCATATGCGTGAAGATACAAGCCGGCCTAGTCGTGGACCGAACCGAAATAGAAGTCAAGAGGCAGTATGAACTCCTGTACAGGGGAGGGAAAGAGTTCATTCCTTCCCCATATGATGTCATCCTTGTCCCAGAGCCTTACTCTGAGCTCATCACACAACTCCTCCTACAAAGGAGTCAATCTCGGGATTAGCCTGCAGTAGATCCTCAACCGGAAGACGAGGATGAGTTCGTTGTCCAATCCGAACATGAAGACTCGTATCACACCCTTAGTCCACAAACCCATATCAACCCCATGTTTCATCCAGGCACAGGGAAAATCATGCCCCTCCAACCCCTCAGGTTCACCCAAGCGCAAATACCTCTGCCAGAAACATCTGCACTTGTTCATGTTCCTCCTGCAACCGACTTGCAATTCAGTACACTCCCTCTCGCTATAATCCCTGCTGCAGCTGCAGGCCCATCCTTGCAAGTACCACCCCCTCACAATAACGTAGGAGCAACCTTCCCACCTCGAGTGATCAAGATGCCACATCTGATACCGGCATCTACGTCTGCTCACTATATTCCTCACATCCAAACGCACAAAGCCCCTTCCACCGTTGTAACCCAACAGGGGGTTCCTCCACAAAACATGACTGGGCAATGGGTAGTGATGGGTGCTCAACCACATCTACCCTCTCACTACAACATACCACCTCACACGATTCCACTGGCCAACATTCCCCAAGTACAGCTGCAACCACAGCAACAATAACCCCTCGCTTACAATGTGCCATCCCTAGTACCACCTGCTATGAATGTGCCAGAAGTACAACCACCAACAGCACAGCTTTCAGCCTTCCAACCTACTATCCAATAGTCCAACCTGTACAATGTACCTTATCCCCAAGCTGGCATGTCACCTAGAGCCCAAGACTGGGCAGATGCTAAAAAATTAATGCAAGAACTAACTGACGAGGTCAAATGCCTCAAAACGGCTATCGATGGAGAGTTGAAGGTGGTGGACTTTTACCACGATGACCCCATCAGCCCTTCCGTCCCACCCCTAACCTTGCCCAAAGGTATATCATTGCCCATACTAACTAAATATAACAGGGAAACAAACCCCAATGCTCACCTTATAACATTTAGATTAGAATGTGCATTACTCCAAGCATGGCCACATGCCATTTTGCGAGTGTTCCCTATGTCCCTCGCAGGGAGGGCACTCGATTGGTACTGGGCCTTGCCGAGAAATTCCATATTTTCCCTGGAAGAGCTGTTACATCAATTCATGACCAGGTTCAAGTATAACTTGAAACTTGAAGTGATACTTGATAGCCTTATACAAGTTAAACAAGCACCTCTGTAACCTGTACAAAAATTTATCCAGAGGTGGAGTGCCGCTCTCAATGAGCTACACGAGCCGATCCCATAGACATATCTACTCACCATTCTAAAGGGGGCTGTTAACAATTTTTTCAAATCTAAGTTATATTATCTCAATGCGCATAACCTTAACCAAGCCTTTGTACAAATTAAAAATATAGAAGAGGTAGCTCAAAATAGCCACGATCTTGCGTATTTAGCCTTTAAAAATCAACACAGTAAAAAGATAAAGAAAAGGCTAAAGCAACTATAGTGGCAATAGCTGAAACGCAACAAGCAAATGTGGCACAAAAAACAAACTGCCGGTGGCCCCTACAAATTATACTAAACCTACTCCCACAACCGCGCCGGAATCATCATCATCGCAGAACCTAACACAAAACTGTATGAGAAGCTTTGAGAGGAAAGAACCCTCCCAATATACGCCACTGCCTATGAAGCCATCCTAGCTGTTCGACCAACTCTTAAAAGCTAGATTAATGAAACAAAAATAGTTATCCCCTGCTACTATCCAGAGACACGATTGGTTCTGTCAACTGGTTCAGAACCCAAGCTTGGCAATGCCGGACGAGCCCCCAGTACCCAAAGGTTTTAGGATGGATCACTTCTACGACTATCACCAACGTAATGGGCATGGCACGGATTACTGTTTCACTCTGAAGCAGGACATACAACGAATGATTGACGGAGGCCAAATCACCTTTGATGAGGCCAATCTGGTCCAACCACAGAACTAGGCTATGGGGGTGTATAAAGATCCTCTAAATACCAAAGAGGCACCGTACGTTATTAACACAATCTGCCTAGATGATGAACCTGAAACGCCGACCATTAACACCATCTACTTTGACTATGAACAACAAACTCCTAACAAGCCATTTGTAGTACATAATCCTCCTACTGCATCAACATCCATGCCTCAGTCATCATACACTCCGCAGCAGCCATATGTTATCCACGTACCCTCTGCCGTAGCAACTTCCAACACCCCGACACGTGAAAAATCATATGTGGTGCATGTACCTCCCGCCATCACTACCTCAAATCTGTCAACCCCTCCTACACGGTCTACCCCCTTCGTAGTCTGAGTACTGCCCACAGTCGCAACAGCAGAGGTCCGAACTTTGCCTAAACCAACCCCATACATCGTCTAGACACCTGCAAGTCCTAATGATTACCAATCCTCCACCTCCCAAATGCAAAGTAAACCCAGTCCCTATGTCATCAAGGTGCCCAGCTAGCCTTCTGCTCAACCACATCCAACTGTCCAACCGCAACCCCACCAGACTCCATATGTGATGCGAATCCCAAGGCAACCTGAGGCTCCAAAACCAACTCCACCTCCACGCCACACACGAGAACGCTTAGCGGATAAGCTTACGCGTGAACGCTTGGAGAAGGAGCATCAACGGTTAGCTGTAGGGCCACCTAAACCCACTCCACTTAACGTAGTACCCATGATGCCACCTAACAGTCAACCGAACACAGGACATGAAGGCGAAACATCCAAAAAATAGGATATGTCTAAATCAACAACCCCGGGTCAAAACGAGAAACAAACGATGCACGAAATAAAACTGTTGGGCCCAATGGATCAAGTCACCACTGATAAACACATGCCTAATAGTAGAGCCTTAGCAATGGCCCTAACACAAGTGACACAAGCACTCAAATAAAAGAATACGTCATTAAGCTTGTATGACTTAGTTTTAACATTGCAAACACATCATGAAGCTTTGGTGCACATGTTAATGTCGATCCTGGTATGCTAGGACTTGCCCCCAAATGGACCCTCCATTCATGCGGTAATGTACTCACGCCAAGGGTCAACTTCTAAACCATTAAGTTTCCATAATGATAACATCAAGGTGGATAAGAAAATAGGGGAGGTAACGAAGGCCCCTATGTTCATAACAATATGTGTAAACCAATTCAAAATACATGGGGTCCATGTAGATGATGTAGTTGCCACAAATGTAGTACCATATCCCATCGTCGAACAACTAGGGCTTACAGAGTTGATCAGACCAACTACCACAACATGCCTGAAATCATTCAGCGGGTCGCCCATGATAGTTAAGGGTACAATCAACTTAGACTTCATAGCAGGAAACCAATTCCCCGTCTCCGTCAACTTCGTAGTAATTGATGAGATGCCAGGATTCAACCTAATATTAGGAAGGCCCTGGTTGGCCCAACTGAAAGTAGTATCATCCCCTATACACCAAGAGATCCATTTTCCTTACAAAGGTGGTGAAATCATCATTCATGGGGAGGCTGCTACACCCATCATTTCATCGTACAAAGACACGAACCAAGGCTCAGAGGTTAAGCTCGAAGAGCCTAGACAAAATGACGTAAATGAACAACAACTAGTGCGCGCTAATCCTTTAAACACAGAAAAGGATCCACCCAAAATAGAAATACCTGTGCCTGACACTATACATACACCTCCTCACGTAGAAATAAAAGCTAACACAGAACTCACAATGAATACTGAAACATCTGAAAACATCGATGCGAAAATAATTCCATCAGATGTTCCTTGGGCTGAGTTACCAGTCAACGTAATTAGTGAAGGGGACGTTGAATATAGAATCATACCCACTGACACATCGCCTAAGGTAAAAATAAGAAAAATCAAAAAACTACTAAAATAATAACAACACAACCTGTCCGAACTGACGTTAAACTATCATGTCCGCAATGACATAAAACTAGCCACGACCAGAAATGGTCGGTCAACCGAGAAATCCACCCATGTTATTTGAAATGTTCCTTGTTTATGACACGGGCCCGAAATGGCCTTAAACTACGCATGTGGCCCAAAATGGCCTTTAACTAGTGCGAATCTGGCCCAAAATGGCCTTAAACTAGATCACACACTTATACTTTGTTTGCCACTTTCATTTATCATTATACTCCAAGTTATGATTACATCCGTGCATTACTCTCAAGAAAATAAAACAAAAAAAACAAACCAAAACATTTTACATTGCCGTGTCATGTTTGCAATTAAAATCAAAATCAAAAAAAATAATTTTCATATATATACATGCAACGATGTACAATTACGAGAGTTAACTGTTTTCATCCATCTATAACATAACTCGAAGTTTTCAATTTACAATTCCCGTATAAATTTGAGTCAGAATAGTGTTACAACAAAAAAAAAACTAAAAACTAAGCATCTGGGATGGGAGGATCGTCCCCTTTAGATCCGCTGGCATCAGGGGCCCTCACTCCACTGGGGCCAGCTTCTTGAACATCGTCACCGCCTTCATCCTGAAAATACAAAAGGAGACAATCAATGTAAGAATAAGAGAACGCCAAAATTTCAAACATTATTTAGCAAATCAATTTCATAATGACAAAATACTTACCATAGGAGATCCCCCTAAGCCAAACTCCAGCCAACAAAGGATTTCCTCTTTCGAGATACTCGTCCAATCCGTCCCATCAAGGCCTAGGTTGACATCCACCAAGGCCTTCCCCTTGTCGACAGCTGACCAAGTGGGACGCTTTAGAGGGAATTCGCCAACAGAAACCTCCCTAGAAGCAGTTGTAATCACCCTTGTAGGCTATTCCATCTCAACAGTTGTGTTTTGAGCGAAGGTATCAAAAGCAGAGCGTAGACCCAATCATTCCACAAACATTTCCAGTTGACGTTTTTCAACGGACACTTCCTTTAACGATTTCTTGTAATGATGTTTGTGGTTCTTTTCATCCTGACCCCATTTGTGTACCTTTGAAGCGAAAGATTTCCAATCTTAACATTTGAGGTTCAGGAGATCTATTTGGGCCTTACACTCTGCTAGTCTCCGTGTTAGTGACACGTGACGATTGAGCAGATTCCAATACCTAGTATAGGTGACCTCAGAAGTCTGCCAAGGGCGATCACCGCTTAATTTGGCAGAGGTGAACTCATACCGAGCCTTAAGATCATCACGCTCAACTGACAACTCGGAGACTTCCTTTTCCTTCGCTTGAATTTGCAGGCACAACTGTTTGACGAAATACCTATAGGTCCACAGTGACTTGACATTGTGTATAAGACCTTCCACCACCTCCTCATAAACAGGCCTTGGCACCTGCTTGACTTCTAGGGATAATGTGGACAAACTCTCTATGCTGATTGTCTCAGAAGGATCCCACCTCAGTTTGGCACCTATGCACATGAAAAGAACAGACGTTAAAATAACAAAAACAGGATGTGAAACTCTAAAACTGCAAACGACTGAAAATATTTATACCTATTTCAGGGTGGGCCTCCTAAATTCGTTCAACAACTTCTTTAGCAATTCCAGCCACAAAATGCATCTTACTTGGCATATCTGTCCAAGGAAATGACCCACGAGTGCGAGACGAACTAACCTCCGCGGTCCTTTCAGGGGGAACCATTTTCATAGGTACGTCCAACTGCACCGTCCTGGTTTCGCTGCCTTCGTCTGGAAGAAATGAAAGCACGAAAATAAAATACCATGGAAATGATAACTAACGAGACAATATAAAATAAAATAAAAAAGAAAACATACCGTGCTCCTTGTCACCTTCTGGGGGATCGCCTAAGTCCAGCTTTTCCTTAAGAAAGATGCTAAACATTTGATCGACACCACCCTGGTTATCCATCGGCTCAGTTTCTGTGGTGTCTCCCTTCAACTCTTCCGTTCCTCCTCCCTGATCTTTCTCCACATTTTCCTCCTCAGTGTTTCACTCCGTGTTATTATCCTCCTCTTCAGTAATAGTCTCTAACGCCTGCTTCCTCACTTCTCGAGTCAAGTCTGAAGGTATCAGTGGTATGTAAGCGATCAAAGTAAAAATTACGAACAAAACAAAAATAATAAAGCAATAAGTGTACTGAGTCTACTTACCTTGGACAGGCATCTTGAATCGTATGCACTTCACTTGTGGCTAGTTGACATTCGAGGCTTCCTCGGTTGAGCATTCGTGCTTTTTCAGCTTCGATTTGGCCTGGCCAACGGTCTCTTTGATGACCCGTTCTACTCTTTTCATAGTATAGGGTACGTCGTCCAGCTCCAATCCCAAACTGTCGCATGTGTGGATTGACGTACCAGATGACCCCCCTGTTGTAATAGACACGGATTCATCAATTTCCTCAGGTGCATCCTGGGACTTGGCTATTTCAAATAAGTGATTGATCCACGGGCGAGATAGTTGACCCCGATCCCGTAGAACATACTTGTTGTCTGCGCGAACTACAAGAAACTCGGCTAAGCAACGAAGGTAACCGACAAAGAAGGAAAAGGTGAAGTGGGATTGCACCTCGACATTCGAGCGCAATCTCACTATCTCCTTATGCAGGCCCGACAACAAAAATTGGGCCAAATTATAGTGCATTCCAGTTTCTAGGACAGTTCGCATGATACGTATAGCTTCGACCCCAAGACTCTGCACCTGGGATAGGGATTTGGGGAACACTCCCACCCTAAAGATGGGATATAGTTCATTCACCTCCTCAACCTTTGATTTCCGCCGCATTAGGAATCCCTTGACACCCTTGGCCATACCCAACCAGTCCTCCAATTCACGAATCATTTGGAGCTCTTTATGAGCTGTGTCTAAAACTACACTTATACCATTTGTCGGTATACCAAATAAGTTTGAAAAGAATTCAGGTGATAGATGGAAAACTATCTTAACACCCTTAATCTAGGTGCTGTAGTGAGAGACAGACTCATTGAAGGAGTCCACGATCCTGATCATTTCTGCTATTGATACATCAGGGCTCGGGGTCATGAAGAGCTCCATGAGGCCGACATTGTCTAAACAATGAGCGATGGATGGTGGGGCATGGGTACGCAACCATTTTTGGGCCTTACTGACCTCCTCGAACTTCATTGACAGAGTAGTCTCAGTTCATCCCGTTGTAATAGGGTCCCCGCCAGAAGGCACATCAACTGCAAATACAATTCGAAATAATCATATTAGTATAATTCCCGATGGTTGAACAAACACATTAGCACATATAGGAAATGTTTTCATTTACCATCAGTTGTGGACTTGGATGTACTGCCTAAGCCAGAGTCATGAGGGAAGCCTGGTCCCTTGTCCGACCAATCTTCATGCAACCATCCACGAGCTTGGCACATCGTGAATGCTATAGAGAATTGCTTGTGAAAATGAACGATAGAACCCTTCGTTTGAGCTAACACGGCTCCACGAAGGGTGGGACCTACCATAAATGCCTCTAGAGTGGTGCGAGCTAGAGCAAGCCCATCATCCTCAACGCATGTTCTGTCTGGGTTAACTTTAGGCCTACAAACGAACGGATGTCAAAATAGAAGCAAGTACCAAATGGCGAAAAGAAACAACAAACTTTAACGGTCCTACCTATCCACCTGGTACACTGTGCCAGGGGGATTCTGGAACAGTGTGTGTGCATGCACAACTAAGAATAAAGTGTTGTTGAGGTAGTCCTGTCCTCGCGACAATTGTGCCCACACGCACGCTAATGGACGTGTAGATCTGGGCCCGCGGGAAGAACCATCCTCATTCACAAGCGGCCCCTCGTCGATGTCTTCTATGAAGACCATGACATCCTCTGCGGCTCCCGGTAGCATGGCCTCAAGCACGCTCCGCGCCACCAGTTCACTTAGGTGCGACAAGATAACCACCTCGAAATTGTCCAGCATGAAGGTTAGGAATTCACACGCAGCTTCCCTAAACCAGATCCCATTGTTGTCAAAAGTTAGATCCGGGGAGGCTCATCAGCCTCAATGGGGCCAAACCATGTTAGCACCCCAATGAGCTCAACAATGAGGAGAAAAGGTTTAGTGTCCCTGCAAGCAACCAAAATACCACTGTAAAATCAGCCATGCATCAAAATGACACGAAAAACCAAAGTGCACATCGTAGACCGACACTTAGAAAAAAATTGCTAACTGTTTACGCCTGGCGTATACGCTCCTTAACCTAGTGTATACGTCATCAAAAACTGTTTACACTCGACGCATACGCTGCTTAACCCAGCGTATACGTCGTCAAAACACTGTTTATGCTCGACGTATACGCTACTTAACCCAGTGTATACGCTATCAAAAACTGTTTACGCTCGGCGTATACAATACCTAACCCGGCATATACGCTGACAATGAACTATTTATGCTGTTGACCAGACCGTTTACGCTCAGTGTATATGCGGTAGAAACCCTCAGCGTATACGCCATAGGAGCCTTCAGCGTGAATAGTCTACGCTAGACACTGAAGAAACAGTTTACGCTGAATCCTATGCAAGTAAGTTTACGTCGAAAATAGTTTGCATGAAAATAGGTCTACGCTGTACCACACTTGAAAAGAATTAACTGATCACGCTCAGCGTATACGCTGTAGAAACCCTCAGCGTATATGTTGAAATAGCCTTTAGCATCTACGCTGATAAAATCGTCTACGCTTCATGGAAGAAAAAGTGTTTATGCTGTGCATTGTTAAAACAAATTAAGCTATGACGGTCTACGCTATTGAGACTTTATGCTGTGAACTTACGCTTGGCGTATACCCCGAAACCCTCTACGCTAACTCTTTACGCTCGGCGTATACACCGAAGCCCTCTACGAGACTGTCTACGCTACGAAACATGCACAACCAAAAATAACTAATAGAGGCAGGATCAGAGCCTACCTGTGTGACGATCTAGGCCATGATGGAACCCTTGGCCTGGGCAAGCACTACAGCATGGCTTCGCTCTCCTCTGCGAAGGTCAAGTCAGGACCCTTCCTCCCCTGGCCTTCCACTTCCTTGTCTTTGCCCATCTTGGCGTCCTCTACGCTGGGATCGACAGTTTACACTGAGGGTTGAAACTGTTTACGCCTACGTCGAGCCTCTACACTGGGATAGACAGTTTACACTGAGGGTTGAAACTATTTATGCCTACGCCGAGCCTCTACGCCGGAGTCTGAATCTTTACGCTAATGCTTGAACCTCTACGCTTTGCGTCTACGCTGGGGTTTAGTTCTTTACACCTACGCTTAGGTTTGGGTTCTACGCTTACGCTCACACTCATGCTTACGCTTACGCCAGGGTTTAGCAGATTATGCTTACGCTCGGATTTTTACTCTCTGATTTTATGCTCAAAATGCAATATGACAAATGACCCCCCCTCTCTTTATATAGCGCTCCGTCGTCGCTGTCGTCGCCGCCGCCGCCTCCCGGTTTGTCACTTTTTGCCTCTTTTTGCCTTTGTTTACTTATTTGAATTAAAATTTATTTAAAAAACAATATATATATATATATATATCTAAAATAAAACAAAAATTACTACATCCTGTTCCCCTGTGAATCCCATTTCACGTGTTTACGTCGAACATTCCAGCGCAAACGACGTTTCGACCCGGTACGGCCTTAAACTACTGTTATGGCCCGGTAAGGCCCTAAACTGCCACACACACAAACCTCATTCAGCCTAGTAAGGCATTAAACTACCACCCATGGCCTGGTACGGCCTTAAACTGCCATGTGTTTTGGTGTGACGATAAACCACCATTTTGCACGTGCACACAATTTAACTTGCATGAGAACATGGAAAAATACTCATCACCTCATGTTGCTCTCTGTTTATTGGTAGGAGAAAGCCTGATGGATTATCAACATTTATCTGCACCATTAATCATCGATGGGCCGCATGGACAAATCCCAAGGGACACTGACATAAAGCTCATCGACCTAAGTTCATTAATGGATGATGCAGTCATAGCCTCAACACAACAAACGCTAGATAACTACCAAGGTATGACAAAGTTCCTTGACATAGAAGCTGAGAATATCACTGAAGACCCATTGATTGAAACCCCCATCGTTATGTCTAACAATGAGACCAAGATTTTAAAACTAAGTACATTACTACAACCTCAACTAGCCAAAGACCTAGAGAATGTGCTTAGGGACAACATAAAGGCATTTTCTTGGTCATACATGGACATGCCTGGGTTGGATCCCCAAATCGTCCAGCACAACATCATCCTTGATCCAAAATTGAGACCTGTAAAACAAAAGGCACGCAAGGTTAAACCTGAGGTGGCATTGGCAGTTTGCAATGAGATCACCAAACTTTATCAGGCTGGTTTCATTCGAGCTGTCGATTACACCGAGTGGGTATCCAACATAGTCATTGTCCCGAAGAAGAACAGAAGCATTCTCTTATGCATTAACTTCCGGGATCTCAACGTCGCAACCATAAAAGATGATTTTCCCCTACCCAGCATTAAACAACTTGTCGACTCGACCGCTAGGCACGCCTTATTATCTTTTATGGATGGCTTCTCGGGATACAACCAGATACGTATTAACCCAGAGCATTAGCTCTGGACTACCTTTATGACACCATGGGGAACCTTTTGCTATACAATGATGCCCTTCAGTCTCAAAAACGCTGGGGCCACGTATCAATTCATCTTTAGCGATTACATATTACACTCGCTCAACGATTACATGGACGACATCGTGGTTAAATCAAAAACATCACAACAACATGTACAAGACCTTGACTTGGTGTTAAAACGTTGTTTAAAATATGAGTTGAGAGTTAATCCAAAGAAATGTGTCTTTGGAGTCAAAATAGGTAAAATGCTTGGGTTCATAGCCTCAGAAGCAGGGATAGGAGTAGACCCCGATAAGGTTAAGGCCATAACAAACCTGAAACCACCCATCAACCTTATTGAACTTCAAGGTCTACAAGGTAGACTACAGTTTATCAGGCGTTTCATAGAAAAATTGATAGACAAACTAAAACCTATGAACCACCTGCTACGCAAAAACGTCCATTTTGAATGGACTCCATAGTGCCAAGAAGCATTTGATAATATTAAGATGGCACTTGCCCGACTACCCACGGTTTATCCACCTCAAAACGATAAACCATTTTACATCCACCTTGCCACTTCAGATTCGTCAATCACATCTATGCTTTTCCAGAAACAAGATGACGGAACCGAAGTCCCTATATATTACTTAAGCCATGCATTAGTTGCACACGAGAAAAAGTATAACGACGTGGAGAGGTCATGTTTAGCTGTGGTCTTTTCTTTAAGAAAATGGCGACATTACCTCTTCTGTAACCAAGTTAACATAATCTGCAAGGATAATGTGCTCAGAGCCATCACAGGAAACATTTACGAAACAAGTTGGATAGCCCGTTGGAAAGCTATGATAGCAGAGTTTGACTTGCATTACATAGCACAATCATCAGTTAAGGGTCAAGCCATAGCAAATCAAATGGCCATGTTACCAACACATGATCGAGCGACAGTAGAGCCAGAATTCTCAGATGAGAATGTAAGCACAATAGACATAGTGCCCAACGACTATGATGCCATTCTAAACTTTGATGGAGCATCCACCTCTCGAGGGGGAAGTGCTGCCGCCATCATCACCTATCCCTCTGGGGAGATCAGATCCTTTGCTTACTGTTTCAACTTTTGTTGTACCAATAACATAGCAGAGTACGAAGGTCTCCTTAGAGGTCTCACAGTAGCACTGGCTTCAGACATCACACGGCTTGTGGTTAGAGGAGACTCACAATTGGTCTTAAACCAAGTCACAGATGTTTATACATGTAAAGCCCAACATTTACAACCATACTGTGACTTGGCAAAACACTTAGGCTACTATTGGCCACACATGGAGTATGACTATCTCTCCAAGGCTAAAACATGTAATACTTGCCAAAAACATAGCAATCTAATCCATGTCCCACCAAATGAGTTGCATACGGCACAAATCACGTGTCCCTTTCAAAAGTGGAGGTTGGACCTCATCGGCCCAATAACACCCTCATCTTCTGCGGGGCATAGTTTTATTATAACCGTAATAGAATATTTCACGAAGTGGGTAGAAGCTACTCCCCTTCAAAAAACTACATCTAAACACGTATGCAATTTCATTCTCGAAAACATTGTAACCCGCTTTGGCATTCCCATGACAATCATCACTGACAACGGGCCACAACTTGGCAGTGCCGAGACCAAAACCTTTTGTGAGAGTCTAGGGATCAAACACTCATTTTCATCCCCTTACTATCCTCAGAGCAATGGGCAAGCAGAGGTGACAAACAAAACAATTATTACAATACTTAAAAGGATGCTTACCCAAAGCAAGAGAAGGTGGCATGAACAATTGGTATATGCATTGTGGGCATATCGTACTATGCATCGAACTTCAACAGGTAAAACACCATTTAGTCTCATTTATGGTTCAGAAGCTGTTTTACCTTTGGAATTACAGGTACCATCTCTAAGGATCGCACTTTCCAGACTCCTCGATGATGGGTAAAACAATGACTTGCGCATCATTGACCTGGATTCAGTGGAGGAGGAACGCATACGTATGCTTGATCAAATTGAGTGGTACCAAAAACAACAATGGCAGCGACATCGGCATGACATTCATAAGCACCCTATCAAAGAAGGCGACCTTATACTTAAGTCCGTTCGGGAATACCCGGACAAATTCTCAGCCAATTGGGAAGGGCCTTACTTGGTCACTAAAGCATATGACAACGAAGCATTCAAGCTAGCTGATATGGAAGGACATGAGCTTGCAAATCCAACTAATCACTCGTTCCTAAAGCCATTCTACGTTTGAAGATAGTCAGGTACGTGCGAGTCCTAGATCACGACTATAAACTGATACCATAGCTCGTCTTGGAATCATGATGGTAAACTGATACCATAGAACAGTCCTAGGGTCACGACTATAAACTGATACCATAGAACAGTCCTAGGGTCACGACTATAAACTGATACCACGGAACAGTCCTGGATTATGACTTAAAACTGATACCATAGCTCGTCTCGGCATCATGATGATAAACTGGTACCACATAGTGTCCGTAATGACGATAAACTAGCACCCCGTCTGGCATGACAGTAAAATGCCATAGTTGCATTCGCTAGAGTCCGCTAAGACTATAAAATGGTTTTCCTCTTCGTGGTCCGCTAAGACTAGAAACTAGCAATGCAACATCTACCACAATGCTAAATGGACAGTGTCCAATGGGTCATGATATAAAACTAACCCATGATAGTCTGCTAAGACTATAAACTGGCAAGTTCATCTCTGGTTCCTCAATCTGCGGCCACATTCAAACTTCATCAGAATCACCGCATCACCTGCCGTCAGATGATCCTACCAACATTGCCACCATTCGTATACAGTGCCTAAAATCTCCTCCAGTGTCTTTATTCCATCTGTAGCTGTTTAAGTCTAAGCTTGCTTATTCACTCACGATTTTCTTGTCTCCTTGGAGTTGTGTTTGCAGGATGACGCTCAGAGGTATTTGTACAAGAATGCATTTCATCATAAGCAGCAAGATGAGGCAATGTTCACAGCCCACGTGGCAAGACTAAATCAAGCCGTTTACTAGTACATCCCCATTTTTCGGTACATTCCCTATCTACTCACTGACACACTCTACTCAGCCACATGTCTGATACACCAAGTACGCTCAAAACTTTGAGCATATCGTTGCGCACTGTAACACTTTTAAGCAGTTGTAACACACAATGTAGCACTTGAGCATGAGTACAAGATCAAAACAAATTTTTGTCCTAAAAAAAAAAGCAAAAATCAAGACCCTTGGCACTTCCCATATAAACCCCAGGTGGGAAGGCAGTTGTCTTGGAACCAAGTACTCATGTCAAAAACAATCAAGAAACATCCCATTGCATGGCTTTGGCTCTCCACCAACAGGTGCCCCCTAAACACCAAACAAGGGCCCTGTTCCTCCAAAGAATGCAACACGTTATCACATAGCTTTGGCCTTACCAACAAGACCTCTTGGACACTAACCAAGAGTCTTGTTCCACTAAAGGACACACATTGCATGTCTGGATTCCGAGTCTGCTAAATAATGGCTATTGACAAGGATCATCATGACAAACACTAGAGCATCCCCTTTACCAAGTACAATCTCTTGGTCAGTTCCCAATCCCCACAATCTCGATTTCCCCATCTAGATACAAATTTTACGTCTCTCAATCCCATGTACTACTGAACACGGTGCGATGACATCTAGTCGAGTAGCAACAGACACAGTCTCTATCAAGTTGCTTGTGGTATTTTTCACTTCTTTGTCGATGCTTCTCAGGTTAATTCCTCCAAGCGTCAACAAAGAGGGGCCAATGAAACACCACAAAATTTTGAGCTTAGTACTTCTCCAACAAGAAGCAGGCCCCTGGGATCCACAGACGACCATGGCTACATCTGGTGTCAAGCATGGCAACTTCGGAGATCAACAATACTTAATTTTCACCAAGTATGCAGTCTCAGTGTATACGCTTAGCGTATACACTCAAGTTCATATCCACAGCGTATATGCCTGACATTCTCAGCGTATACATCCAGCGTATACACCCAACATTCTCAACGTATATGCCCAGCGTATACATCCAGCGTATACGCCCAGCGTCGACGTCTAGCGTACACGCCTCACATGTACGCCCAGCGAGTACAACCGATATATACGTCTAGCATGAAATCCTCAAAGACGACATGGAAGCAGCATTGCAGAGCAAGATTTGGCACAATGCAGCAACCATCAGTGTATACGCCCCAGTGTATACGCCCAGCTACCATCAGCGTATACGCTCGATGTATATGTCCAAGCCACCATCAGCGTATATGCCCAGCACCCACAACATCCACACCCAAGTTCGCATACTTCCAGCACATCCAACGTATACGCCCAATGTATATGCCCAGAGTCTACGCTCACCTGATACAGTGTATACATTCAGTGTATATGCCCAACAAATGTAACATATTGTACACTTGTAAATTTTATGCTTTTGCACCTGGTCAACGTGCCACGTGTCACCCAACCTGAGTCTAACGTCAAAACCTGTATAAAAGCCCGAATTTTTACTAGATCGAGGTCGGTTTGTAAATTCCAAAGAAAACCAGAGAGCAGAGATGCTGAGAACCAGAGCTCAAAACCTTATACGTTGGACAATCCTGTACACTGTGCATATAGCCTCTACGCTGTGCCTATAGTTTGAACCAGCCCACAGTCATCCCTGCATCCACCGGGGCTTTTCGTCCGCCTTGTGTCAAATCCACAACTGCGTTAGACCGGTGCATTGTACTCTCATTTTGAAATGCCATTGTTACATTTTCTTCCTAAAATTTTTTACAGTTTGCATTAATTGTTGCATGTATTCTATTTACTCTCGTTTATGTCTACGCTCTGTTCGCACCAATTACGCTGTTTACGCTCTGATTTACGCTTGTTACGTCGTTTACATATAACCCAGTGTATTGCACTTCAGCGTACGTTGGGGGAAATCCTTGTTTGATCCGCGTGCGGACCATCCAAGGTACTCTTCCTTCGTTCATTCCAGCTCACCCTCAGGTGAAGGTAGGGTCGTCTGTGCGTGTTCGGTGATCTCACGGTCTCTATTTTCTTCTAGCCGGAGACCGACGATTTCAGACGGTACACCTGCTGTGATGGCTTAAGCTTAAACTTAAGCTTCTTTGGGACAGGCTAATCTGATGCTAGGGATGCCTCCTCCATAGACCTCTTGAATTTTTCTCTAGTTATCCCTTCATCCTTCATGCACCATTATTTGGCATCTTGGATACTAGTAAGAAATGAGAGGGGCTCATCATCATTATTATTTTTAGGAGACTTATGTTGTCTAACATCAAGATTTTTAGTGGTGATGGATAATGTTTAATCCATACCCTTTGGTGGGTTCTGGGCCTGCACTATTGGATAAATGTGCTTTATCCAAGGCCTACAAAGTTAGCTCGGGTCTTTGGAAACCCATCACCCATTCCTATACACTATTAGAAGCTCCAAAAATCTCTTTAGATAACCTGTAAAAAATGCAAAGTCCATATGGATTATCATAGAGGTGTCAACATGGAGTCTAAGGATCTCCTCTTGAAGCCTAGTAGCCAAAGTAGTCGCCTAGTCAAATTTGATGCCCTCCATCAAGACCTTCTTAAAGGTCCACCCCTATGTTAGGCCACTTACCTTCTTTTGTGATAGTAGTTTGGGGAATGCATGATGATTCCTTTGCATTAGGATTCATGGAGCTATCCATTGAAATTCAAGAGTGGCCCATGTTGGCATCAAACCACTCTAGAACTTCCTTGTGATGGCCTGATTCCCTTACCATCTTGATGGGAACCTTTTTCCATTAGCAAGGACACCAAACAAATAGTGAAAGAGGCTAGCACATACAACTATGTTCACCTGAACGCCTTGAATGATGGTGCTAAAAAAATTGGTTGTCTCATCAAAGGAGTTGATGACATACAACATCTCCACAATAGGAATGGAAGGGATAGGTGCCATGAATACATTGAGCAAACTTGCATGTTGAATGTTCTCTTGAATGTATCTAGGCACCTACCCCTTTAGCCACTCCTATGTTGATGTCACATCACCAAACTTCAAGATGAGGGTATCCTCATGACGTGAACTTGAAAGTGGTATAGTAACATCAGCTGAGGTGAAAGGTTATAGGAAATAATAACCAAAGGTTAGCATCAATATGAGCAATTTCAAAAACTAAGAAAAGTAATGAAACACTTAGAACCATAAAACACTAGAAACTATAGATTCACCTTTACTTTTCTTTTGCGATGTGAAGGTTTCAGCTATAAGGGTCTAATCCATGCTACTGGCATCTACCCACTAGTTGTGCATCGTTCCATCATCCTTACACTTTTATATGCAGTTTAAACTTAGTGATGTATTCATTAAAGTCCCCTCTTAATTGTTGATACACAATAGCTGGGAACTCTAGATGAATTCATCCAAAGTAGTTTGAGCCACTACCAGGATTTGATCATTAATGATCAAGCCCTGATCATTGACCTTGTACCTACAAGTGGTTGTAAAATCAATGAAGTTAGGTAAGGTAATTAAGACAAAACCATAAAAACATTACAATAATCATATTTACCCCTGTAGATGATACATGGAGCCAGGTGGGTCCTGGAATAATGTGTGGGCTCTATCTGCCACCATCAGAGTATTGTTAGTATTATCATGACTATACTCTGGCATCATCTAGATCTCCATAAGGTAGTGTGGACTTATGGCCTCTGCTAGTCCCCGTGTAGTCTTAGGCAGTGGCTTGTTTGTAATATACCTAGTAATCAGGCTAGATGCCTAAGGTAACAAGGTCTCCATAACAACCCCAACTACATTTGTGGATAAGTGTGACCATAGCATCCGACTAAAGTTCCTAAAGAGGTAGGCAAGGAAGTCCCTTGTCCTAGGCTAGAACCATAATGAAAGATTTTCAAAAGGCATATCATGTGGTGGGGTGTTGGTCTTGGGATGACCAATGTAACACAAAATACCAACCAACTCCACTATGATGAGGATAGACCTCAAGAAGACTCTACACGAAAGAAAATAGAAACATTATGACCAATTGGAATTTCTTAATAAGTTAGGAAAACATCCTAGTTGGAGGTGAAATTAGCTTCTGTAAAAGGCTCTAAAGTGTTTATCTAAATTAGCTTAAGAGATTTCGAAAAAACAAAAGGAGCACTATTACAACCTTAAAAAGAAAAAGCATTATGAACAATTGAAATTACTTAAAAAATTTAGATAAAACATCTAGTGAGAGGTGAAATTAGTCTAAGTAATTTCTCAAGAAAACATTATCACAACCTTGCATAACCTTGCATCATGACCAATTAGAATTTCTTTACAAATTTAGAGAAAACTTCCTAAGTAAGAGGTGAAATTAGCCTCTGTAAAAAGCTCTTAGATGTTTATCTAAATTAGCTTGAAAAATTTCATAAAAGAATTATTACCATATTTTATAGCCTTTATAACCAAACTTTCATAGCCCAAAACTATGTCTTAGTCTAAATTATGCATAAATTTAGAAAATAGCATCTACATTATGTATAAATCTAGAAAGAACAACCATAAGTTTAGAAAAGGGAAAAAATCTAAATTATGCAAAGCATACATAAATTTAGAAAAAACATAATGAACTTAGAAAAAAGCCATGTAACCATAGTAAAAGCTTATTTAAAAATAGAAAAAGCTTTTAGCTCTTCTTAAAAAACAAAATTAAGCATTAGTTTTGGATATTAACATAAGTTATACATATCAACCACTTCTATGTAACCATGAATTTCACCTTCTTCACACAACCATAGCCAAAAAATTCATAAAAGATTTGTTTGAGGTCCAAATGGAGTGATTTCACCACCATTTGAAAGATTAAATCAAGCCCTACATACCCATGCTTAGAAACAATTCATCCTTACTACACATGCCTAATAAAAAATTCATTTTAATTTTAATCGGAGTGATTCTACCTTTGTTAGAAAGATGAAGCCAAAGCCTATGCAGCCATGACTAGAAACTAGCAAGAACCTTTGCCATTTTCTTATAAAAAATTTAGAAATCTACATAAAATTTAAAAAGTGGCACAAATAGCCTAATTGCACAATGTTAGGAAAATAGCCATAACTTCTTTGTTTCAAGGTTTAATTAAATGAGACCATAACCATTGCAAAGAGTAAAAAAATGGCTACAAATCCATATCTTTAATTTTGTAAATATACATATGTTCTCCCAAAAAACTACACATTACTTTATTTTTTATGCCAAAACTTTAAAAAACCTTAAGGCCTAAATTTCATATAGCCATTAAAACATTCAAAATAGCCAAAACCATTGAAACCCATTTAAATTCACTCCAAAATAATGGGATAGGATTTTTTTAAAGATTTCATTTTAACAAATCTTGAGGCCTAGATTTGAAAAAAATAGCCATACCCCAAAATTTTGGTAAAAAAGCATGAAATAGCAAGCCCTATTTTTAAAATCAAATTTACAAAATCTAAAGCAATTAAACAACTATAGATCTACATGGAAATAGCCAAACTAAGAGGTGGGATTTTGTTAGAATTCTACCTTGATCACTCCACCAAAGTAGATCTAAAAAAAATAGGCTTGACACATAGGAAGCAAAAAAACTAGAAAAAACACAAAAAAAAAGGCAAACATAGGTAGAATTGCCTACCTTGGAGCAGTGACAGATGGGGCCTAGATAGAGATAGGCTTGGAAATCTTTGATAACTCCCTAGAATGCTCATCCATCCTTTGGATTGTAGGATTCTTACTCTATCCCCCTCTCTGCTTGGATGCCATGGTAGGCTCAATGTTGAGGATGATGGAAATTATGAGAAGATAGGAGTTCTATGCTAGTTGTAGGGGAGATGGAAGGCTTCCACACTAAAGATTCGGTGTGGCTACCACAAGAACCTCTACCAGAGATCTCCTCCAATGCGTTGTTGTTGTAGAATGATAATTATGATAAAAAATTACAAAATTTGACATATAAAGCCCATCTAAAACCTAAACCAAATCCTAGATACCAATTCAATGCACCATAACTACAAGTGCACTAAAGTAAAATGGGAAAAAGTCAAGTTCACATTGGTTTTGGGTGGGAAACAATTTCACTTTTCAAAATTTTAAATTTTTGGATTATGGACCCCACCCTGCACCTTTACTTTAGACCAAAACCTACCTCAACGTTGAGATTTTTAACAATTTTGACACTTAAAACATTATGGAAAGCTTAACCCCATGCATCCACATTAGAAATACCATGCCCAGCATGGAAAACATGCTTATCACTTTACAAATTTGTTAGACTTACAAATATCTTTCTATTTTTGGTAACCCTAACCTACCTTTTTCAACCCCAAGTTTTTAAAAGTGGATAAAACATGAGGAAGGCTAAGCACCATGGATTTCCACACTAGGGGCAGTAGTACCTAGCATGGAAGAAGGGGGGTAACACTCACCCCTACCTCCCAATACTCATCTAGCATAAGTTTGACCCCAAAGTAAGCCTCACATGACCTAGAACTCCTCCAAGGATTTCTAGCAGCCTTTGAATCCCACCAGACCTAGTCAAACCAGGTTAAAATCTAGGATCTAATGTTTTCCACACTGGGGAAGGCTTCTTCCATGTTGAGCCTCTCACCCTTAGCATGGGTAGATGGGGAAATCAAAAAATGACCTAAATTAATAACCTAATGACCATTTCTTGATTCCCAATGATCCCTAGACCCTACCAAAACTCTCTAGAGATTTCAAAAGGTTAAAAGTGGTCAAAAATGATACAAAATTGACATCCACTTTTCATCCACACTAGGGCCATCACTCCCAGCATGGAAGAAAGGGGGTAGATTTCATAAGACACTTAGAAGCCTCCAAACTCTCAAGTCTTAACACCAAGCATTGACCATCGACACCAACAACCTTGGAGGTTGACATGCATGGTTGATAGGTTATTGATTTGGCCTAGATATAACTTTCATCACTAAAGGGGGACCTATTCCACACTAGGCTTTCCATGCTCAATGTGAAAAAAGGAAGAAAGCCTAAAAGCCCCTCATAGCCCCCAAAATGATTAGATCTTGACCTTAGGCACTATTGGCCAACCCCAGCAACCCTATGAGCACTCATGCATAACTAGATGAATCACAAATGATTAAAAAAGATTTTCCCCCAATTTTCCATGCTAAGAATGAAATCCCTAGCATGGAAAAAAGAGGGGAAGCCCAAAAATTTCCTAGTTACCCTTGAAAAAGCCAAAATTTGACACTAGCCATTGGCCATTGACACTAGCAACCTTGTAGGTTAACATGCATGGTCAATTGGCTATCAATTTGGCCTAGATCTAACTTTCTTCATTGTGATGGGCCTCTTCCTTTCTGAGCCTTCCACCCTTAGTGTGAAAAAATGGGAAAATCCTAAAAACCCTCTCATAGCCTCCAAAATGACCAAATCTTATCCTTGCACACTAATGGCCAACACTAGCAACATTGTGTACATGTATGCATGACTGAAAGTGATAAAAAATGATCAAAAAGCTTTCCCCAATTTTTAATGCTAAGCATGGAATCCCCAATGTGGAAAAAAGGGAGAAAAGCCTAAAAATTACCTAATTACCCTTGAAACAGTAGAATTTCAATATTATATGGTAATAGTCGACACTAGCAACCTTGTGAATGTGCATGCATGATCAAAAGTGACCATAAAGCACTAAAAAGATCCCCCTCCCCCAATTTTTCATGTTGAGCATGGATGTCGCTACATGGAAAAAGGAGGAGAAGTCAGCAAACCACTCATCAATCTTCAAGATAGCCAAATTTTGGCACTAGGCATTGACCATCATTGCTAGCAACCTCTGTGATCTACATGCATGACTGAAAATGATGCAAAAACATAAAAATCTATTTCCCCCCATTTTTTCATGTTTAGCATACTATTCCAATGTGGAGAAAGGGGGGGGGGTGGTGCAGGGGAGCTCAAAACCCACATGGAAAACCTATAAACTAATTAGTTTTGACTCCAAACCCTAGTCTCCAACCTTAGTAGTACCAAAGGCGAACATGCATGGTTAATTGAAGTAAAAATTGGGCTAGATCTGAGTTTTATGGTCTCTCCATGATGGGTATTCCCTCCTACATGTTGATTAGCATGGAAATTAATGGAACACTTATTTGGAATCCATAACTACCTCAAAATGACATTAATTGAGCTTACATGCACCCTAGGACCCTTCCATAATCATTTGGAGTTTTCAAACTTTAAGAAACTAATGTCAAAAAATCATAAACTAATTCCCCCTACTTTTCCATGTTGAGCATCCTAGTCCTAGCTTTGAAAAAAGGGGGGAAGTCCAAAAAATACTTAGAAATACCCAAAATAACCAAAATTTTACACCAAACCCTAGTCCTTGACCTCGATAGCCCTGAAGGCTAACATGCATAGTCGATTGAGGTCAAAATTGGCCTAGATATAAGATTCATAGTTCTTCCACACTAGGGATCCTTTTTTCCACCCTAAGGATGGTATCCTCAACATGGAAACCCAAGGGACAACTTTTTTGAGGCTCTTAACTACCTTAGAATGACATCAAACAACCTCTCATGCACTCTAGAATCCTAGCAATAACTGTTGAAGCCCTTAAACTTTATGAAACTAATTTTGGATGGCCAAAAAGTGGTTTGCTTTAGTTTTCCACTCTAATCTCTTTAGCCTTAGTGTGGAAAAATGGGAGAAATATACAAAACCATTTGGAGATGCTCAAAACTCCTAAATTTTGACATGGATCCATAGCCCTTAACCTTGGCAACTCTAGAAGGAAACATGCATGGCCAAGTAAGACCCAAATTGGCCTAGATCTAAGATTCTTCATTTTCCCATGCTTGAGTAACTTCCCTAGTGTGGAAACAAGGGGGGAAAGCTACTTTTCCACTTTTGGTGGTAAAATGGTAATCTTGAAAGTCAAAGATCTACACTGGAGAAGCTTACGACATCATAACATTAATATATTGCTTATCTGATCTACACTGGAGTAACCTCCCTAGCATAGAAATAGGGGGAAGGCCTTAAGTACCCTTAAACAACCTTCAAACATGTCCAAAATTAGCCAAAAAATTGTAGAATCGAAGCCTATAGCCCTAGGGGCCTAGAAACCTAGTCAAAGTGTCCCTGAATCACTATAAATTCATAAAACAAGTGTCCTCCTATTTTTCCATGCTAAGGATACTGTGATCAATGTGGAAAAGGGAGGAAACCATTTTGACACCTATTGACACTCAAAACTAGCTCAAATTGCCTCAAAACAAATTTGGGAGATGCACAAGTTCCAAATTTGGGTTCCAACTACTTATTTGACCATGTTTGACCTTATTTTTGGCTTGAATTTTTGCTTTCCATGCTAAGTCCCCTCTTTTCTATGTTTACTAGTGTGGAAACAATGGGGGAGGTTTTAGAACCTACTTTTGTTACCTTTAAAAACCTTTGAAGTGCCTAATTTTAGTGGATCTGACCCTGCACTACCTTGGGAAGGTCTTGGAACATCAATTTTGGATCCTTAAGCATCCCAAAACCTATTTTCCTTGGTTTCCAAACTAAGGTTCCTTGTTTCCACATGGAGCTCAGTGTGGAAGCCTCAAAACACTTGATTTGTGGGTCCAAATAGCCCAAAAATAGCCCTGATTAATGCTTGAACTCACCTAATAGCCTTGTAGCATCAAAACATGGCTGGCTAAGGCCTAAAATTGGAAAAACCTAACCATTGTTACCTATATTAACAAAAATTTATCATAAATAGCACATGTTGCTTGATTTTTGTCTTATTGTGTAATGTTTTGACTTATTTTTAAACTTATGTTGCTTTGTTGACCTCTTATAGCCTTTATATAGCCTTATATGTTTAGTGTTTGTCTTATCACAGTTCTATTTGCCATTGTTTGTTCTCTAAATAGTATCAAATAGTGGGGTTTGACTTGTGCTGATCACCATTTGACACCACATGACCATGGCCTGCTAAGGCCTAAAATTGGTAAAATCGTGGCCTTTATTAACCATTTGTAGCCTTACTTCTTATACTTCCACTTGCTTGACCTTTATATGATCTTTGTTCACCTCTATTGCACTTTTCTAAATTGACCTTATGTAACGACGGAAAACGTCGGTCGCTGGAAATACCGAGCAAAAGTTCGTGTACATAGTTCCAACCCTGGATCTATGTGAGGGCCATGCTAGAGAAGATGAATCCAAGGTGGCTTGAACGGTCTTGTTGATCAGAGAGGGACTTACTTAATCAGTAAAATTTTTTTTGTAATAATTGGATGGTAAAATGGAGATTTTTATGAAGAGATATAATATCATTGATTTGGAAGATAATTGGATACGATGTAAATGATTTAAAGCAATTGCAAAATCCATATAGATAGGACACAATAGATTAGATTTAGAGAACGTGCAATCCCAAGATTTGGGATCTAACTTATGAACAAAATATATTGGATACAATGATTACAGAAAGACTTCGGTTTAGGTGAAGCACACGCGAATAGCAAGAAAGCTATTTAAAGATAAAACAAGCAAAGGTCGATCTACCTTGTTCTAGCCAATCTAGGTGCAAGGAAGTCAAAATTGAAGCAGAATATCCATTAATCAGCTATTTCTGACCAACGATTCTTGCCAATCACCTCCAATGTTTTTACAATCCCTAGTCTTCTTTGGTTCACTTGTCAATATTTGACAAAGGTTGTTAATGATTGCCAGTTTTACATCGTAGCAGACGTGTACAACTTTACTAGTTTTATGTTGTAGTGGACGTTTCTTACCTTGCGCTTAAGCTAAGTCAATACTTAGGTATGGTACTGCTTCAGATATACATGATTTACTGGGTTTGGTAGCTCATTGCCATCGATATCTACTAACTTGAATGCTCCGTTGCCATATGCACAGACGACCAGGAAAGGGCCCTCTTAGTTTGCAGAGAATTTACCTATGGTTCATGGATGGCCTTGAGAACTATGTCTCCTTTCTTGATTGATCATTGATGCGGATTATGTCAGTGCTTCTGTCTTTGTCTATCCTGATATCTTTCAATGGTGTCAAGTGTCTGGATGCATCTCTCTACTACTAAATCCAAATCTGCAATCCTGGACTTGTTGTGCTGAGTCTCATTTATAACCATGGAGAGGACCATCTGCAATGAGGGAACTTGTAATTCCAAGGGAAACATTGCTTCAGATCCATAGACTAGGCTATAGGGCATCCTGTTTGTAGCTGTCTTGCACGTCGTACGATATGCCTGAAACACCACAAAAATTTGAGCTTAGTACTTCTCCAACAAGAAGCAGGTCCCTGGGATCCACAGACGACCACAGCTACATCTGGTATCAAGCATGGTAACTTCGAAGATCAACAATACTTAATTTTCACCAAGTATGCAATCTCAGCATATACGCTTAGCGTATACGCTCAAGTTCACATCCATGGCGTATACGCCCGAGATTCTCAGGGTATACATCCAGTGTATACGCCCAACATTCTCAGCGTAGATGCCTAGCATAGACGTCCAGCGTACATGCCTAGCATACACACGTCACATGTACGCCCAGCAGGTACAACCGATATATATGCCCGGCATGCAATCCCCGAAGACGGCATGGAAATAGAACTGCAGAACAAAACTTGGTACGAGCCAGCTACCATCAGCGTATACACCCCAGCGTATAAGCTCAACTATCATCAGAGTATACGCCCAACTACCATCAACGTATACGCCCGGTGTATACGCCCAAGCCACCATTAGCGTATACGCCCAGCATATACGCCCAGCGTCCACAATATCTACACCCAAGTTTGCATATGCCCAGCACATCCAGTGTATACGCCCAGAGTCTATGCTTGCCTGATACAGCGTATACACCCAGCGAATGTAACATACTATACACTTGTAAATTTCATTCGTTCGCACTCGGTCAATGTGCCACGTGTCACCCAACTCGAGTCTACCGTCAAAACCTGTATAAAAGCCCCAATTTTTCATTAGATTGGGCGGTTGGCAAATTCCAGAGCAAAAACTAGAATAGAGACGCTGAGAACCAGAGCAGAAAACCCTATACGCTGGACAACCCTGTATGCTGAGCATACAGCCTCTACGTTGTGCCTACAGTGTGAACCAGCTCACAATCATCCCTACATCTACCGGGGCTTTTCGTCCACCTTGTGTCGATTCACAACTGCGTTAGACTGGTGCATTGTACTCTCATTTTGAAATGCCATTGTTACATTTTCTTCCTATAATCTGTTACAGTCTGCATTAATCATTGCATGTATTCTATTTACGCTCTTTTACGTTTACACTCCGTTTGCATTAGTTATGCTGTTTACGCTCTATTTTACGCCTGTTACGCCATTTACGTATAACCCAGCAGATAGCACCTCGATGTATGTTTGGGGAAATCCTTGCTTGATTTGCGTGCGGACCATCCAAGGTACTCTACCTTCGTTCATTCCACCTTTCCCTTAGGCGAAGGTAGGGTCTTCTGTGCGTGTCCTATGATCCCCTGGTCTCTATTTCCTTCCAGCTGGAGACCGATGATTTCGGACGGTACAAAAATTAGCGCTAGAAGGAGGGCCTTTGCCTAAAACCTTACCTATGAGCTTCCCAGCGTTTACGCTATTGGGCGTTTACGCTACCAACCATATGCCGATTCCTCTCGAAAACGTCCCAACGTTTACACTGCTTAGTTTAAAACCCAGTCGGTAAACTATCTAGCGTCTACATTGCTTAGTGTCTACACTACTCCGTACAAACCCTACTATTTGCAAGTCTCCCAACGTCTACGCTGTTAACCATACGCTGACTCTATCTGTAGAACTCCCAGCATCTATGCTGCCACATATACGCTGCACGATTTATGCTGCAGACTTTGTCTACGCTGCACACACACCACTCAGTTTACGCTGTTAACACACACACTGCCCACTTTACGCTATAGACCTTGTCTACGCTGCACATAAGACTCTGTCCACGCTGTATACGCCATCGCTAAGTTTATGTTGAACATCCTATGCCGTAAACTCATTTATGCTGTCTATATACACTACACTCTGTACGCTGTAACCCTATTTACGTTGCACGCTGATGCTGTATACATTGCCTAGCGTATACGCTATACGATTTACGCCATAGACTCGTCTACGCTGACCTTATATGCCCATACCTATACGCTGTCTACGCTGTCGTTATACACCGGACATTGAAGCGTATACACTGTACGTTACCACGTAGGTTTACGCTGCACTCAGTACACTAATTTCACAACCCTACATGGTGTCACATCCTCAATAGGTCATCATGAACACCGCAAGCACCACCGCTACAACCACATAAGTCACCGACATCGTGGGCACCATGGCCGTCCAACAGCCCGTGGTCCAACAGCCCACGGCACAACCCACAACGGGACCTCGCCGGTCCCTTAGGTTGCAAGGGAGGAACCCCTCATCCCACGTCATAACCCAAGACCAATACAACTTCATATGCGTGAAGATACAAGCTGGCCTAGCTGTGGACCGAATCGAAATAGAAGTCAAGAGGTAGTACGAACTCTTCTACAGGGGAGGGCAAGAGTTCATTCCTTCCCTGTACGATGTCATCCCTGTCCCAGAGCCTTACTCTGAGCTCATCACACAACTCCTCCTGCAAAGGAGTCAATTTCGAGATCATCCTGCAGTAGATCCTCAACTGGAAGACGAGGATGAGTTCGCTGCCAAATCTGAACATGAAGACTCGTATCACATCCTTAGTTCACAAACCCATATCAACCCCATGTTTCATCCAGGCACAAGGGAAATCATGCCCCTCCAACCCCTTAGGTTCACCCAAGCACAAATACCTCCACCAAAAACATCTACACTTGTTCATGTTCCTCCTGCAACCGACTCGCAATTTAGTACACTCCCTCTCGCTATCATCCCTGCTGCAGCCGCAGGCCCATCCTCGCAAGCACCACCCCCTCACAATAACGTGGGAGCAACCTTCCCACCTCGAGTGATCGGGGTACCACATGTGATACCGGCATCTATGTCTGCTCACTATATCCCCCACATCCAATGCACGGAGCCCCTTCCACCGCTGTAACCTAACCAGGGGTTCCTGCACAAAACATGACTGGGCAATGGGTAGTGATAGGTGCTCAACAACATCAACCCCCTCACTACAACATACCACCTCACACGATTCCACCGGCCAACATTCCCCAAGTATAGCTGCAGCCATCGCAACAACAACCTCTCGCTTACAATGTGCCATCCATAGTGCCACCCGNTGCACGGAGCCCCTTCCACCGCTGTAACCTAACCAGGGGTTCTTGCACAAAACATGACTGGGCAATGGGCAGTGATAGGTGCTCAACAACATCAACCCCCTCACTACAACATACCACCTCACACGATTCCACCGGCCAACATTCCCCAAGTATAGCTGCAGCCATCACAACAACAACCTCTCGCTTACAATGTGCCATCCATAGTGCCACCCGCTATGAACGCACCACAAGTACAACCGCCGACTGCACAGCTTTCAGCCTTCCAACCTACTATCCAACAATCCAATTTGTATAATATACCACATCCCCAAGCTACCATGTCACCTAGCTCCCAAGACTGGGCAGATGCTAAAAAACTAATGCAGGAATTAACTGACGAGGTCAAGCACCTCAAAATAGCTACCGACAGAGAGTTGAAGGTAGTGGACTTTTACCACGATGACCCCATTAGCCCTTCCGTCCCGCCCCTAACCTTGTCCAAAGGCATATCATTGCCTACACTAACTAAATATAATGGGGAAACAGACCCCAATGCTCACCTTATAACATTTAGATTAGAATGCCCATTACTTCAGGCATGGCCCCATGCCATTTTGTGAGTGTTCCCTATGTCCCTTGCAGGGAGAGCACTTGATTGGTACCGGGCCTTACCGAGAAATTCCATATTTTCCTTGGAAGAGTTGTTACATCAATTCGTGACCAGGTTCAAGTATAACTTGAAACCTGAGGTGACACTGGATAGCCTTATACAGGTTAAACAAGCACCGCTAGAACCTGTACAAAAATTCATTCAGAGGTGGAGTGCTGTCCTCAATGAGCTACACGAGCCGATCCCTTAGACATATCTACTCACCATTCTAAAGGGGGGGCTGTTAATGACTTTTTCAAATCCAAGTTATATTATCTTAATGCGCGTAAATTTAATCAAGACTTTGTACAAATTAAAAATATAGAAGAGGCAGCTCAAAATAGCCACGATCCCGCGTATTTAGCCTTTAAAAATCAACACAGTAACGGAAATACAACAAGCAAGTGTGGCACAACAAAACAAACCGCTGGTGGCCCCTACTAATTATACTAAACCTACTCCCACAACCGCGCCAGAATCATCATCATCGCAGAACCCAACACAAAATCGTACGAGAAATTTTGAGAGGAAAGAACCCTCCCAATATACGCCACTTCCTATGAAGCCATCCCAGTTGTTCAACCAACTCCTGAAAGCTAGATTAATGAAACATAAATAGTTATCCCTTGCTACTGTCTAGAGACACGATCGGTTCTATCAACTGGTTCAGAACCCAAGCTTGGCAATGCCGGATGAGCCCCCAGTACCCAAAGGTTTTAGGATGGATCGCTTCTGCGACTATCATCAACGTAATGGGCATGGCATGGATTACTGTTTCACCTTGAAGCAAGACATACAACGAATGATCAATGGAGGCCAAATCACCTTTGATGAGGCCAACCCGGTCCAACTGCAAAACCAGGCTATGGGGATGTATAAAGATCCTCTGAATACTAAAGAGGCACCGTACGTTATTAACATAATCTGCCTAGATAATGAACCTGAAACACCTAACATTAACACCGTCTACTCTGACTATGAACAACAAACACCTAACAAGCTATTTGTAATCTGTATTCCTCCTACTGCATCAACACCCATGCCTCAACCATCACGTGCCCCGCAGCAGCCTTATGTTGTCCGCATGCCCCCCGCCGTAGCAACGTCTAAGACCCTGACACACGAAAAAAAATACGTGGTGCATGTACCTCCCGCTGCCACTACCTCAAATCTACCAACCCCTCCTACTTGACCTGCCCCTTTCGTAGTCCGAGTACCACCCGCAGTTGCAATAGCGGAGGACCAACCTCCACCTAAACCAACCCCATACGTCGTTAGGACACTCGAAAGTCCTAATGATTACCAACCCTCCACCTCCCAAATGCAAAGTAAACCCAGTCCCTATGTCATTAGGGTGCCCAGCCAGCCTTCTGCTCAACCACATCCGACTCGGGGTCCACTCGTATCCCTGCTTCGAAGGCTATGAATCTGAGCATTTTTCCTATTTTAACGCTGAAGACACATTTTTTTAGATTAAGTCTTAGTTCATACTTTAAACAATGCTTTAAGACTAAGTCGAGGTCTTGTACATGTTGTTCTTCCATTTTTGATTTAACTACAATGTCATCCACGTAATCGTTAAGCGATCGTAACATATAATCATTAAAGATGAATGTCATTGCTCTTTGATATGTGGCCCCAGCGTTCTTGAGACCAAAGGGCATCATTGTGTAACAAAAGGTTCCCCATGGTGTCATAAAGGTTGTCCGAAGCTGATGCTCCGGGTTGATTCGTATTTGATTGTATCCCGAGAAGCCGTCCATAAAAGATAATAGTGCGTGCCCAGCAGTTGAGTCAACAAGTTGATCGATGCTGGGTAGAGGAAAATCATCCTTTATAGTTGCAACATTTAAATCCTGGAAGTCAATGCATAAGCGAATGCTTCCGTTCTTCTTCGGAACAATGACCATGTTAGACACCCACTCGGCATAATTGACAGCCTGAATGAAACCAGCTTGATAAAGCTTGGTGATCTCATTGCGAACTGCTAATGCCACCTCGGGTTTAACCTTTCGTGCTTTTTGTTTTACCGGTCTCAACTTCGGGTCAAGGATAATATTGTGTTGGAAAATTCGAGGATTTAGTCCAAGCATGTCTGTGTAGGACCAGGCGAATGCTTTCATATTTTCCCTATGCACGTTCTCAATGTTTTTGGATAATGGCGATTGTAATAAGGTGCTTAATTTTAAAATTTTAGTTTCCCCATTGGGCATGACGATGGGAGTTTCAGCCAACGGGTCTTCAGTGATATTCTCGGCCTCTATGTCAAGGAATTTTGTCATGTCTTTGTAATCGTCTGTTATTTGCTGTGTTGAGGCTATGACTGCATCATCCGTTGGTGAACTTAAGTTGATGAAGTTTATGTTAATGTCTCGTGCAATCGTGCCATATGGTCTGTCAATGATTAACGGTGCGGTTAAATGCTGGCAGTCCATTGAGCTTGCTCCTGCCAATAAACAGAGAGCTAAATAAGGGAAAGGAGGAACGTTCTATGCCTTTTGGTAATTTTAAACTATGTGTACATGCATAATGGAGGATTATTGTCACACCGGGACGTACGGCAGTTTAAGGCCTTACCGGGCCACAAGTGGCAGTTTAAGGCCATACCGGGCCATCACTGGGTTGGAAAATGGTAGTTTAAGTCCGTACCGGGCCTTAATGGCAGTTTAAGGCCATACCGGGCCGTCACTGTGTTGGGAAATGGCAGTTTAAGGCCGTACCGGGCCTTAATGGCAGTTTAAGGCCATACCGGGCCTAGTCGTAAACGAGGGATATTTCGAATGACACAGGCGAATTTTTCTGTTGACCGATCATTGCCGATCGTGGCTAGTTTTACGTCTTTGCAAACATGATAGTTTAGCGTCATCCTGGACATAGAGTGTAGTTTAATAATATTTTTTTTTTTATTTTTCAATTTACCGTAGTTTAGTGTCATTTAGGACGAGTTGTATTTTAACATCGTTTTGGACATGTTATAGTTTAGCGTCGTTTCGGACTGGGTGTGTTGATATTATTGTAATATTTTTTTAATTTTCTTCCTTTTAATGTTAGATGATGTGTTAATGGGTATGATTCTGTATTCAGCGTCCCCTTCGCTGATCACATTGAATGGTAATTCAGCCCAAGGGACGTCTGATGGAATGGCTTACGTGTTAGTGTTTCTAGATGTTTCGACAGTTGGCATGATTTCTATGCAATTTTCCATTTGAGAAGTTGTATGTACAGTGTCAGAAACAGGCATTTCTGTTTTAGGTGGGTCTTGTTCCATGTTTAAAGGTTTACTGCTTACCAGTTGTTGCGCATTTTTATCGTTTCGTTTAGGCTCTTCAAGCTCGACCTCCGAGCCTTGGTCCATGTCTACGTGTGATGAAATGATAGGCGTAGCAGCCTCCCCGTGTATGATGATTTCACCACCTTCATAAGGCAGGTGGATCTCTTGGTGTATGGGGGAGGAGACCGCTTTTAGTTGGGCCAACTAGGGTCTCCCTAATATTAAGTTGAATCCTGGCATTTCGTCAACCACTAGGAAATCGGCGGACGTGGGAAATTGATCCCCTGCTATGAAGTCTAAGGTCACTATTCCTTTGACTATTACGCGTGACCTGCTGAATGATTTTAAACATGTGGTTGCAGTTGGTTTGATTAATTCAGTAAGCCCTAGTTGTTCAATGATGGGGTACGGTACTACGTTTGTGGCAGCTCCATCATCTACGTGGACCCTATGTATTTTGAACTGGTTTATACGTATCATTATGAACATGGGGGCTATTGTTATTTCCTGTGTTCTCTTGTCCACCTTAATGTTGTTGTCATGGAAGCTCAAGGGTTTAGGAGTGGTCCCGTGAGACAAGTACATTACTGCATGAATGGAGGGTTCATTCGGGGGCAAGTCCTCGCTTACTGGGATTGACGTTAACATACATACTAAAGCTTCCCGATGTGTTTGGGATGTTAGAACCAAGTCGTACAAGCTTAGTGAAGTGTTCTTTTGTTTCAATGCTTGGGTGACTTGTGTCAAGGCCGTTGCGAAGTCTCTACTATTGGGGATGTTTTTATCAGCGATGACTGGATCCATTGGGCCCAACAGTTTTATTTCACGTTTTGTTGATTTGTCATTCTTGTTCGAAGCTGTTGTTTTAAGCGGTTCATGTTTTTCAGATGATTCGCCTTCATTACCTGCATCTGATTGGTTGTTAGGTGATGACATAGGTATAAAGTTAAGTGGAATGGGCTTAGGTGGCCCCAGAGCTAACTGTTGGCGTTCCTTCTCCACACGTTCATGTGTAAGCCTATCTGCTAGGCGTTCTCGTGTGTGGCGTGGAGGTGGGGCTGGTCTTGGAGCCTTGGGCTGCCCTGGGATTCACACCATATACGGAGGTGGGCGGGGTTGCGGTTGGATAGTCAGATGTGGTTGAGTGGAAGGCTGGCCAGGTACCCTAATGACGTAGGGGCTGGGTTTGCCTTGCGTTTGTGAGGTGGAGGCTTGGTAATCATTAGGATTTTCGGGTATCCTAACGACATATGGGGTTGGTTTCTGTGGAGGTTGAACCTTCGCCGTTGCGACCGCTGGTGGTACTCGGACTATGAAAGGGGCAGGCCAAGTAGAAGGGGTTGATGCATTTGAGGGAATGACGGGAGGGACACGCACCACGTATGGTTTGTCACGTGTCATGGTGTTAGGCGTGGGTACGGCCGAGGGTATCCGGACGACGTATGGCTGCTGGGGAGCACGTGGTGGTTGAGGTGTGGGCGTGGGCACAGCGGGGGGAATCTGAACTACGAACGGCCTATTAGGTGTTTCCTGTTTATATTGGGGATAGACAGTGTTAATGTTGGGTGCATCGGAATCATCATCAAGGTAGATTGTATTGATGACGTATGGCACCTCTTTGGTGTTTAGGGGGTCTTTGTACATCTCCATAGCTTGATTCTGTGGTTGGACCGGGTTGGCCTCATCAAAAGTGATTTGCCCTTCATCGATCATCCGCTGAATATCCTGCTTCAAGGTAAAATAGTAATCCGTACCGTGCCCGTTTCGTTGATGGTAGTTGCAAAAGTGATCCATTCTGATGCCTTTGGGTACGGGAGGCTCATCCGGCGTTGCTAAGCTTGGGTTCTGAACGAGTTGACAGAACCGGTCATGTCTCTGGATGGCCATGGGGGATAACTATTTATGTTTCATCAACCCAGCCTTTAGGAGTTGATC
>MNCI01008462.1:106781-130708 GCA_015680685.1 Gnetum montanum
CACTGTAGCAGCGTAGACACTGTAGCAGCGTAAAAGCACTGTAGCAGCATAGACACTGTAGCAGTGTAAACACTGTAGCAGCTTAAAAGCACTGTAGCAATGTAAAAGCACTGTACCAGCATAAGATCACTGTAGCAGCGTAAAAGCACTGTAGCAGCGTAAACACTGTAGTAGCGTAGACGCTGGGAGTTTTACAGACAGAGTCAGCGTATGGTTGACAGCGTAGACGCTGGGAGACTTGTAGATGGTGAGTTTTAAACGGAGCAGCGTAGACGCTCAACAGCATAGATGCTGAGAGCTCTGAAGCACAACAAGTTTAAGATAGAGGCTCTCCTTCTAGTGCCATTTTCTGTACCATCTGAAATCGTTGGCCTCCGGCTGGAAGGAAACAGAGACCGTGGGATCACAGGACGCGCACAGAAGACCCTCCCTTCGCCTAAGGGCGAGCTGGAATGAATGAAGGTAGAGTACCTTGAGTGGTCCGTATGCGGATCAGGCAAGGATTTTCCCAAACGTACACCGAAGTGCTATACACTGGGTTATATGTAAACAACGTAATAGGCGTAAAGCGGAGCATAAACAGCGTAACTGATGCGAATGGAGCGTAAACGTAAAACAGTGTAAATAGTATACATGCAACAATTAATGAAAAAACTGTAATATATTTTAGGAAGAAAATGTAACAATGCTATTTCAAAATGAGAGTTACAACCCACTGTTCTAACGCAGTTGTGGCTTTGACACAAGGTGGACGAATAGCGCCGATGGATGCAGGGAGGATTGATGACTGGTTTAAACTGTAGGCACAGCGTAGAGGCTGTATGCTCAACGTACAGGATTGTCCAGCGTACAAGGTTCTTTGCTATGGTTCTTAGTGTCTCTATTTTTCTCTCTATTTTTGCTCAAAATTTCCAACCCCGATCTAATGAAAAATTGGGGTTTTTATACAGGTTTAGATGTTAGACTCAGGTTGGGTGACATGTGGTGCGTTGATCGGGTGTGAAAGAAAATTACAATTGTACAGCGTACAGGATGCCAGCGTACAGGATGCCAGCGTAGAGCATGCCAGTGTACAGGATGTCAGTGTACAGGATGCCAGCGTATAGGATGCCAGTGTACAGGATGCCAGCGTACAGGATGTCAGCGTATAGCATGCTAGCGTACATGCATGCCAGTGTACAGGATGCCATCGTATACCAAAAATGTACCCAGCGTACACACATGAAAATGCTTCATTTTAAGGTCAAAACTTGATTTTTGAGTACCTAAGAGCTACTGGGGACCCTGGGGAAGGTCCTGGGGGTTCCAGACGCTCAGTTCTGGCATGTTTTGACTCATTTTTGGGGCCCAAAATTCTCTCTACGCTAGCTGCACCCTGGGCGTATACGCTGGGCGTAGAGGAATGGAAGACCATCATTTGGAGCCCAAAATTTGCTTTGCAAGTGCCTAAGAGCTACTAGGGACCCTAGAGAAGGTCCTGGGGGGTCTAGATGCTCAGTTCTGGCATGTTTTGACTCATTTTTGGGGTGCAAAAGTCTCTCTACGCTGGTTGCACCCTGGGCGTATACGTTGGGCGTAGAGGAATGAAAGACCATTATTTGGAGCTCAAAATTTGATTTTCAAGTGCCTGAGAGCTACTGGAGTCCCTGGGGAAGGTCTTGGGGGGTCCAGATGCTCAGTTCTGGCATGTTTTGACTCATTTTTGGGGCCCAAGAGTTGCTGTACGCTGGGCTATACGTTGGCCAGCATACACCAAGGTGTGCCCAGAGTATACTTGGTCAAAACCAAGTATTTTGAACCAAAAACTTGAAATTCCTGATGCCGGATGCTGATGTAGTCACCTTTGGGTCTTGAGGAACTCTCTCTTGTTCAAATATGCTATGTTTGATGCTATTTTTGAGGTTCACAAGTTTCGGTCATGCTGGGAAGTATCATGACTTAGCTTGATTCTTGTCTGAAAGTGCTGGGTCCAAATTTTTGTGGTGTTTCAACTCTCTATGCTATGAAACATGCACAAGAAAAAATAACTAACAGAGGTAGGATGAGAGCCTACCTGTGTGACGATTTAGGCCATGATGGAACCCTTGGCCTGGGCAAGCACTGCAGCATGGCTTCGCTCTCCTCTGCCAAGGTCAAGTCAGGATCCTTCCTCCCCTGGCCTTCCACTTCCTTGCCTTTGCCCATCTCGGCACCCTCTACGTTGGGATCGATAGTTTACACTGAGGGTTGAAACTATTTATGCCTACGCCGAGCCTCTATGCCAGAGTCTGAATCTCTATGCTGACGCTTGAACCTCTACGCTCCGCGTCTACGCTGGGGTTTAGTCGTTTACACCTACGCTCAGGGTTTGGGTTTTACGCTTACGCTTACACTCACGCTTACGCTTACGCCAGGGTTTAGCAGATTATGCTTACGCTCAGATTCTTATGCTTTGATTTTACGCTCAGAATGCAATGTGACAAATGACCCCCCCTCTCTTTATATAGCACTCCGCCATTGCTGCCGCGCTGCCATCGCCGCCGCCTCCCGGTTTGTCACTTTTTGCCTCTTTGTTTCTTTGTTTACTTATCTGAATTAAAATTTCTTCAAAAAAAAATATATATCTAAAATAAAACAAAAATTACTACATCTCGTTCCCCTGCGAACCCCATTTCACGTGTTTACGCTGAACATTCCAGCGCAAATGACGTTTCGGTCCGGTACGGCCTTAAACTGCCGTTATGGCCCGGTAAGACCCTAAACTGCCACATACACAAACCTCATTCAGCCCGGTAAGGCATTAAACGGCCACCCACGGCCCGGTACGGCCTTAAATTGCCATGCATCTTGGTGTGACGATAAACCATCATTTTGCACATGCACACAATTTAACTTACCTGAGAACATGTAAAAATACTCATCACCTCATGCTGCTCTCTGTTTATTGGCAGGAGCAAGCCCGATGGATTATCAACATTTATTCACACCATTAATCATCGATGGGCTGCATGGACAAATCGCAAGGGACATTGACAGAAATCTCATCGACCTAAGTTCATTAATGGACGATGCAGTCATAGCCTCGACACAACAAACACTAGATAACTACCAGGGTATGACAAAGTCCCTTGACATAGAAGCTGATAATATCACCGAAGACCCGTTGATTGAAACCCCCATCATTATGTCTAACAATGAGACCAAGATTTTAAAACTAAGTACATTACTACAACCTCAACTGGCCAAAGACCTAGAGAATGTGCTTAGGGATAACATAAAGGCATTTGCTTGGTCATACACGGACATGCCTGGGCTGGATCCTCGAATTGTCCAGCACAACATCATCCTTGATCCAAAATTAAGCCCCGTAAAACAAAAGGCACGAAAGGTTAAACCCAAGGTGGCATTGGCAGTTTGCAATGAGATCACCAAACTTTATCAGGCTGGTTTCATTCGAGCTGTCAATTACGCCGAGTGGGTATCCAACATGGTCATTGTCCCGAAGAAGAACGGAAGCATTTGCTTATGCATTGACTTCCGGGATCTCAACATTGCAACCATAAAAGATGATTTTCCCCTACCCAGCATCGATCAACTTGTTGACTCGACCACTGGGCATGCCTTATTATCTTTTATGGATGGCTTCTCGGGATACAACCAAATACGTATTAACCCGAAGCATCAGCTCCGGACTACCTTTATGACACCATGGGGAACCTTTTGTTACACAATGATGCCCTTTGGTCTCAAGAACGCTGGGGCCATGTATCAAAGAGCGATGACATTCATCTTTAGTGATTACATGTTACACTTGCTCAATGACTACGTGGATGACACCGTGGTTAAATCAAAAACATCGAAACAACATGTACAAGATCTTGACTTAGTATTAAAACGTTGTTTAAAATATGAGTTGAGACTTAATCCAAAGAAATGTGTCTTTGTAGTCAAAACAGGCAAAATGCTTGGGTTCATAGCCTCAGAAGCAGGGATACGAGTAGACCCCGATAAGGTTAAGGCCATAACAAACCTGAAACCACCCAGCAACTTTACTGAACTTCGAGGTCTACAAGGTAGACTACAGTTTATCAGGCGCTTCATAGAAAAATTGACAGACAAACTAAAACCTATGAACCACTTGCTACGCAAAAACTTCCATTTTGAATGGACTCCATAGTGCCAAGAAGCATTCGATAATATTAAGATGGCACTTGCCCGTCTACCCACGGTTTATTCACCTCAAAACGATAAACCGTTTTACATCTACCTTGCCACTTCGGATTTGTCAATCGCGTCTATGCTTTACCAGATACAAGATGATGGAACTGAAGTCCTTGTATATTACTTAAGCCATGCATTAGTTGCCCACGAGAAAAAGTATAATGACGTGGAGAGGTCATGTTTAGCTTTGGTCTTTTCTTTAAGAAAATGGCAACATTACCTCTTCCGTAACTAAGTTAACATAATCTGCAAGGATAATGTGGTCAGAGCCATCACAGGAAACATTTACGAAACAAGTCGGATAGCCCGTTGGAAAGCCATGATAGCAGAGTTTGACCTGCATTACATAGCACAATCATCAGTTAAGGGTCAAGCCATAGCAAATCAAATGGCCACATCACCAACACATGATCAAGCGACAGTAGAGCCAGAATTCCCAAATGAGAATGTAAGCACAATAGACATAGTGTCCAACGACTACGATGCCATTCTAAACTTTGATGGAGCATCCACCTCTCGAGGAGGAAGTGCTGCCGCCATCATCACCTATCCCTCTGGGGAGATTAGACCCTTTGCTTACCGTTTCAACTTTCGCTGTACCAATAACATAGCAGAGTACGAAGGTCTCCTTAGAGGTCTCACGGTAGCACTGGCTTCAGACATCACATGGCTTGTGGTCAGAGGAGACTCACAGCTGGTCTTAAACTAAGTCACAGATGTTTATACATGTAAAGCTCAACATTTACAACCATATTGTGACTTGGCAAAACACTTGATGAAGTGATTTAAAAACATCGATGTGCAACATATCTCTAGAAATGATAACACCATTACAGATGCGTTAGCCACATTAGCATTAAATATATTGCCAGACATGTTCCATACATTACCCAGCTCCATAATTAGTTGTGCCGAACCCATAACAGATACTCTTGATACGTTTCCGATTGCATCTGTTAGTACAACACACACGATAGAATGGTATGATGATATAAAAGAGTACCTTCTACGCGGCGAAGCACCACGACATCTAAAAAACGCACAAAAGGATGCAATACAAAAATGTTCAAAGCAATGTGCACTGATAGGAGACATGTTGTGTCGTCGATCCTATGAAGGCATATTGCTAACATGCATTAGTAGTACCGATGCCCAAACCATCATTGAACAAGTACATGAGGGACTATGCGGAAGACACATAGCGCCAAAAGCCATGGCAACAAAAATAAGACGTTTAGGCTACTATTGGCCACACATGGAGTATGACTATCTTTCCAAGGCTAAAACATGTAATACTTGCCAAAAACATAGCAATCTAATCCATGTCCCACCAAATGAGTTGCATACGGCACAAATTACGTGGCCCTTTCAAAAGTGGGGGTTAGACCTCATCGGCCCAATAACACCCTCATCTTCTATGGGGCATTGTTTTATTATAACCGTAATAGAATATTTCATGAAGTGGGTAGAAGCTACTCCCCTTCGAAAAACTACATCTAAACACGTATGCAATTTCATTCTCGAAAACATTGTAACCCGCTTTGGCATTCCCATGACAATCATCATTGACAACGGGCCACAATTTGGTAGTGCCGAGACCAAAACCTTTTGTGAGAGTCTAGGGATCAAACACTCATTTTCATCCCCTTACTATCCTCAGAGCAATGGGCAAGCAGAGGTGACAAACAAAATGATTATTACAATATTTAAAAGGATGCTTACCCAGAGCAAGAGAAGGTGGCACGAACAATTGGTATAGGCATTGTGGGCATATCGTACTACGCATCAAACTTCAATGGGTAAAACACCATATAGTCTCGTTTACAGTTTAGAAGCTGTTTTACCTTTGGAATTACACGTATCATCTCTAAGGATCGCACTTTCCGGACTCCTCGATGATGGGCAAAATAATGACTTGCGCATCATTGACCTGGATTCGGTGGAGGAGGAACGCATACGTGCACTTGATCAAATTGAGTGGTACCAAAAATAACAATGGTAGCGACATCGGCATGACATTCATAAGCACCCTATCAAAGAAGGCGACCTTGTACTTAAGGTCGTTCGGAAACACCCGGAAAAATTCTCAGCCAATTGGGAAGGGCCTTACTTGGTCACCAAAGCATATGACAACGGAGCATTCGAGCTAGCTGATATGGAAGAACATGAGCTTGCAAATCTAATGAATCACTCGTTCCTGAAGCCATTCTACATTTGAACATAGTCAGGTATGTGCTAGTCCTGGATTACAACTATAAACTGATACCACAGCTTGTCCTGGAATCACGACGGTAAACTGATACAATAGAACAGTCCTGGGGTCACGACTATAAACGGATACCATAGAACAGTCCTGGGGTCACAACTATAAACTGATACCACAGAACAGTCCTGGATTATGACTTAAAATTGATACCACAGCTCGTCCTGGCATCATGACGATAAACTGATACCACACAGTGTCCGCAATGATGATAAACTAGCACCCCATCCAGCACGACAGTAAACTGCCACAGTTGCATTCACCAGAGTCCGCTAAGACTATAAACTAGTTTGCCTCTTCGATGTCCGCTAAGACTAGAAATTGGCAATGCAATGTCTGCCACGACGCTAAACGGGCAGTGTCCAATGGGTCATGACATAAAACTAACCCATGATAGTCTGCTAAGACTATAAACTGGCAAGTTCATCTCTGGTTCCTCAATCCGAGGCCACATTCATTCATCAGAATCACTGCATCGCCCGTCATTAGACGATCTTACCAACATTGCTACCATTTATATAAAGTGCCTAAAATCTCTTCCAGTGTCTTTGTCCCATCAGTTGCTATTTAATTCTAAGCTTGCTTATTCACTCATGATTTTCTTGTCTCCTTGGAGTTGTGTTTGCAGGATGACGCTCAGAGGTATTCGTACAAGAATGCATTTCATCATAAGTAGCAAGATGAGGCAATGTTCACAGCCCATGTGGCGAGACTAAATCAAACCGTTCACTAGTACATCCCCATTTCCCGGTATATTACTTATCTATTCACCGACACACTCTACTCAGCCATGCCTCTGATACACCCAGTACATTCAAAACTTTGAGCATGCTATTGCACACTGTAACACTTTAAAGCAGTTGCAACACACAACATAGCACTTGAGCATGCGTACAAAATCAAAGCAAAGCTCCAAAAAAAAAACGAAGATCCTTGGCACTTCCCATATAAGCCCCAGGCAGGAAGGCAGTTGTCTTGGAACTAAGTACTCATGTAAAAAATAATCAAGAAACATCCCGTTGTGTGGCTTTGGCTCTCCACCGACAGGCTCCCTCCTAAACACTATACGAGGGCCCTGTTCCTCCAAAGAATGCAACGCATCATCAAGTGGCTTTGGCCTTGCCAACAAGACCTCTTGGATACTAACCAAGAGTCTCGTTCTGCCAAAGGACACACATCGCATGTCTGGATTCCGAGTCTGCTAAATAATGGCTATTGACAAGGATCAACATGACACACACCAGAGCATCCCCTTTACCAAGTACAATCTCTTGGTCAGTTCCCAATCCCCACAATCTCGATTTCCCCATCTAGATACAAATTTTACGTCTCTCAATCCCATGTACTATTGAACACGATGCGATGACGTCTAGTCGAGTAGCAATGGACACAGTCTTTATCAAGTTGCTTGTGGCATTTTGCACTTTTTTGTCGACGCTTCTCAGGTTGATTCCTCCAAGCATCAACAAAGAGGGGCCAATGAAACACCACAAAAATTTGAGCTTAGTACTTCTCCAACAAGAAGTAGGTCCTTGGGACCCACAGACGACCACGGCTACATCTGGTGTCAAGCATGGAAACTTCAGAGATCAACAATACTTAATTTTCACCAAGTATGCAATCTCAGCGTATACGCTCAAATTCACATCCATAGCGTATACGCCCGACATTCTCAGCGTATACATCCAACGTATACGCCCGACATTCTCAGCGTATATGCCCAGCATAGACGCCCAGCATAGATGTCCAACGTACATGCCTCACATGTACAGCCAACATACACGCCTCACATGTACGCCTAGCGTACATGTCTCACATGTACACCCAGCAGGTACAACCGATATATACGCCCAGCATGCAATCCCCGAAGACGGCATGGAAACATCATTGCAGAACAAGACTTGGTATGAGCTAGCTACCATCAGCGTATACGCCCCAACGTATACGCCTAGTTACCATTAGCGTATACGCCCGACATATATGCCCAAGCCACCATTAGCGTATACACCCAGCATATACACCCAGCGTCCACAACATCTACGCCCAAGTTCGCATATGCCCAACACATCCAACGTATACGCCCAATGTATACACCTAGAGTCTACGCTCGCCTGATATAGCGTATACGCTCAGCATATATACCCAACGAATGTAACATACTATACACTTGGAAATTTCATTTGTCCGTACCCGGTCAACGCGCCACGTGTCACCCAACCCGAGTCTACCGTCAAAACCTGTATAAAAGCCCCAATTTTTCATTAAATCGGGCGGTTGGCAAATTCCAGAGCGAAAACCAGAACAGAGATGCTGAGAACCAGAGCAGAAAACCTTGTACGCTGGACAACCCTGTATGCTAAGCATATAGCCTCTACGTTGTGCCTACAATGTGAACTAGCTTACAATCATCCCTACATCCACCGGGGCTTTTCGTCTGCCTTGTGTCGATCCACAACTAGTTAGACTGGTGCATTGTACTCTCATTTGGAAATGCCATTGTTACATTTTCCTCCTACAATCTATTACAGTCTGCATTAATCGTTGCATGTATTTTTTTACGCTCTTTTCCGTTTACGCTCTGTTTGCATTAGTTATGCTGTTTACGCTCTATTTTACGCCTGTTACACCATTCACGCATAACCCAGCGTATAACACCTCAATGTACATTGGGGAAAATCCTTGCCTGATCCGCGTGTGGACCATCCAAGGTACTCTACCTTCGTTCATTCCAGCTTGCCCTCAGGTGAAGGTAGGGTCTTCTATGCGTGTCTTGTGATCCCCTAGTCTCTGTTTCCTTCCAGTCGGAGACTGACGATTTCGGACGGTACAATGCCCATAGCACATACATGATTTTCTCGTGCCATCATTTTTTGTTGCTACTGAGCATCTTTTTCAACAAGTTGATGACCACTTTGTTCGTTGCCTTTGCTTGACCATTCACTTGTGGGTAGTAGGGTGAGGAGAAAGATTGCCTAATGTCAAGGTTACTACAGAAAGATTTGGTTTCAGCGCTACTGAACTATGGCCCATTGTTGGTCAAAATAGTCATAGGAAGCCCAAACCTGGTTACTATGTTGTCTAGGATGAAATGACAAACCTGTTGGAATGTAATCTTTCGTAAGGGGATAGCCTCGACCCACTTCGTGAAATACTCAGTGGTGATGATAATGAAGCTATACCTTATGGAAGATTTAGGCATGATGGGACCTATGATATCTAGTCCCCATCGTTGGAATGATCAAGTAATCTGTGTAGTGTGTAAGTCGGTTGGTGACATGTGTATTAGGTTTGCATAACGCTGGCACGTGTCACATGTCTTGACTTTGGTAAGGCAGTGTTTTTCCATGTGTGGCCAATAGTACCCTAGACGTCTAATTTTAGTGGCCATGGCTCGTGGGGCTATGTGTCCTCCACATAGCCCCTCGTGGACCTCACTAACTATTCATTGTGCTTGGTCATTATTAATGTAGGTTAGCAATACCCCATCGAAAGAGCGTCTACAGAGAGTACTGTCTCCGATGATGATGTATTGCCTGGCACACTTGCGAACCGCATCTTTTTGTGCATATGTTAGCCCATGCAGTGGTTCGTCATGCAGAAGGTAAGTCTTAATGTTTTCGTACCATTCTGGCATTCCTACCATGGTTAATGAAGAGATTTGCGCTGCTTGAATGATAGGGTTTGTACATTCCATCATTAAAGTAGGCCAAGTGGGAAAAAATGTGGTGGCACGTTTAAGGCCAGTGTGGCTAGTGCATCAGCTATAGCGTTTTCATTACATGGCATGTGTTGGGCATCAGTTGTCATGAATTATTTCAGGAGATCTTTAGCCATATTGCAATAGGGCTACAAATGCACAGATTTGCAGGCATAGACTCCTGTGATTTGATTGATAATGAGCATCGAATCACCTCGGATTGCCAAGTGTTAAATGTTGAGTTCTCTGGCTATCAATAGTCCCCTGAGGAGCCCCTCGTACTCTGCCACATTGTTCATACAAGGGAAGGCCAAGCAGTAAGCCCATGGACGCACATCCTCATGGGAGAGCGTAATAACAATGGCAGCACTGCCGCCTCTGGTAGTGGAAGCTCCGTAGAAGTATAACATCATTTCGAGGCCTATTGGTACAGGGCTTAAACTATGTACATGCTCATCTGGGAATTCTGGCTCTATCGTAGCTTGATCGTGAATAGGCGATGTTGCAAGCTAGTCAGATATAGCTTGACCCTTAGTGGACAATTGGCCAACATAATGTAAGTCGAATTTGGCTATGATAGCTTTCCAATGAGCTATCCTACTACTCTCATACAAGTTGTTTGAGATGGCTCGCAGAACATTATTTTTGCAAATTATGTTAACCTGGCTGCGGAAAAGATAGTATCTACATTTCTTGAGTGTGAAAACCAATGCCAAACAGTTATTCTCCACTTCATTATACCTTGTTTCGTATGCAAATAGAGCATGACTTAGGTAATAGATAGGGGCTTCAGACCCATCGTTCCTCTTTTGGCAAAGTAATGTAGCTATAGACACGTCTGAGGTCACCAGATAAATAAAAAAAGGCTGGTCCCTTTGTGGTAGAAAAATCATTGGTAAGTGTTGCAGCTCTTTCTTCAAGTTGTCAAATGCATGCTAGCAGTCATCGGTCCATTCAAAGTTAATGCCCTTCCTAAGGAGATGTTGCATAGGATGTAATTTATTTGTTAACTTCGAAATGAACCACTGGATAAATTGTAGTTTGCCCTGCAACCCACGTAGTTCCTTGAGGTTTGTAGGTGGCGTTAAATCAATGATGGCTTTAACCTTGTCAAGGTCGACTCGGATGCCAGTCTCTGATACCACAAACCCCAACATGCATCCGATTTTGACTCCAAATACACATTTCTTTGGGTTGAGCTGTAGGTCATGCTTGAGACATCATTTAAGGACTAACTCTAGATCTTTTGAATGATCTTCCGACTTTATAGACTTGATAGCTATGTCATCTACGTAGTCGTTTAATCTCCCTAAGAGGTAATCACTAAAGATGTATGTCATGGCTCGTTGATATGTTGCTCCAACATTTTTAGCCCGAAAGGCATCATAGTGTAATAGAAAGTCCCCCAAGGTGTCATGAATTTTGTGGTTAATTGATGCTCTGGGTTAATAAGAATTTGATTACAACCTGAAAAACCATCCTTAAAGGATAGAAGCGCATGACCAGCTGCTGTATCAATCAGTTGGTCGATACTCGGTAACGGGAAATTGTCCTTAATCGTGGCTTTGTTCAGATCCTGGAAGTCTTTGCAGATGCATATTCCTCCCGTTTTCTTAGAGACAACTACGATGTTTGACACCCAGTCCGAGTAATCGACCGTGCGAATAAAACCAGCTTGATATAGCTTAGTGATTTCATTACGCATTGCTAGCACGATTTTTGGCTTAATCTTTTGTGCCTTCTATCTAATTGCTTTGATGCGCGGGTTTAAAACTATGTTATGCTATATTAATCTCGGGTCTAATCCCGACATGTCTTCATACGACCACATAAATACAGCAATGTTATCTTGGAGTACTTGTGTTATGCGACTCTGCGTCTATTGGTCCAGGAGGGAACTAACCCAAAGAGTCTTACTTTTGCCTTTGTGCATAACCACAAGAACCTCGTTGAGAGGGTCCTTGGTCACATCACCAGCTTCCAGGTCTAGAGTTCGGGCTAGATGTTTTGGCCAGTCTAGGGATATTTTCGATGTTACTATGGTTGCGTCACAAAGGGAAGGGTCTATTCTTATTAGCGCATGATTGAGCTATCTAACGGCTTCCCCATATGGGCCTGTTAAGGCTAGGGGTGCGGATAAAGCTGCATTCATTTGCAAATTTCCCTGCAAAACTGCCAAAAATGGAAGTTGTTACATCATTTTCTGCCGATATGTTGAAATGATAAGAGTTTATTTTTTGCATGAGAGTTGCATATTAGAGAAGCTTCCAGTTTAAGATCTTAGTGGACCATTACAAATATGCATAGTTTGTGAGAAAATGGCGAGCCAGGCTTCCTAGATGTTAGCGTGTGACTTCTGTTCGAGTAAGATGAAAGATGTAACATGGCATGTCTAGCATGGCAGAGTAATGAATTTAAATTTTTATACAAACCATAGTTAATGCAGCTGGATTACGAGGTGATAAGCTATGCATTAGTTTAGGGTCATTTTGGACCCTTGTTAGTTTTAGGCCATTTCGGGCCCTTGCTAATTTTAGATGGGCGAAAGAGTAATGAAGACAGCTGGTGGAATAGTAAAGATAAACATAAGCGTAATGAGAATAGCTGGTGGGATCATAAAGATAAACATAAGTGTGATGAGAATATTTGGTGGGATCATAAATATATGCATAAATGAAATAAGTAATTGTAAAATATAAATAGGATAGCTGGTGGAAAAGTGCGCATAAACTGCATGATAGTTAGGCAACGTGGTTTATCTGCTAACTCTGTAGTTGTTTCCTAACTGCTTTTATTTTCGGTGACACATAAGGATGGGGAGATTTATGACTCTATTCCTTCATGCCATAATCTTCCTCTTAGAATGATGGTTCGGCCCAAATTAAGCTGTCATTAGCCACTATTTTGGCCTGTTCAAGTGTTTGGACAGGGGATTGGTCTTTGGGAATTTCGATTTCCAAACCATGTTCTGTTTCTATGTTATTGATAGCCCGAGGGGTCATTTCATCACCGTGGATGATCACTTCCCCTCCTGTGTAGGGCAGATGGATCTCCTAATCGATAGGTGATGAAATCATCCTCAGTTGAGCTACCCACGACCTCCCTAGGATTAGATTGAAACTAGGCATCTCCTCGACGACAATAAACGTTACGTCCATGGGGAATTGGTCCCCTGCGACAAAGTTGATGTGCACTGTCCCTTTGACTTGCACTCATGTCCCATTGAACGAATTTAGATATGATGTTGTTGTAGGACTGATCTGATCGATCAGGCCTAGTTTATCCACTATGGGATATGAGATGACATTAGCGGCCGCCTCGTCATCTACGTGTACTCTCTGGATTCAGTGTTTGCGAACTCGGATGGTGATGAACATGGGCACCGTTGTCACCTGAACCTTATCTGGGTTGTCCTTAATGGATTCATCATGAAAGGTCAACAAGGAAGGTCCAGTTTTTTCGGCGGCGAGGGGAAGCATGATGGAATGAATTACTTCTTCATCTGTCGGTAGGCTCTCGTCCATAGGTATGGATGTTAGCATACGAACCATGGCTTCACGATGTTTCTGTGATGTCATGAGTAAGTCATAAAGGCTCAATGCTGTATTTTTTTATTTTAGAGCCTGTTTAACTTGTGTAAAGGCATTGAGGAGATCTTGCCCATGATCTGGCTACTTATTACCCTTCTCTTCTTCCATTTGTCCTAGGAGACGAATTTCTCGGGGTGGAATGACTTTTGGTTGAGGGTTGTACTTTCTTGGGTAGGGAGAAGGTGGATGCGTTTGTGTAGCTTCGTCCTTTTTAGAAAGTGGGGCCAATGGCACAGAAGAAAGGGGTTTAGGATTGGGAAACCCTAGCATAAGATGATCCTTGGCCGTATTGGTTGTCATACCCCCTTCTCCTTTTCTGTTAAGTTGGGATTGGGGGGTTGACTTGGAGACTTGCCTCTACATAGTAGGAGAAACTGATAGCTTTGGCACCCTAATGACGAAGGGTGTGCTAGGCATAGGTGGGGGCTGGGCCACAGCTTTACCGACAGTGGGCTGTTAAGCAGTGGTCTAAGAAGGGGCTCGGAGGAAAAAATGTTGCCTTGGAGTACCACTCATTGATGCTGATGGACCCGTCATTTGGAGTGAACGAGGGGGTACTTGCAACACAAAGGGCTGCTTCGACTGTAACTGACCATTGCTCTCTGCACCCACCATGTTGATAGTGTACCCTACGTGATTTGCATTTAATGGGTCCTGGTAGACATGCATGGGTTGGTTTTCTGGACGTGTCGGACTGCTGCTGTCTAGGATCAGGTCACCTTGATCAATCATATGTTGAAGGTCATCTTTCAACACCTAGCAATAATCCGTGTCATGACCACACAATTGATGGTAGTCGCAGAACCAGTCTAGCCTAAAGTTCTTGGGGACTAGCGTTTCGTTAGGTTGGGCCAAGGAGGGGTTCTTAAGTAGCTCGCAATGGCACATGTGGCATTTCAGAGCTTCCTTAGACACCGTCTTGTGTCGGATGTGGCCAATTCCCAATAATTGCTTCAGAAGTTTTGAAGGCTTTACAGGTAGGATCGCATAATGTGAGTGATCCTTACGGCCAAATTTAGGCCTCGGCTGCAGAGGTGCTTCGGGAGCGGAAGGAGCTTCTTGATTGACACTGTTTGAGCTAGTTGTCGGCTCAACAGGCTCCGTAGATGTTTTCTTGTTGTTGTTTTTCTTCTTGGCCTCCTCGACAACTGCCGCTACTATCGTTGTCGTAGCTTTGCCTTTGTCCTTACCCTTCTTGTGGGCATTTTTGTAAACCACATACACTGGATCTTTGCTAGCCTCCACCATGTCTTGGATGCTCTTAGTCTGAGCAAAGGCTTGGCTGAGGGAATGGGGAGCGAGGTAGTATAGCTTAGACTTGATAAAGTTATTAACTGCCCCCTTGAAGATTGCCAATAGATGGGCCTCCGCGATGGGTTCACGAATTTCATTCAAGGTGGTGCTCCACCACTGTATAAACGTTTGAACCGACTTGAGCGGGTCTTGCTTGACTCCCATGAGTTGGTCCAGCGTGACCTCCGGCTTCAGGTTGTACTTGAAATGAGTCACAAATTGAGTTAGCAGCTCTTCCAAAGTTGAAATGAAAGCACATGGGAGTGCTTGATACCAGTCTAGGGCTTTGCTCGTTAGAGACATAGTAAAGACATGGATAATAGTATGTGGCCATTGTTGCAACAACAATGATTCTGACTTGAAAGTAACTAAATGAGTGTTGGGATCGCCTTCCCCATTGTATTTTGTAAAATGGGGAAGGGGCATCCCAAGAAGTAATGATAAAATAGGCACTACCGGACTAATAGGATCATCATGGTAAAAATCCATGACTTGTACTGTGTCAGAACCAACAGCCTTGAGGCACTTAACTTCCTCTATAAGGGTATGGATAAGCTGGAAGGCTTGATCCAGACCCGTGGACAAAGAAGTTGTTTGTAGATTGGCATGAGGAGCCACACTAGGCTATGGAATAGGGACGACCACCGTTGGCTATACCATTGGGTACGTTGTTTGTGTGGCTGGGGGTGTAAACAATGATCCTGTAATGGGGTTCAGTGCCCACGAGACTTGGCTTTGATGAAGGGGGAGATTGGACATCTGCATAGGATGCGCAACAAGAGGCATGTTTGGAACCCACCATGCTGTAGTGGTAGGCCGTGTCGTGTGAGTTGGGATGAATGTAGGTGTTGTATGTAATTACAAAGTAGGCATCGCGTGTACGTGTGGTGACATGGGTGCAGGTGCACGATGAGATGGATTAGGTAATTTCACCTACTGAGGAATGATTTGCGATGGGTCGTCACTCGAAAGGATAGTCAGAGAGAGAAAATGTAGGTGCAATGAGTGCAGGACTCAATTAGTATTAGATAATGTCAAGGGCGTGGTAACCATGAACAACAAATTTACGCCGGCCATCGTGGAGGGAGGGGCCATGGAGAAATCAGCATGCCCACCTCCCTCAGAGTGGGAGTCCAGATCGTCTTGCCTGTGATGAAGTGTTTCATCATGAAACAACTCCTCTAGTTGTTCTGGCGATGTCTTAGCCATCAGCATTTGATCTAGGATCCACTTTTGTTGATCTATCAGGGGTACAATGGTGTTATGTGAAGGGACAAATTCCTTCCTGTTGTAGTATATGAACTCGTATTCTCATTTTTCTTGGAGTTCTTGTGGATACATGGGCAGGTTTGCTGCTAGCTTAGCACAGAGGAAATTGTAGTTTTCCTTGCACTGAGCATGTCCCTCAGGCTCTTTATTTTGAAGCCTGAGGGAATAGCGCGGTTGCACCAGACTAGTTGGCGGCTTGACCACAAGAGGCGTAACTTGCATGGTCCAAGGGTTCTCGAGGTTAGTGGTGTCAACAACGGTGGTTGATGTAGCCATTCTCTACATGGTTCAAGAGTAATGACGACAAGGATAAAGATTGCAAGGGCAAAAGGCAAACTAAGGTAATAATTGGGGCTTTCTATCTTGTAGGATCCCAAAGGAATCGTCAAAGCGACCGATCTGCACTACACAATCTCGTAAACAACCATGGAGGTATTACGTTTACGTCGACTGACAGTAGGTATAGACAGCTTACAAGACTACCCGTAAAGTGCGGATAAGATATGAGGCCCTCCTAGCGCCAGAAAACTGTAACAACGGAAAACATTGGTCACTAGAAATACCGAGCGAAAGTCCGTGTACATAGTTCCAACCCCAGATCCGTGCGAGGACCGTGCTGGAGAAGATGAATTTGAGGTGCCCTGAATGGTCTTGTCGATCAAACAGGGACTTACTTAATCAGTAAAAAAAATTTGTAATAATTGGATGGCAAAATGACGATTTTTATGAAGAGATATAATATCGTTGATTTGGATGATAATTGAATTGTGCTCTCTTTTGTTGCTTGTATTATGCTGCGTCATGCGGGATTACGCTCCATAGCGTAATTTAGCATAAAATAGTGAACCTACAAAAGATTGAAGTGTTGTCGTTGCACTTCCTTTGTTTCTGATTAATCATTCTGGGGTTTATTACGCTATGCTACGTAATGTAGCATAATAGGCCCCTTGACTGAAAAGGAAAACTTGCTGAAATGTGCGGCTCGCTGCGGATCGTTGTTCAAGCTTTAAGATTTTGCTGGCCGATCGAGGTCTTGAATCTTGTCATCTCTATTGCTGTGATGGACTACCTTCTGGCATTATGTTGCATTATTCTACGTTACGCTATGTTACGTAATGCAGCGTAATATGCCAGAAGTTAAGATTTTTTGAAACATAGAAAATTTGCAGAGTTGAAGGCTTGTCGTTGTGCATATCTTGTCTTGTTCTGTCCTCTAGAGTTTATTATGCTGTGCTGCGTAGCATGGTAGAACATGCCCTTAGCTGGAAAGGGAACTTGTTGAGTCACGATGTGTCGCAAATCCTTGCCCGAGTTGCAAGATTTTGCTGAACTGTTGAGACCTCGAAATTTTCACGGTGTTTCACCTTATCTCACTAATGACCTTGGATGGCCTTGATTACATTAGATTTGCATATTTTTTATGGTATTTTAACATTATTTATTCACTTTTACCTAGGTGCCACTTAATATGCTTTTGGTTGACATGTAGGATCAAAGTATGAGTACCTGGGAGCAAATCAATTTGCCTTTGTGTCTACATGGACCTCACTATGATATTAAATGATGTATCAACCTTGATTGCCTAGATCTTGAGTGAGAGAGTCTTGTAGACCACATAGCCTGAATAGAGAAACCTCTAGAATGGCTTGAAAACCTAGTCAAAACAATTTACTTAGAAGTGGGAGACATAACCAAAGACTCTCTAGTTGAAGTTCCTATCACAACACACAGTGGTGAGAAGAAAACCATTAAACTAAGTTCCTCACTGGAGCCTCAATATGCCCATGACATCACCAAAGTCTTAAAGGATAACATTAAGGAATTTTCTTGGTCATATGAAGATACACTAGGCCTAGACCCATGTCTAGTTTATCAAAACATCATACTAGATCCTAGTATTAGAGTAGTTAAGTAAAAAGCATGCAAGATTAGACCTGATTTGGCCTTGGTAGTTCGAGATGAAATCTCAAAGCTCTACTAAGCAGGTTTCATTAAGGCTATTTATTACATAGGATGGGTATCCAACATAGTGGTAGTTCCTAAGATAAATGGGAGTGTTTGTATTTTCATTGATTTTTGAGACCTAAATAAAGCAACTATCAAGAATGACTTCCCTTTGCCTAGTATTGATCAACTTATCGATACTGCAATTGAACATGCCTTGTTATCCTTCATGGATGTATTCTTGGGATATATGCAAATTAGGATTAACCTAGAGAACCAACTTAGCATGACCTTTATGATCCCATGGGGGACCTTTTGCTATACCATGATGCCCTTTGGCCTTAAGAATGTTGGAGTAACATATTAGAGAGCCATGACCTATATCTTCAATGATTACATTTTATGTTTGCTTAATGACTACATATATGACATAGCCTAAAGTATAAGATAGTCGATGACCATGCTAATGACCTAAATCTTGTGCTTAAATGATGCCTTAAATATGAGCTTAGGCTCAAACCTAAAAAGTGTGTCTTTGGTGTCAAGATTGATAAGATGCTTGGCTTTGTAGTCTTTGAAGCAAGGATGCATATAGATCCAAATAAGGTTAATGCCATATCCAAGTTAGCAATGTCTACCAACCTTAAAGAGCTTCAAGGATTATAAGGCATATTATAGTTTATTCATAGGTTTATCACTAGGCTTATGGATAAGTTATAGCCCATACAACACTTGCTTTAGAAAGGAGTTCACTGTGAGTGAATAGCTCAATGCCAAGAGGCCTTTGAAAACCTTAAGCAAGAGTTGACATAACTACTAACAGTCAATCCTCCGTAAGAGGGTAAATTGGTTTAAATTTATCTATCCATCTCTGATGCATCCATTGCCTCTCTACTATGTTAGAAATGTGATGATAGAGTAGAAATGTCTATATACTACCGTATTCATGCATTAGTTGCCCACGAGACCTGATACACTGAAGTAGAGAACTATTATCTAGTACTAGCCTTCTCTTTGAAGAAATGGAGACACTACCTCTTAAAACTCCAAGTCAATGTAATTTACAAGGATAGTATACTCAAAGCCATAATGACCAAAATCTACAAAAATAACCATATAACCCAATGGAAAGCGATAACCATAGAGTTCAACCTCCATTACATCTCTCAATCCTCAACAAAAGGTTAAGCTATAGCTATACAACTCATAGTTTCACCTATTGATGACCAAGTAGTCATAGACCCTAAGTTCCCTAATGGGCACATTAACATAGTTAGGCATGTGCTCAAGGGTTATGAGGTAGTCATGAACTTCGATGGAGCTTCAACCATCCATGGGGCTAGTGCTGCTAGCATTGTAACATTTCCATCTAGTGAGAACCAACCCTTTGCCTATCATTTTGTGTTTCCATGTAAAAAAAACATAGTAGAATATGAGGGTTTGATCAGAGTAATGATCATAGCTTGTAGCCTAGGAATTATATTCCAAGTGATCAAAGGAAATTCACAACTCATGGTCAACCAAGCAACCAAAGTCTATGCATGCAAAGCTAAGCATTTACAACCTTGTTGTAACCTAGGAAAGTAATTATTACAACAATTCATAGATGTTGATGTCCAACACATACCTAGAAATGAAAATGCCATAGTTGATGTAATTGCAACATTAGCCCTTAGTGTGACACCAAATGTGTTTAGCAAGTTGCCCATCTTAATTGTGGACTGTGCTACTCCCATCACTCAGAATACTAAGGATACCTTTATGGTTGTCATTTATACTACTCCTTCCAAGGAGTGGTATGATGATATAATATTTTACCTTATGCATGGTAAATCCTCATAAGGCCTGACTACTACTCAAAAGGATGCCATACGCAAGCAATTGAAGTAGTATCTCATCATAGGCGATAACACATTATGTCAGTGATCCTATGATGACATACTCCTAAAGTGCTTAACTAAAATTGAAGTTAGAATAGTCCTAGAGGAGGTTCATGAGGGTATTTATGGAGGACATATAGGACCTAGAGCCATCACCAACAAGATTAGATGATTAGGCTACTATTGGCCTCGTATGAAAAATAACTACTTGCAAAAGGTTAAGCAATGTGACACATGCCAACGATATAAAAACCTGATACATGTACCACCAATTGAGTTACATACAGCTTAGATAACATGGCTATTTCAATGATGGGGGTTGGATATAATTGGACCTATAATGCCTAAATATTTTGCAAGACATATCTTCATCATCACCACAATCACATACTTTACCAAGTGGGTTGAGGCTATTCCCCTAAGGAAGACCACATCTAAACAAGTTTGCAAATTATCCTAGATAACATTGTAGCATTTTTTGACATACCCATGACCATAGTTATAGACAATGAACCTCAATTTAGCAGCCAAAAGATTAAATATTTCTATCACAACCTAGGCATTAAGCATTCTTTCTCATCACCCTACTACCATCAAGCCAATGGACAAGTAGAAGCAAGCAACAAGGCCATCATCAACTTGCTCAAGAAGATGCTCAACAATAGTAAGAAGAAGTGGCATAAACTTCTTGTCCATGCACTATGAGCATATAGAAAAACCTATTGCACAACAATCAGTATGATCCCTTATAGTTTCATTTATGATTCTGAAGCTATTTTACCTCTTGAATTACAAGTGCCATCACTCTGATTAGTCTTGATTGACTTCATCAATGATAAGCAGAGTAAGGAGTTGTAGATGGCAGCCCTAGATTTGGTGGAGGAGTGACGTATGCAAGCACTTGCTCACATCAAGCATTATCAAGATAGGTAGAAGAGATAACATCACCATTACTTGACCATGTGCAAGATCAAGGAGGGGAACTTGGTCCTCAAGGCTATTTGTGAGCATGTAGACAAATTCTTAGCTAACTAGAAAGGGCCCTTCCTTGTCACTAGAGCCTACAGAAATGGAGCATTTAGAATAGCCAACATGGATGAAAATGAGCTGATCAACCTGCTCAATCATTTATATCTAAAGCCATACTACATGTAGTTGATAATTGTCAATAAGCGAGCTTGCTTTCAATGGTTTGCTATGATCTTAAACTAGCAACACAACTTACAAGGGCCTTAAACTGGTACCATGGCTCACCATGGCCTTAAATTAGCAACATTGGTGACTTGAATAGCCTAATTCTCATGTGTCTTGTATGCATTATAGCATTATAATATGCAGTGGTGTTTTCTATTCTTTGTTAGTGCCTCTCAAGTCAATCCTCCAGACATCAACAAAGAGGGCCCATTAAAACACCATAGAAATTTGCTTGTATCATGTAGCTTTCACCCTATGAAATCTAAGGTAAAACTTCATTGTAAATGTAAAAGTTGTAACCCACAATGGGTAATTTCACATGCTTTATACTTTTGGGGCTAAAAAATGCCCCATAGGTGGTTAAAGCCTCATTCCCCAAGTGAAAAAAGTCATCTATTTTAGCTTTGGAGGGTCAAAAATGCCTTTTGAAATGCCAAACAAGGCAATTTGATGGGTTTTATGAGGGGCATACATTTTTCTACGATGGAAACACCTAAAGGGGGGGTCGATCTCACCTACCCCTAGCATGGAAGGGTGGGGGGTTTGGAAACTTTTCCCCCTTCAATGTGGACAGTAAATGCACAACTTGAAAACTTTTTTCTAGCGTGGAAACTTTTCCCCTCAAACTAAAAAGTTTTCCCCCAACTTGGAAACTTTCCCCCCATCCTAGAAAGTTTTTTCCTAGTGTGGAAAATTCAATCCCTTAGCATGGAAGCCACAAAAAGTAAATTTCAGTAATTTATAGTAAATGGAATGGCCATGGGGGAAGCACTTACTATGTATAGTAATCCCCTAAATTTGGGCACCAATCTCATCTAAATTTGACAACCAATTTGCAGTAAAATCACATCAAATTTGTAGAAAAACTACATCCAATTTGCAGCCAAATCATAGCCAATTTTTTACCCCATTCATGGCCAAAAAAACCTATAAAAGCCAACCTCCAACACCATTGACAGGTTTAGCAACTTTTGGGATACAAGAACTTTGGTATTTTAGTAATTTTTAGCAAAAAATTATTCACAATTCCACACTTAGGGCATTCTTACAAGTTCAAATACTTGCACTCTCTTCAATCCTAGTGTTGAAGCATTGTAGCCTTAAGTTACCCAACTTGCAAATCCAAGGTTGCAGTAGTGAAGAGAGGTTTGATAGCATTAGGAGTGGCTTAGCACCCAAATCATGGAGCANCGATAGCATTAGGAGTGGCTTAGCACCCAAATCATGGAGCAGATCACATTAGTTTCAATAGGCTTTAAACTCTTGCATAAGTGAACTCCCTTTTTTCTCATCCAAGCACCATTTACACACATTTTTCCAACTTATTCTTTATTCTTTCTCAATAAAGTTTTAAGTTTTAAGTTTTGTATTCAAAAAATAAATTTATTTTCTATGCATTTTTTGAATATGTTTATATTTCCATGTCTTAGATCTCATAAGTTCCTGGTTGATCTACTAGACTGGCCATAATTCCGTTTTTCCTACAAAGGCCCTAGGGATTCAGGGATGGGGAACTGTTGCACCGAGGATCCTTGGTTTTCTTCCATCAATCAAGGTTTTTGATCACAAAAAAATTATATATATATATAAATATATATAAATATATATAAGGAGTTGGAATAGCAAGATTTTAAAATAAAGTTTGAGTTAGGTGAAAACATAATATAAGACATAACATTCAAGGTGGTAATTGTAAGTAATATAAAAAGGTAAATAGGTCATAGTATGCATGTATGATAGACATAAGGGAAGGCCATAAAATTACTAGTTTTAGACCTTGGCATACCATTTTTTTGGTTTTTTATTCTTTCATTTTTCATATCATTTTATAGTTTTATGTAAGTGCAAAGAAAATAGGAATAAATTTAAAATTGATGCAAAAATGAAAAATAAGGCAATGTACTAAAATGGTAAATAAGATATAACAAGGTAGAAAAGATTTATAAAGTAAAGTGCAAATATGTAAATAAAATTTAATAATGAGGCTATAAGTTAAAAAAGCTATGTAATATGGTACAAGGTTAACTAAAAGTAAGTGAAGTATTTAATCATGTAATTATTTTTTAATCTTCAAAAGATTAGAGAATGTGTAAGCCTTTTTTCTTTCATAATTTTATAGTCTCCATTCCCTTTGCTCATGATATTAAATGCAAGTTCTTCCCATGATTCATTTGTGGCCTCATCATTGTTGGTCTTGGCTTGGCCTACGTTATCATGGTTTGTGACTTTCTTCTTGATGGTAGGAGTTTCTTCTTGAAACTCCACCTCAAATCCTTATTCTATATTAATATTGTTAATAAAAAAGGAAAGAACACCATCTTTGTGGATTATAATCTAGCCCCCTTTGTAAGATAGGTGAATTTCCTAATGGATTTGTTGGCGACCGTTTGGGACGCGACCGCCAACGAGTGTCCTCGAACAGGATTTAGGTGCTTGCTGGTCTCTGGCAACACCAAGGCCCAGATACCTCCAAATAGACTTAGTAGTTAATGTGAGTATGTGTGTGTGCTGTTGCGGTGTGCGGTTGTGTAAAATGAAATGATTGCATTGTGTGTAAACTACAAATGACCTATCTTAAAGAGATTCAGCCAACTTTG
>MNCI01008462.1:131173-168557 GCA_015680685.1 Gnetum montanum
AAATGCTCTTAAGGCTTTCAAACACAAGCGCTTCTATGGCAAAAATTTAATAGAAATTCCTATCGTGCAACAAGAACAATAAGAGCAATCTAAAAATCCCAAAATTACTTGCCAAGGATGATACTATCTAAACCACTAGCTAAATAATTTAAACAAAATAAAAAAATAAAAAAATAACTCATAGGACCATGACAAAGAGGCTGAAATCTTTTCTTTAGCAACTCATCTTACAAACAATCTTTCACACTTTCTTCTTTACAAATGCTCTTCTCCCAAGACCCAAAGTGTGTCTCCAAGTGAGAGCCCAAGTGCTAGCTAGTAGCCTTCCAAAGTGTGATATCAATGTCTTCTCAAAAGTGTTATCCCCCTTCCATTTTTTTCTTACCATTGAAGCCTTTTTATAGGATTCAAAAGGTAGTTACAAACTTTAAAATATCTTAGCTAACTTCTCTCCCAAGTTAGGAAGTTACAACTTACCCAACTAGTTAGGAGATATTTCTTACCAATTTAGTTAGAAAGTTATACATAAAGTTAGGAGGATTTTATGCTAACATTAATATGTAAATATTACAAATACTTTATGGGTAATACAATAATTTTTTAAAAGTAAATTTAAGAGCTCAAAATTATGAGAGCTTCATTTACTTAGATTAAATTAATGGTAAGTCTTCAACCAGGGCTTCATACTATTAGCGTATGTGAAATTGCTAAATTAATTACCAGGCCATTTAAAATTTTATTTTTGTAGCGATGAATAAAACTGCAACTCTAATTTATTGGCATTGGCCAAAAATATCTCCTAACACTTGTCTTAGTATGCCTTTGTGTCTTTGTTGCCATGTTCAGTGGACTGGTATGGCGATAATGAATGCATTGACATCGAGCATGGCTGTTGTTTCAGATTGCAGGTTCCAGGTGTACCGCCTGAAATCGTCGGTCCCCGGCTGGAAGGAAAAACAGAGCCCGCAGGATCGCAGGACGGGCACAGATGACCCTACCTTCGCCCGAGGGCATGCTGGAATGCACGAAGGTAGGGTACCTTGGGTGGTCCGCACGCGGATCAGACAAGGATTTCCCCGAGCGCCACCGAAGTGTTATACGCTAGGTTATACGTAAACTGTGTAACAGGCGTAAAACGGAGCAAATGGTGAAAACAGGGCGTAAACAAAGTGTGGACGGCGTAACAGCATAAACAGTGTAGGCAGCGTAAAGCGTAAAAAAATGTGAACAGCGTAACAGCGTAAACCAGGCGTATACAGTGTAAACAATGTGAACAGGGCGTAGACAGCGTAGAGCATAGACAAGGCGTAAACAGGGCGTAAGCAGGGTGTAGACAGGGCGTAAACAGGGCGTAAAGCGTAGAGCGTAAACAGAGCGTAAGCAGGGCGTAAACAGGGTAAGTGCAGCGTAAGCGTGAACGAGCATAAACAGCGTAAACAAGTTTAAATAGCGTAGAAAAATGTAAACAGCGTAAACAATGTGAGCGTAAACAGAATGTAAACTGTAATAATGATGCTGTAAGAAAACAGTTTTTGAGGTACCGGTCTTAACGTAGTTGTGCGTGTACACAAGGCAGACGTAAAGCCCCGGCAGGTGTAGGGAGGCGGCTGGTTGGCACGGTAGGCGGAGCGTAGAGACTGTGCTCAGCGTACAGGGCTTCCAGCATATGAGGGTTTCAAGCTCTGGTTTTACAGCGTAATTGCTCTGGGTCTGCTCTGGTAGATTTTGCCGACCTTGAAAACGCGGAAAACTGGGCTCTTTATAGGGGAAGGGTTACCGGGAAAATTGGGTTGGGAGACACGTGGCGTGCCAACCGGGCGTTTACATTTAGAAACATGGTATACGCTGGGCGTATACGCTACATTAGGCTGGTGTATACGCTGGGTGTATACGCCGGACTTGCTGGGCGTGTGAACTGGGGTGGACGCTGGGCGTATACGCTGGGCGTATACGCTGATGGATGCTGGTGTATACGCTAGGCGTATACGCTGATGAATGCTGGCATATACGCTGATGGATGTTGGCTGCCGACCTTCAATTCTTGCTCGTTGCAGTTGCTGAACGTACATGTGAGGCATATACACTGGGCGTAGACGCTGGGCGTAGACGCTGAGCGTAGACGCTGGGCGTATGCGTTGGGCGTAGACGCTGGCACAACACTTGGTAAAAACCGAGCGTTTCGATCCTCAAAATCGCCATGCAACTTCAAATGTAGCCAACGTCATCTGAGGGTCATGGAGATCTGCTTCTTATTGGACAAGTGCCAAACTCAAAATTTTTGTGGTGTTTCATTGGCCCCTCTTTGTTGACGCTTGGAGGAATCGACCCGAGAAGCATCTTGGTAAAAGCTCTGTCCTTTGTCACTTGACTAGACGTCATCGTACCGTGTTTATGAGTGTATGGGATTGAAAAAGGTGAGATTGGTAGCTGATAGGAGAGAATGGGATGCTTGGGTGTGTAGCATGCCGGTCCTCGTCGATAGCCATTTTTTTGGCAGACTCGAAATTTAGGCATGCGTTGCGCGTCCTTTGGTGGAACCGTGCCCTTGGTTAGTGTTCAAGTGAGCTGGTTGTCAATGCCAAAGCCACGGGGTGATGTTTTGCATTCTTTGGAGGAACAACACCCTTCTTTGGGGAAACTGTAAGCGACGTGCCAAAGCCATGCAACAGGATGTTTCTTGATTGTTTTTGGCATGAGTAGCTATTTTTTGACTTGCTCTTGTACTCATGTGCCCATATTATGTTTTGTGTGTTGCGACTGCTGTAATGTTTTGCAGTGTGCAATGGTTGGGTGAACAGAATAGTGAGTTTTCGGGGAACGGGAATGTACGGGTTAACGGTCTGATTTAGTCTTGCCAGGTGGATTAATGGACATTGCTTCATCTTGCTGCCTATGATGAAATGCACTCTCGTACGAGAACTTCTGAGCATCATCCTGCAAACATAACTCCAAGGAGACAAGAAAATCATTAGTGAATAAATGAGCTTAGACTTAAACAGCTGCGGGTGAACAAAATATTTAGGGCGATTCTGAGCACTGAGTGCGAATGTCGACGATGTTGATGAGATTGGGTGCCGATGAGGGATGCAATGATTCTGGTGAATGAATATGGTTGTGGGGTGAAGGGTTGGAGACGAACGTGCCAGTTTACAGTCTTGAAGGACTATCATGGGTTAGTTTTGTGTTGTAACCCGTTGGACATTGCCCGTTTAGCGTCGTGGCGGATGGTACGTTGCCAGTTTCGAGTCTTAGCAGACCATGCAGAGGTGAGCTAGTTTATAGTCTTAGCGGACTCTGATGGTTCTGACGGTGACATTTTACTGTCATGCCAGACGTATGCTAGTTTATCGTCATTGCGGACACTGTGGGGTATCGGTTTATTGTCATGATGCCAGGACAATGGTGGCGTCAGTTTTAAGTCGTAACCCAAGACTGTTTTGTGGTATCAGTTTATAGTCATAATCCAGGACTTATCTGTGGTATCAGTTTATAGTCGTAATCCAGGACTTGCTGTGGTATCAGTTTATAGTCGTGATTCCAGGACTAACACGTACCTGAGCTCAAATTTATGTATGGAACGGTTTCAGGAACAAGTGATTGGTTGGATTTGCGAATTATTTTCCGTCAATGTCAGCTAGCTTGAAAGCTCCGTTGTCAAATGCTTTGATGACCAGGTAAGGCCCTTCCTAGTTGACCGAGCATTTATCTGGGTGTTCTCGAACAGCTTTAAGCACGAGGTCTCCTTCTTTGATGGGGTGCTTACGAACGTCATGCCGATGTCGTTGCCGCTATTGTTTTTGGTACCATTCGATTTGATCGAGTGCGTGGACGCGCTCCTCCTCCACCGAGTCCAGGTCAATGATGTGTAGATCATTGTTTTGCTCGTCGTCGAGGAGTCCGGAAAGCGTGATCCTTAGAGATGGTACCTATAATTCCAAGGGTAACACAGCTTCTGAATCGTAAATAAGACTGTAAGGAGTTTTACCTATCGAGGTCCGGTGTGTAGTACGGTATGCCCACAATGCATACACCAGTTGTTCGTGCCATCTTCATTTGCTTGGGGCAAGCATCTTTTTGAGTATTGTGATGATTGTCTTATTTGCTGCTTCCGCCTGCCCATTGCTCTGAGGATAGTAAGGGGATGAAAACGAATGTTTGATCCCTAGACTATCGCAAAACGTTTTGGTCTCGACACTGCTAAATTGTGGCCCATTGTCAGTGATGATTGTCATGGGAATGCCAAAACGGGTCACAATGTTTTCAAGGATGAAGTGACACACGTGTTTAGAAGTAGTTTTTCGAAGGGGCATAGCTTCTACCCATTTCGTGAAATATTCGGTTGCCGTTATGATAAAACGATGCCCGGCAGAAGATGTGGGTGTTATCGGGCCTATAAGGTCCAATCCCTACTTTTGGAAGGGCCATGTGAACTGTGTTGTGTGCAACTCATTTGGTGGGATATGGATTAGGTTATTGTGTTTTTGACAAGTACTACATGTTTTGACCTTGGACAAACAATCATACTCCATGTGTGGCCAATAGTAGCCTAAGCGTCTTATTTTGGTTGCCATTGCCTTTGGTGCAATGTGTCCCCCGCATATTCCATCGTGTACTTGTTCAACAATTGTTTGGGCTTCGGTACTATTGACGCATGTCAACAGTATTCCTTCTTAGGATCGGTGACATAATGTGTCTCCTATTAGTGTGTATTGTCTAGAACGTTTGCGTACTGCGTCTTTTTGTGCGTTTGTTAAATGTTGTGGCGTTTCGCCGCGCAGAAGATATTCCTTTACGTCATCGTACCATTCATTAGCGTGTGTTGTACTGACAGATGCGATTGGCAGCATGTCGAGAGTATTGGTTATGGGCTCGGCACAACTGGTTACGGAGCTTGGTAATGCGTGAAACATGTCGGGGGATATGTTTAAGGCCAAGGTTGCTAATGCGTCCGCAATGGTATTATCATTCCTGGAGACGTGTTGGACATCAACATTTTCGAATCGTTTAAGTAGGTGTTTGGCCAAATCACAGTATGGTTGTAAGTGTTGTGCTTTACATGTATAGACGTCTGTGACCTGGTTTACGACCAGTTGTGAGTCCCCTCTGACTACAAGCCGTGTAATGTCGGAAGCTAATGCGGCCGTGAGACCTCTAAGGAGGCCTTCATACTCTACTATGTTATTAGTACAATGAAAATTGAAGCGATAAGCAAAAGGTTTAATTTCCCCAGAGGGGTATGTGATTACAGCGGCAGCACTTCCTCCTCGAGAGGTGGATGCTCCATCGAAGTTTAGAATGGCATCGTAGTTATCCGGCACGGTATCTATTACATTTACATTTTCGTCTGGGAATTCGGGTTCTATTGTACCTAGATCTTGTGTTGGCGACGTGGTCATTTGATTTGCTATGGCTTGGCCTTTGATTGACGATTGTGCCACGTAGCGCAGGTCAAACTCAGCTATGATGGCCTTCCACCGGGCTATCCTGCTTGATTCGTAGATATTTCCAGTTATAGCTCTGAGTACATTATCTTTGCAAATTATGTTAGCCTGATTTTGGAAAAGGTAATGTCGCCATTTCTTTAAAGAGAAAAATAATGCTAAACATGACTTTTCTACGTCGTTGTATCTTTTTTCGTGGGCAACTAATGCATGGCTCAGGTAGTATACAGGGACTTCAGTTCCGTCATCTTGTTTCTGGCAAAGCATAGACGCGATTGATGATTCTGATGTGGCCAGGTAGATGTAAAACGGCTTGTCATTTTTGGGTGGGTACACCGTGGGTAGTCAAGCGAGTGCCGTTTTAATGTTGTCAAATGCTTCTTGGCATTACGGGGTCCATTCGAAATGGACATTTTTGCATAGTAGGTGGTTCATAGGTGTTAGTTTCTGTCAATTTTTCTATGAACCTCCTGATGAACTGTAATTGACCTTGTAGCCCCCGAAGTTCGGTTAGGTTGCTAGGTGATTTCAGGTTTGCAATAGCCTTAACCTTATCGGGGTCTACCCGTATCCCTGCTTCTGAGGTTACAAATCCAAGCAGTTTACCTGTCTTGACACCGAAGACGCATTTCTTTGGGTTAAGCCTTAGTTCATATTTTAGACAACGTTTTAACACTAGGTTAAGATCCTGTACATGTTGTTCTGACGTTTTTGATTTAACCACTATGTCATCCACGTAATTGTTGAGCGAATGTAAGATGTAATCACTGAATATGTATGTCATCGCCCTTTGATATGTGGCCCCAGCGTTCTTGAGACCGAAAGGCATCATCGTGTAACAAAAGGTTCCCCAAGGTGTCATAAAAGTGGTTTGGAGCTGGTGTTCTGGATTAATACGTATCTAGTTATACCCCAAGAACCCATCCATAAAAGATAACAGGGCATGCCTAGCGGTTGAATCAATTAGTTGATCAATGCTAGGTAAGGGAAAGTCATCTTTTATGGTTGCTATGTTGAGGTCTCAGAAGTCAATGCATAGGCGGATACTCCCGTTTTTCTTTGGGACTATAACCATGTTTGACACCCACTCGGTGTAATCAATAGCCCTAATGAAACCAGCTTGGTAGAGCTTGGTAATCTCACTACGAACTGCTAATGCTACCTCGGGCTTGACCTTTCGTGCTTTCTGTTTCACTAGCCTTAGTCTTGGGTCGAGGATAATGTTGTGCTGGATGATACAAGGGTCTAGTCCGGGCATGTCTGTATAGGACCAAGTAAACACTTTCATATTATCCCTAAGCACATTTTCGATACTTCTAGCCAGACGCGGTTCTAGTAATGCGCTTAATTTTAGAATTTTAATTTCCCCATCAGGCATGGCGATGGGAGTTTCTGTTAGAGGATCTTCGATAATATTTTCGGCTTCTATGTTGAGGGATTTTGTCATACCCTCATAGTCATTAACCATTTGCTGTGTTGAAGCTATTATTGCATTGTTTGTTGATGAGCTCGCATGGATGAGATTCATGTCGATATTCCTTTCAACCTCGCCGTATGGTCCATCAATAACTAACGGCTTAGGTAAGCGCTTGCAATCCATTAGGCTAGTTCCTGTCAATAAATAGAGAGCCTGGTAAGATAGCGATGGTCGTTTTATGTCTTTTGGCAATTTTTAGTGTATATGTATGATAGTGGATTAACGTGATAGTGAAACGGTAGTTTAATGCGTTACCGGGCAATGAACGGCAGTTTAATGCCTTACCGGGCAACGAACGGCAGTTTAACGCCTTACCGGGCAACGAACGACAGTTTAACGCCTTACCAGGCAACGAATGGCAGTTTAATGCCTTACCGAGCAACGAACGGCAGTTTAATGCCTTACCGGGCAACGAACGGTAGTTTAACGTCTTACCGGGCAACGAACGGCAACGAACGACAGTTTAATGCCTTACCGGGCAACGAACGACAATTTAACGCCTTACCGGGCAACGAACGACAGTTTGACGCCTTACCGGGCAACGAACGGCAGTTTAATGCCTTACCGGGCAACGAACGACAGTTTAATGCTGAAATTTTGCGTTTTATTTAGTTTTTGCATGTAAATTTTATGTATTTTTTAAAAATTTAAGGCAAATCTGAAAAAGCATGAAAAACGAGACAAAAAGCAAGAAAAAGCAAGAAAAACGGAGGGCGGCGGTGGCGTCAGTGTCAGCGTTGGCGTCGGTGTGCTATAAAAAGGGGAAAAGGGGCTTCATTTGTCATTTGCAATCCGAGCGTGAGCGTAAACCGTGGCCGAACCCCAACGTAGATGTCGAGCGAAACCCCAGCGTAGACGCCGAGCCAAACCCCAGCGTAGATGCCAAGCGAAACCCCAGCGTAGATGCCGAGAGAGGTCCCAGCGTAGACGCCGAGATGGGCAGAGGCAAGGAAATAGACGACTGAGGAAGGAAAGGGCCAGAGCTGACGTTCGCGGAGGAGAGCGAGGCGATGCTGCAGTGCCTACCCCGCCCGAGTCTTCCTGCATGGCCTGGATCTTCCAGCAAGTAGGCTCTTGACTCTGTTTTTGTTTATTTTTTGCCTGTTTTTGTAGCGTAACTATTTATCTCTACGCCCAGCGTATACGCCGAGCGTAACTGTTTATCTCTACGCCCGGCGTATACGCCGAGCATAACTGTTTTGTCTCTACGCCCAGCCGAGCGTAACTGTTTTATCTCTACGCCCAGCGTATACGCCGAGCATAACTGTTTTGTCTCTACGCCCAGCCGAGCGTAACTGTTTTATCTCTACGCCCAGCGTATACGCCGAGCGTAACTGTTTTGTCTCTACGCCTAGCGTATACGCCGAGCGTAACTGTATATCTCTATGCCCAGCGTATATGCTGAGCGTAACTGTTTTGTCTCTACGCCCGGCGTATACGCCGAGCGTAACTGTTTTGTCTCTACACCCGGCGTATACGCCGAGCGTAACTGTTTTGTCTCTACGCCCAGCATATACGCCGAGCGTAACAGTTAGAAAATTTTCCGCGAATGTCTATTTTTTCAAAATGAAGTTTTCGGGACAATCAATCTTAGGGGTTGTTTTAATGGTTTGCAGGGACGTTGAACCTCCCCTTCTAGTGTTTGAGCTAGTTGGGGTGTTGACATGGTTTGGTCCCATTGAGGGCGGTGATCCGACCCCAGACTTAACCGTTGAGAACAATGGGGTCTGGTTTCGGGACGGGGCCTGCGAATTTTTGGCCTTCATATTAGACCACTTCAGGGTTGTGATTTGGTCCTACCTAGGCGAGGATGTGGCGCGGAGCATCATCGAGGCCATGTTACCTAGTGCAGCAGAGGGTATTATAATGTTTATGGACGATATTGATGAAGGGCCACTTGTCGCCGAGGGTGTTCCTCCTGGTGGTCCAAAATCTACCCGTCCATTGACGCGTGTGTGGGACCGGTTGCCGCGGGGGCCTAACTATATCAACGACACATTATTTCTGGCTGGCCGTGCACACACCTTATTTCAAAATCCTCCCAGCTCAGTATACCGGGTAGAAAGGTAATCTCATTTTAGATCTGGTTGTTCCTCTTTTTTATATTCGAATGTTTGCTCTTGTTTTAACACATGTTTTCACCTTTCTGTAGGCCGAAAGTTACGAAAGAAGGGGCCTACGCAGGCGATGATGGGATCGCATTGGCACGCACTGCTTTGGAGGTGCTCATGGTGGGCCCCACTCTTTGCGGGGCTGTTTTGGCCCACACTAGCAGCACCATGAAGCACTTCCACAAGAAATTTTCTAAGGCGTTTGCACAATGCACCGCGCGTGGATGGTTGCACGCCGACTGGTCCCCTAATGGACCAATCTTTCCATCTGCTTCTGATCTGGGCGAGACCTCAAAATCTAACACAGAGAGTAAGTGACAATGTTTTCTAGATGTCGTGATGTGTTTGTTCAATTGCCGAGTGTTAAACTAACGCGAGGGTTTTGGATTTGTTTCTACAGCTGGCATTACCTCTGGCGGGGATTCTGTTGTGACCGGGCGGACTGAAGCGACTCTTTCTATGAAATTCGGTGAAATCGTTGCCGCCCAGAAGTGGTTACGGGTAAAAGCCCCACCATCCATTATTGCCTGTTTAGAACATGCCAGCCTCATGGCGCTCTTCACAGCCCCTAGCCCAAATGTGTCTATAGCGGAGATGATCGGGATCGTGGATTCATTTGACAGATCTGTTTCTCGCTATAGCACTTGTATCAAGGGCGTCAAAATAATCTTTGAATTATCGCCCCAAATTTTTGCGGATTTGTTTGGCGTGCCTACAGGTGGTGTAAAAATTGTTTTAGATAGGATGCACAAAGAAATTCAGACGATCTGCGCCCTATAGGATTGGTTAGTGGTGACTAAGGGCGCCAAAGGATTTCCAATGCAGGGGAGGACGAAAGTTGATGAAGTCAACGAGCTTTACCCCTTATTTCGGGCGCGTCTATTTCCGAAGACTTTATCGCAAGTTAAGAGTCTCGGGGTTGAAGCAGTGCGAGTCGTGCGCACTATTCTAGAGGCTGGCGTGCGCTACAATTGGGCTAAATTCTTAGTATCGGGCATGACTAAAGAGATANGATGTCCTACGTTGCCAAAAAGGCAGAGCGGGTAGTTAAAGACACCATAGGCAAGGCCAAATCGAAGTTGACGAAGCGTGACCATGCAGTTGAGAAGACCAGTGAGATTGAACTGCCCAAAGTAAAGCGGATTCGATTTAAAATACCTGGTAAACCTCTCGTTTTCTTTACTTCGCTTATCTTGCGGATGGTTTGAACGATTTATAGTTGTATGCGGCTAACTTCATCTGTTTTGTGTTGAGAAGTCAAGAGACATGATTTGCAGACTATACCTGAGGATGAGGAGTTGACTGACCCCGCGGGAGGGACTGAGTTGCTGGGGGAAGGGACTGGAGACACCGAACCGGTGGATGATCAAGCGGAGACTGACAATATGTTCAGTGATTTTCTCACAGGCAACTTGGACCTTGGAGACCCTCCCGCACCGGAGGAGACTTGAGGGAATGGTATGTCTCGTTACTTAGTTGTGTAGCCTAATATATTTTTATCTCATCATGAATTTTTTGTTTGACTCAGAGGAGAGCGAGACCATCCCTGAGAAGGAGCCAGAGATTCCCCCTGAAGTGCCGCCAAAGGTCACCACGTTGCGCCCTGATGGACCTTTTACTTCGATGGAAATGCCAAGTAAAAGGGATTTCGTAGCTGGTGTGGCCGAAGAGGTCGTTGAGCGGATCGAAGGGATCCATCCTGAAATAGGTATGGGAACATCCAAAGATCCTTACTATGTTAGAGTTTGATTCTCGATTTTGTCTGTTCTAACGTTTGTCTTTTTCCTACGGATAGGTGCCCAACTGAGGTGGGATCCGTCTGAGACTGTCAACATGGAGAGTTTGCCCATACTTTCCCCAGAAATTGAACAAATGCCCAGACCCGTTTACGAAGAGGTAGCAGAGGGTTTTGTTCACAATGCTAAGGCAGTATGGACGTGTAGGCGATCCATTGAGCAATTATGGCTCCAGATTCAGGCGAAAGAGAAAGAGGTTTCTGAACTAATGGTGGAACGTGATGATCTGAAGGCCCGATATGAATTCGCTGCAACCAGATTAGGCAATGATCACTCTTGGCGGACTTCCGAGGTCACGTACACGAGGTATTGGAACCTACTCAATCGCCATGCAGGATTCATACGGAGACTAGGGGAGCGCAGGGCTCAAATCGAATTGCTGAACACCAAATGCCACAACTGGAAGGCTTTCGCCTCCAAAGTACGCAAATGGGGGCAAGATGAGAAGAACCACAAGCATCAGTATAAGAAGTCGCTAAAAGAAGTGTCTATTGAGAAGCGACAGTTTGAAATGTTTGTGGAAGGCCTTGGTCTGCGCTCTGCCTTTGACACATTCACCCAAAACATAATTGTAGAGATGGAATCCCCTAAACGGCGGATAACAACTGCTTCCAGGGAGGTGTCAGTGGGGGAGTTCCCTTTGAAACATCCCACCTGGTCGGATGTTGACAAGGGAAAGGCTCTGGCAGATGTTGACTTGGGTCTCGACGGGACAGATTGGGCAAGTGTTCCCGAAGAGGAAATCCTGCGGCGACTGGAATTCGGCTTGGGGGGACCCCCTATGGTAAGCGTTTCGCATTCATGGAGTTAATTGATTAAATAATGTTTGAAGTTTTGACATTCGCTTATTCTTGTGTTGGTTATTTTTTTTTCTTTTTGGTCTTTTCAGGATGAAGGTGGAGATGAAACTGGAGAGGTTGGCTCCAGTGGAGCAGGGGCCTCTGATGCTGGGGGGTCCAAGGGGGATGATTGTCACGTCCCAGATGTTTAGTATTTTAGCTCTTAAGTTTCTTTTGTTTTGTTGTTTTTCGACTCAGATTTATACTGGAACTGTAACTTGAAGATTGTGGACTGAACAGAGACGGTTGATTGTATATAATAACTATATATCTATTTTTTAACATGAGATAGAGACGTAAAAATATTTTGGTTTATTTTCTGTTTTAAATGTATTACGGAAATGTGGTTATAAAAGTAAAGCGAGAAGCATGTACTAGTTTATGGCCATTTCGGGCCCCATGCGTAGTCTATGGCCATTTCGGGCCCCATGCATAGCTTATGGCCATTTCAGGCCAACTGTGTAGTTTATGGTCATTTCGGGCCCCATGCGTAGTTTATGGCCATTTCAGGCCCCATGTGTAGTTTATGGTCATTTCGGGCCCCATGCGTAGTTTATGGCCATTTCGGGCCCTATGCGTAATCAGGAAGTGTTTTGGAGGATGTGAATAGATTTCTCGGTCAACCGATCATTGCTGATCGTGGCTAGTTTTATGTCATCGCGGACATAATAGTTTAACGTCATTTCGAACTATTGTAGTTTAACGTCATTTCGGACTTTTTGTAGTTTAACATCATTTCGGACTTTTTGTAGTTTAACGTCATTTCGGACTTTTTGTAGTTTAACGTCATTTTGGACTTTTTGTAGTTTAACGTCATTTCGGACTTTTTGTAGTGATAGTATCATTTCAGTAGTTTTTTGATTTTTTTCGTTTTAATGTTAGACGATGTTTCAATAGGTATGATCCGGTATTCAGCGTCCCCTTCGCTGATTACGTTAAACGGTAATTCGGCCCAAGGGACTTCTGATGGAATGTCTTTTGTGTTAGCGTTTTCAGATATTTCAGTGTCTGCAGGGAGCTCTATATTAGCTTCTACTTGAGGAGGTACAAGCGTTTCTATTTGTGGAGGCTTTTGTTCCATGTCGGAAGAGTTACTGCTTACCGATGGTTGCGGATTCTCGTTATTTTGGCTAGGTTTTTCAAGTTCGACTTCCGAGCCTTGGTCCATGTCCATATGCGACGAGATAATAGGAGTGGCCGCTTCACCGCGTATAACAATTTCTCTGCCTTCATAAGGCAGGTGAATTTCTTGATGTATAGGCGAGGAGACAGCTCTTAGTTGGGCTAACCAGGGTCTTCCCAGTATTAGGTTGAACCCCGACATCTCATCCACTACTAGGAAATCGACAGATGTTGGGAATTGATCTCCCGCTATGAAGTTTAAGGTTATTGTACCTTTCACCATTACGTGTGACCCATTGAATGACCTTAAACACGTGGTTGTGGTTGGTTTTAGTAGTTCAGTAAGTCCTAGTTGTTCAATGATGTGGTACGGCACAACGTTTGTCGCAGCTCCATCGTCTACATGGATCCTATGTATTTTGAACCGGTTTATACATATTGTTATAAACATGGGGGCTGTTGTTACCTCCCCTGTTTTCTTATCCACCTTGATGTTGCCATCATGAAAGCTCAGAGGCTTAGGAGTAGTCCTGTGAGGTGAGAACATCACCGCATGGATGGAGGGTTCGTTTGGGGGTAAGTCCTCGCTTACCAGGATTGACGTTAACATGTGTACTAGAGCTTCCCGATGTGTTTGAGATGTTAGGACTAAGTCATACAAGCTCAGTGAAGTGTTCTTTTGTTTTAATGCCTGTGTAACTTGTGTCAAGGCGGCTGCAAAGTTTTCACTGTTGGGGGTGTTTTTATCAGTGCTGACTGGATCCATGGGACCCAACAATTTTATCTCTCGTTTTGTTGACTTTTCAGTTTTCAGAGCTATCGCTTTAGATGATTCATGTCTTTCAGAAGACTCGCCTTCGTTGTCTACGCTTGGTTGATCGTTAGATGGTGACATGGGTACAGAGTTTAGGGGAGTGGGCTTGGGTGCCCCCAGAGCTAGCCGTTGGCGCTCTTTCTCCAAGCGTTCTCGCGTAAGCCTATCTGCCAGGCATTCTCGTGTGTCACGCGGAGGTGGAGTTGACCTCGGAGTCTAGGATTGCCCAAGAATTTTTACGACATAGGGAGCAGGGTGGGGCTGTGTGTACGATTGGATAGGAGTTTGCACCGGTAGCTTGACGACGTACGGGGTTGGTCTTGGCAGAGGCCGGGCCTCTATCGTTGCAACAGCGGGTGGTACTCGAACTACAAAAGGGGTAGGCCGAGTGTGAGGGGTTGGGGTACCTGCAGGGTTAGCCGGAGGGGTGCGCACTACGTATGGTTGTTGGCGTGTCCTAACGTCAGAGGTGGGTATGGTGGAGGGCACTCGAATTACGAATGGCCGCTGCGGGGTGTGAGGTGATTGAGGTGTAGAGTCAGCGGGAGGGATTTGAACCATGAATGGTTTGTTAGATGTTTCTTGTTTGTTTTCGGGATGGATGGTGTTAATGCGGGGTGTGCTGGAGTCATCATCACAATAGATTGAGGTAATTACGTACAGTGTCTCTTTAGCGTTCAAGGGGTCTTTATACACCCCCATGGTCTGGTTCGGCGGTTGGATGGGGTTAGCCCCATCGAAGGTGATCTTGCCATCATCAATCATCTTTTGGATGTCCTGATTCAGGGTGAAGCAGTAATCCGTTCCATGCCCATTGCGTTGGTGATAGTTGCAGAAGCGATCTATCCTGAATCCTTTGGGCACGGGCGGCTCATCCGGCGTTGCCAGGCTTGGGTTCTGTATGAGTTGACAGAACCGGTCATGTCTTTGGATAGCCACTGGGGACAATTGCTTGTATTGCATCAATCCAACCTTTAAGAGTTGGTCAAAGAGCTGGGATGGCTTCATCGGTAAAGGCGTGTACTGAGAGGGTTCCTTCCTCTCGAAGTTACGCGTACGGTTCGTTGGATTTTGTGGTGACGACTCTGAGGCTGTTGTGGGAGTGGGCTGATAGTAGTTAGTGGGGGGAATGGGTGGTTTGTATTAATGTGTGGTGTTCGTTTGCTGTGCCCCCACTATTGCTGCTACAGTCGCCTTTGCCTTTTCTTTGTCTTTCTTAATGTGTTGGTTTTTGAAGGCCAGGTACGCAGGGTCGTTGCTATTTTGAGTAGCTTCCTCTATGTTTTTGATTTGTTCAAATGCTTGATTCAGATCATGCGCATTGAGGTAATACAGTTTTGACTTGAAGAAGTCATTAACAGCCCCTTTCAGTATCGTGAGCAGATAGGTTTGAGAGATCGGGTCGTGCAACTCGTTGAGAGCTTCGCTCCACCTCTGAATGAACTTCTGCACTGGTTTGAGCGGTGCCTGCTTGATCTGCATGAGGCTGTCCAGTGTTGCTTCGGGTTTCAAGTTGTACTTGAACCTGGTCACAAACTGGCATAGAAGATCGTCCAGGGAAAGGATGGAACTCCTGGGCAAGGCCCGGTACCAGTCAAGTGCCCTTCCCGCGAGGGACATGGGGAATACTCATAGTATGGAGTGGGGCCACGCCTGAAGGAGTGCGCACTCTAATCTGAACGTGATGAGGTGGGCATTGGGGTCTGTCTCCCCGTTATACTTAGTCAGCGTTGGNTAATCTTGGGTGCTCAGTGAAGCTATGGGCTGGGGGTGCGGGGTTGCATACCAGCTAGATTGCTGGGTCATGGGTTGGAAAGCCGAAGGCGGGATGATCGGCGGTTGTGCCTGGGGGTAATTTACGGCGAGCGGTGCTAAGGCTGAGATGTTAAAAGGAAAATGTTGAGGTTGTTGTTGTTGTTGCAGCTGGGGCTGTTTTTGAGGAGCAGTGATCGGGGGAATTGCGTGGGGCGGAACGTGTTGATGGGGAATTTGATATGATGACGCCCCCCTTGCTGGCCACTGTCCCGCTACGTTGTACGCGGGGATTCCTTGTTGGGTTGGGGCTGTTTGGGGAGCCGTATACGTCTGGACATGGGGTATGAAGTGAGCTACNGCGGGGATTCCTTGTTGGGTTGGGGCTATTTGGGGAGCCGTATACGTCTGGACATGGGGTATGAAGTGAGCTACTGTGGACGCGGGGATCACATGCGGCATCCCAATTACGCGGGGTGGGAATGTTGGTCCCATGCCATCATGAGGAGGCAGTGCTTGTGAGGATGGGCCCACAACTGCATTAGGGGTAACTGTTAGAGGGAAGGTGTGAGGTTGGGAATCGCTCGGGAGCGGGATGTGTACGAGTGCTGGCGTTTCTGGTGGTGGCATCTGAACTTGGACGAGTTTAGGGTGTTGTCCGGACAAGGCTTCCCCTGTCCTGGGATGGAAGATGGGGTTCATCTGTGCTTGGGGGCTCAAGGTATGGTATGAGTCTCCCTACTCAGATTGGGCAGTGAACTCATCTTCTTCCTCTGGCTGAGGCTCTAGCGTGGGTTGGTCCAATGACTGGCTCCTGTGCAGAAGGAGCTGAGTAAAGAGCTCCGAGAATTGTTCTGGAATGGGGATTACGTCGTATGGGGAAGGGATGAACTCGTGTCCTCCCCTGTAAAAGAGTTCAAATTGTCTCTTTACTTCGATTTCAGCCCGATCCACCGCCAGACTGGCTTGCATCTTAATGCAGATGAAGTTATATTCGTCTTGGGTTATAATGTTAGCGGCTGGATCTCTTCCTTGTAACCTCAAAGAACGACGGGGCCCCATTGTGGATTGCCCTCCCAAATGTGGTGTGATAGACTGCTGGGTAGCCATGGTGTCTAAGATGTTAATGTCCTGGGTAGTGGCAGCAGTGGTGTTTACGGGATTCATGATGATAGATTGTGTATGCAAAATGGTTTGAGTGTAAACGCTAAGTGTTCAGCGTAGACGCTGGTCAACGTGTAGCGTAGATGCTAAGTATGCAGCGTAGACGCTAGTCTTCGGGCAGCGTAGATGCTGGAGTAAGTGCAGCGTAGACGCTGGCAGGTTGACAGCGTAGACGCTAGGGTTTCTGATCGCAGCGTAGATGCTGGAAGATTGACAGCGTAGACGCTGAGAGTAGGGGGTTTAAACAGGGCACAGGGCAGCGAAAATGCTGATGAGCGTAAACGCTGAGGAGCATACAGTAAAGTTGTTCAAGTGGAGGCCCTCCTTCTAGTGCCAATTTCTGTACCGCCTGAAATCATCGGTCCCCGGCTGGAAGGAAAAACAAAGACCGCGAGATCGCAGGACGGGCACAGATGATCCTACCTTCGCCCGAGGGCGTGCTGGAATGCACGAAGGTAGGGTACCTTGGGTAGTCTGCACGCGGATTAGACAAGGATTTCCCCGAGCGCCACCGAAGTTTTATACGCTAGGTTATACGTAAACTGTGTAACGGGCATAAAAAGGAGCGAATGGTGAAAACAGGGCGTAAACAAAGTGTGGACGGCGTAACAGCGTAAACAGTGTAGGCAGCGTAAAGCGTAAACAAAATGTGAACAGCGTAATAGTGTAAACCAGGCGTATACAGCGTAAACAGTGTGAACAGGGCGTAGACAGCGTAGAGCGTAGACAAGGCGTAAACATGGCGTAGATAGGGCGTAAACAGGGCATAAAGCGTAGAGCATAAACAGAGCGTAAGCAGGGCGTAAACAGGGTAAGTGCAGCGTAAGCGTGAACGAGCGTAAACAGCGTGAACGAGCGTAAACAGTGTAAACAAGTTTAAACAGCGTAGACAAATGTAAACAGCATAAACAATGTGAGTGTAAACAGAATGTAAACTGTAATAATGACGCTGTAAGAAAATAGTTTTCGAGGTACCGGTCTTAACGTAGTTGTGCATGTACACAAGGCAGACGTAAAGCCCCGGCGGGTATAGGGAGGTAGTTGGTTGGCACGGTAGGCGGAGCGTAGAGACTGTGCTCAGCGTATAGGGATTCCAGCGTATGAGGGTTTCAAGCTCTGGTTTTATAGCGTAATTGCTCTGGGTCTGCTCTGGTAAATTTTGCCGACCTTGAAAACGTGAAAAACTGGGCTCTTTATAGGGGAAGGGTTACCGGGAAAATCAGGTTGGGAGACACGTGGCGTGACAACCGGGCGTGTACATTTAGAAACATGGTATACGCTGGGCGTATACGCTACATCAGGCCGGCGTATACGCTGGGCGTATACGCCGGACTTGCTGGGCGTGTGAACTGGGGTGGACGCTGGGCGTATACGCTGATGGATGCTGGCGTATACGCTGATGAATGCTGGTGTATACGCTGGGCGTATACGCTAATGGACGTTGGCTGCCGACCTTCAATTCTTGCTCGTTGCACTTGCTGAACGTACATGTGAGGCGTAGACGCTGGGCGTAGACGCTGAGCGTAGATGCTGGGCGTATACGCTGGGCGTAGACACTGGCACAACACTTGGTAAAAACCGAACGTTTCGATCCTCAAAATCGCCATGCGACTTCAAATGTAACCAACGTCGTCTGAGGGTCACGGAGATCTGCTTCTTATTGGACAAGTGCCAAACTCAAACTTTTTGTGGTGTTTCACAAGGAGCGAATGACATTTGCGATTACCACCTAAATTTGTTTTTTGAAATGTGGTCATAGGAAAGGGTATGGTAAGTTGAGAAATAGCCTTGCAACTACTAGAAAATCCTCTGTGTTGTGCACACCTTGCGGGCCTTACAGAGAACGTCCGTGATGGCGTTGAAGGCATGCAGATCTGAAACAGCATATCAAATGTGTTCCTAGGACACTCGTTGGAAGTTGCATCCCAAATGGTTGCCAACAGTTAGGCCTTCTAGAGATTCACCATGCATTAGGTAAAACCTAATATCATCATACAACTCCTTTTGAGAAGCAGTGTTGACAAAGGCTACAGAATTACCTTTAGTGTTTTGTGTGATGGGAATAACATACTTCATAGTCAAGGAGGATAATTTTCTAAACACATTAGGTGTCACACTTAGGGCTAGGGTCATGATGGCATCGACTAACATGTTCTTGATTTTGGGTATATGTTGGATACCAACATCTATTGATTAGTGCATTAGTTTCTTACCTGGGTCACAATAAGGCTACAAGTGTTTGGATTTACATGTGTAAACCTTAGTTACTTGGTTAACCACAAGTTGTGAATCATATTTAATCATTAAGAATTTGTTTCCTAGGTCATAAGCTACCATCATCCCCAGAATTAATCCTTCATACTTGACCATGTTTTTGGTACATGGAAATTCAAAAAGGTAGGTGAAGGGTTGGATTTCACCAAAAGGTGATGTTATGATAGTAGCAACATTGGCCCCAAGGGTGTAGAAGCTCTGTCAAAGTGCATAATTACTTCATGATCCTTAATCACTTTGCTAATAATATTAAAATGCTCATTAGGAAATTTAGGGCCAATGGTTGAATGATCCTCTACCAAGGAAATGGTAAGTTGTGTAACTATAGCTTAACCTTTTGTTGGGGTTTGAGATATGTAATGGAGGTCAAACTTGACTATTATGGCTTTCCAATGGGCTATATGGCTACTTTCATAGATATTAGTTGTTATGGCTCTAGGCACTTTATTCTTGCAAATGATGCTAACTTGGCTCCTAAAGAGGTAGTATCTTTACTTCTTCAATGAGAAGACTAGGGCAAGACAATACTTCTTTACTTCAATGTATCAGGTCTCATAGGTAATTAATCTGTGACTTAGGTAGTATACCAATAGCTCTACTCCATCATCCCATTTTTGACAATTTAGAAAGGAAATGGATGTGTTAGAGATAGCAAGGTAGATGTAAAAAGGTTTATCTTTTTGTGGCGAATAAATCATGGGTAGCTGTGCTAACTCTTGCTTAAGATTTTCAAAGGCTTCTTAGCATTGAGTTATCCACTCATGGTGAACTCATTTTTCTTAAGTAAGTGTTACATGGGTTGTAACTTATTCTAAGACTTTCAATGAACCTATGGATAAATTGTAATCTATCTTGTAGGCCCTAAAGCTCCTTAATGTTAGTTGGCACTACCAAGTTGGATATGGCCTTAACCTTATCAGGATTGACATGTATTCATGCTTTGAATACTACAAAGCTAAGCATCTTACTAGTTTTAACACCCAAGACACACTTCCTGGGATTAAGCCTAAGCTCATATTTGAGGCATCATTTAAGCATAAGGTCAAGGTCATGGGCATGGTTATTGGCCATTTTGGACTTAATGACTATATCATTCATGTAGTCATTAAGAAGTCCTAGCATGTAATCACTAAAGATATACGTCATGGTTGGTTGATAGGTGTCTCTTATGTTCATTAGCCAAAAAAGCATTATAGTGTAACAAAATTTTCCTCATGAAGGTTATACAAAGTTGATGCTCCAAGTTAGTCCTAACTTGGTTATATCTTGAGAACTTATCCATGAAGGATAATAAGACATGTCTAGCCATAGCATCGATAAGTTGATGAATACTAGGTAAATGGAAATCATGTTCGATAGTTTTGTTATTCAGGTATTGGAAATCAATACAAATATGTATACTCACATTTTTCTTAGGGGCTACCACTATGTTAAATACATATTTTGTGTAATCAAGAGCTCTAATGAAACTAGCTCAATATAGTTTTGTGATTTCTTCATGAACTACTATAGTGAAATCTAGTCTAATCTTATGAACTCTTTACTTAACTAGCTCTATACTAGGATCAAGTATGATGTTTTGTTGTACTAGGCATGGGTCAAGACCTGGAATATTTTCATATGACTAGGCAAACACCTTAATGTTATCTTGAAGAACCTTAGTGATGTCTTGAGCTTGTTGAGGTTTTAGTGAGGAACTTAGTTTTAGTGTTTTCTCCTCACCATTGTGTCATGATAGGAACTTCAACTAGAGAGTCTTTGATAATGTTGCCAACCTTATGGTCAAGGATTTTAACTAGGTTTTCTAGCCACTCAAGTTTTTTTTTCTGTCAAGGCTATGTGGTCAATGAGGCTCTCAGGTTTTAAGATCTAAGTGATTGAAGTTAATTAACCATTCAAAATCATCATGAGGTCTACTTAGACTCAAAGGCAAATTGATTTACTCCTAGGTGTCCATATTGCAATCCTACATATCAACCATAAGCACATTAAGCAATACCTTTATGATAAAATGAGAAAATAATGCCAAAATAACATAAAATGCTCTAGTGCTAATGCATGGATAAGCTATAGTGTGTTACATAAATGGTTAAACAAGGTCAAAAAAGGTTATAGTAGGTAGGAAAAGATAAATCAGGTGAAATAAAGGCCAAATGATGGTCAAAGTGTGGTCAAGCACCATAAAATGATGTGGAACAAGACTAGAACATGATCAACAAGGATCATAAAAGAGAAGGTTAAGAAAATAAGGCATCCTAAAGGCCAACTAGTGTGAGATAAAGGTCAAATGATAGCTAAATGATGTTCAAATAGGATTAAATGGATTCCAAATGATGGTTGAATTCCACCCCATGATGTTTTGGATGGTCAAGAAAGGTCATAGTGATGTCCAAAGAAGTAAGCTAATGTCAAACAAGGTCAAATGAGGTCAAACAAAGCCAAATGATAGAAAAAATTAATGAAATAAAGCCTAAATTATAAGAAAATGATAAAAAATGAAGCCAAATGACATCAAATGATAGGGAAATGAAGGTCAATAATGCATACCAAGGTCAAATCAAGTCACAACACAGTGAAACAAGGCCAAACCGTCAAGGTGGGTAACATGGGATAAAACATAATGAATATTGGTCAATGAGGATTAGATTTTGCTAGTTTTAGGCCTTAGCAGGCCATGTTATAAAGCTAAAAGGTTGATAAGAGAGTTTGGGCACTTAGGAAGTTTGTGTTGAGGCTATTTAAGTCTAAAAATAAGACTTCTTCTAGCATTCACACTAGATCCAAACTAGCCAGTGTGGGTGGGGTATGCCCCAGTGTGAATAGGATCAAAATGTAGTCTTCTGGATTTATCATGACTAGTTTCGAGAACCTAGTGATCTATTCTGATAGTGTAGGGGACTAGGGTTGAGGATTTATCAATTTTGATGCCGATTTGATCCTCTAGAAGCCATAAATGCAACTTGGAACTACCATTCATGTTGGGACTACGTTGGCCAATGTAGCCCTAGGATGGATGCATGAAAAGATTGAGTTTATGAAATCATAAAATCAAAATTGGTATCCCAAGGTAGTGTAGGATCATGGGCATTGAAACATATCATTTTAAAGTTAAAATTTATAAGGAAAATTTCATTTTAGGTCCTTACCCCTAGAGCCATGCTGGCTAGTGTGGTTAAATGTGGCCCTAGCATGGATGAGTAAACTTTGGCATTTCAATGGTTAAAATGAGGCCAAATTACAACTGGTTGTAAGGTTTTAAGATTCCATGCTTCCAAAGTATAGTTCTAGGCCATTTAGAGCATTATTTTGTTGGTAAAAATGGTTAAACACCTTAACCATGCTAGATCCACATTGGCTAGCATGGCTCTAACCCTCCTCAACATGGATGCACTTGGGTTTTAGCTTTTAGTGGGTTTGAATGCCGAATCGACCAAGTTCTTGGGCTCTTAGAGTTCTTGGTATTGATGGCCAAGGTTTTGGCTTAGGATTGTTAATTTTGAATGCATGTTTTAGTGTTTATATAATCATCCCCCTTAGACTACAGTAGCTAGCATACTCTTAGCATGGATGAGGGGATGCAATGAGTTTTGGACATTTTCCATCTAGTTTTCAAGGTTTGGGAGTCTCTAAAGGCTCCAACAAGGTTTTGGAGTTGTGAGCATGAGATTTGAGGGTGATTTGATGTATTTATGGATTTTTGTTAATTGTTCTCAAAGCATTCTCACTGGATTGATGTTGGCTAGCATGGATGAGGGCTTCCCCAGCATGGCTAGGGGGTTTGAGATGAAATTCAACTTGTTTTTACTTGATTTTTGGTTGCCAAAGACTTTAGAAAGGTGTGGAGGTCATGATATGTCAATTTGGAGAGTGTTTATGGAATTTTATATCAAAGCCCCACCCAACCACACTAGGACCACATTGTCTAGCATGGTTGGGGTGCCCCCTAACATAGCTCTACTAGAATTTGTGGTTTTTCACGTGGTTTTTACTAGGATTTGAAATTTCCAAAGGCCTTTGCTAGAGTTTTAGGCTTTGCATGATCATTCTAAAGTTGAATTGAGGTTTGATTGGTTTTTGAAAGTATCATCCCCCTAGAGTAATGCTGTCTAACATGGTTGGGCTTTTGGCCAACATTGTTATCAAAAATAGTATGTTCTATGATAAGTTCTTGCCTCCTTTAGCACTTGGTAGTTTCCAATGTTCACATCTAGTTTCTAATTTTAATATAGATTTTTTTGGTTTCAATGTGTTATGGTAGGGGTGGCTAGAAGCATGTTGGATCGATGCTAGTCAACATGGATGGGGTATGTTTTAAGGTTAGAAATGCATCTCAAGGCTTTTTGGGAGTTTACCCCCAGCGTAGATGGGAATTTTGGTTATGAATCCCATTACATTGTGATTATGGGTATTTTGCTTGGAAGGCACCTAGTGGAATCCATCCAAATTTAAATGGTATTTTTGTTTCACATTCCCCACCATCCTAGCATAGTTTATACTTTTTCCCTTTGCACTATTAGTTCGCTATGAGTTGAGTGAATTGGGCAATGGGTTTTGATATGAGATGCATATCTGTAAAATCCATTTTTACATGTTAGTTTTACTAGAATCATTTGAAAAATGCATTCCATCATTTGCAATGCATAGTCTTAGAGCTCTACAAGAAATTTTGATTTAAATTTCATCAATTCTTAGCATTGCTTGGTCATTTTCCATCAAGGAGTAGCGTTGGTGCCAACAGTGTGAAGAATTTGAAAGGATCCTTCATCATGACTGCTAGGTATACCACTCCTAGCTATTTTTTTAATGAATTTTCAATATTTTTTACTTGGAACCTAGATGTTTTGGCTTATTTAGGCTTGTGTATTGCATGAAATTTATTTTCTTTCTTGAATCCTACTCTATATTTAGGCCATTTTTTCATGGCTATAGCATTGTTTTAACTTTAAGGATCATTAGTGTTAAGTTGTAAGTTTTACTAGACCTTGTTTCGTGTGGTTTTTACTATTTTTCTTAAAAAATCAATGTCTATTTTCTATTTTCTATTAAGAAAATGGCTAAGATTTTTTTAGTTTTCAAGGCCATAGAGTTGTAGTGCATTATCTAACAGTTAAAATGGTTGTTGAACCATTGGTTTCTAACATACAGTTAATTTTTTATGAATTTTTCCATAAGCCAATGTACAGTGGTTTTTCAGTTTTTGTTGTTTTGAAGCAACTTTTCCAAAATTGTTTTACATGAAAATGGCTAGGTATTTTTGGTTTTGGAATTTTTTTACTATTTTCTAGTTTAATTGGCTATGGAATCAATGAATTCTAGTCCATGGTTAACTTTTTATGAATTTTTTATAGACTAGTACAAAGTGAAATTTTGGGTTTTTGTTATTTTACCCCTTCAAAACTAGGTGACATTAACACTCAGAAAATGGTTTTTTGCAAATGTCCCAGGTCCCTAGGGATACTCATGGGTGCTAGGAATGGTTTGACATTGATTTTGACATTCTAGAAAATTTTTTCATAAATTTTTATAGTAATTTACTACAACTATTTTCTATAATCCTTGGTTTTTGTGAAATTCTTGTAAAATTTTATTATGGTTCTAGGATATCATTTGAATTTTTCCTAGGTCTGAGACTACAAATTTGATGTCAAATTTATTGAATTTTAGATGTACATAGTCTCTAGACTTAGGGAAAAAAATTTTGTTCTAATTTATCATCTTTTGTGTAAGTGTAAACTACCTTGTACAATTGTAATTTTGATTGTTAAAACTACAAATCCCCTTGGTTGTATAGGCAGAGTTGGTGTATTTGTGGAATTTTTTTGGTGATGTTAAAAAATTCCTATGATTATTTCTATGTTATATTTTAATTCTAAGTAGTCATTTGAATTGTTCAAAACTCTAAACTAGCCCCCTAGATTTGTTTACTACAGCTAGTTTCATTGTTAACTAGGATTACTCATCAAAATTTGGTCAAATTCAAATGGAAATTTTGGGACTATTGTTGTGGGGTTGTATTTAGGTACAAGATAATTTTCATGGTTTCAAAAGTTTTGTAATTCTTTATATATATTTTCACCATGAAGTTACCATCAATGTTACTAGGCTACTTGGTTTTATTTGATTTTTTTATTGTAATTCTTTATGGCTTAGGTTACTACTTTGTATTGGTTCACACTTAGAAATCTTGCAATAGTGACCATCATCATAGAAATTTTGCTACCCCATTCTGCTAGCTTGATCATCAAATTCATAGTTGATGATCTTGACACTCGTTTTGAGTGTAAATAATTCTATAACATATACATCATAGGAACACATAAGTTGTCCAAAATCTGGGATATGCCCAAATTCATCCAGAACAACATGACCAACATGTTAATGATTCATCGCCATGCCAACACATTGTTTTAGAATCCTCCTGGCACCGTCTACCTTTTGGAGGGATAAGTGTAATTTTAAGTTTTTCTTTCTTTTTGGATCATTTTTTATTATACTAGGTTACTTGGGTTTAATGGTTTTTTATTTTGGTTAACATGCCTATAGGTACAAGGTAGATGACCATGGGCTGATCAACAATGACCAACTCTTACCTTTGGCCCAAATAGCATTGGAGGTATTTATCAGAGGCCAAGTGGTAAGGCTCACCATGATGGAGTCGCTCAAAGATGACTTTGATAGATATACCACATGCTATTCCCAAGCCTACTACATGTGCTTGGTGAATGAGATAGCTCATAGTTGGTGGGGAATCCTTGATTTTAGTGCATAGACATGTATCTCCCTTAGTGTTTCCACACTACCTTCACCAAGCAAGCAAAGTAAGAATTCTTTTTTTTTGTTATGTTTTATTTTTTATGCTATGTCAACATTTTTATGGCTACATAGTTGTAACTTATTTAGGCCTTAATTGTTTAATTGGCTTTATTGGTATGGCTAAAAAATTTGTCTTAATTAGTTATACTTGTTATATTTTTGTTATATATGATGTGCCTATGCCTAAGATAAAAGACTATTTTTGTTGGGTGGTAGGAACTACCTCTTCCTCCACCATCATTTTAATCACTTCAGGACATACTAAGGAGACACTTATCCTCAAGTTTGGTGAAGTGGATTCAATGTAGCATTGGTTGGCTAGGAAACTATCTAGAAACATCTAAGCAAACATCGCCAATGTAGGTTTGCTTGATATTGTTATGGTTACTAGCCTAATCATCCCTACCACTGGGATGGTGAATATCATCGACTCCTTTAACAAAGGAGTGAAGAAATTTGTCATTTAGGTTTATGGTGTGCTTGTCACCTTGGCCATTAATGAATCTACCTTTAGTAAACTCTTTGGTATTCCTCATGAAGGAATGGTAGTTGCCACCAAACCAGTGAAGGACACAAGCCATTGTAAGGAGGTGGAAGAATAGCTAAATGCTTATCATGGCCATTTTGGATAGTCTCTAGATCAATTCTAAGTGACAAAAGCCAAAGAGATGTATCTATTATTCTAGTCCCAGGTGTTTCCAAAGGTGCTATCACAAAAGAAGATCATTAGTATTGAATAGGCATGGACCATGAAAAATGTCCTCATGAAGGATGCTTAGTTCAATTGGGCTACTTATTTTGTTTTCAAGCTATGAGGAGAGATCTTGAAACTTTGAAAAGATCTTACTACAATATGTGATATGCATTTTCCATTTTTTGAAACATGTCTAAGGAGATTCACAGAGTTCATAGTGATGCAGAAGGATGGATGATGGATATGCCAAGACCCATCCTAGGTTTTTAAGCCTTGGGTAAAACTTATTTGTTCAACCATGTAGGCTCAAAACCTATGAGAGGATGTTGGGAAATTCTTGCCAGTTATTACTAAGCATTTTAGTGGTGTGCATTGTGCTTCCCCTCAAAGCATGGGGATTGAATCCTAAGTTACCCATGGGAACATTTAGAAGACCAAGGAGTTACATGATGATACTAATGAAGCAGCTAGAGTGAAGTTGAAGAGCCTATTATTGAGGAAATAGCACTAATCGTTGAGCAACCCATGAAGAGGAGGGTTATTATTAAACTCAGTCAAGCACATCATGTGGTGGCAAGTACATTCTATTTGTTTTACCTTTAGCTTATTTTGTATTTATGATTTATGTTATATGGCTATGTTGTCATTTTGTTTTATAAAAGCTATGCCAAGTTGTTTGATGTTTTATCTTTGTTGTTCTTGTAGGCAAGAAACAAGAAATAGTGGTCCAAGTTGTAGCAATAGGAGTAAAGAAAAAACACTTAGATGTATAGGTCCTACAATAACATAAGGATGAGGGGTTATCCAATGCCACATTGTATGACCTTGATGTTATAATTGATAGTTCACAACTAGGTGAATCCCCTACTATCATGTCAAATGAAACCAAAAATATTTTTGGGGAGGGGGGGGGGGGGGGTGTCGAACCCCGAAAAGAAGTTCTATTGATATTAACAGTGTATCAGTTATAGTAACCTGAACAAGTCATAGGGTTAAGGGGAAGGGGGAAGCTAAGAGCACTATGCATGAAACTCGGGACCAGCCTTATAAATAAACAAGTATTAAGGGAGGAGACCCAAATTGGGGCACCACCAAACGTCCACACATGCTGACTCATGACAAGATAGAAGGACATAGAATTAGATAAGGGAAAAAAACTCTCAATTAAGGATAGAGAGAATTCCAATGGTGACTCCTCATAATAGAAATGGAAAGCTTCCTTGTAGAGATTACTAATGCTGAGTGTTATTGGAATGCACAAGTCTTTCCCATAGCTACAAGAGATGAACCAACTGATGTCTATCTAGATTGAACCTAGATGCTTGAGATGTGAGTTGGAAATGAATGAGATGAAAGATCTGCAACTTATCCAACTTGGTAAGCAAACATTTATTAGAATAATCTATCCTTTGAAATATAAAATTGCATCTTCACTTCCAAATATAATATAAAATAGTAGGCCTACTAACTTTCCAAAGAAACTTGAGATTAGCAGAAGTAATGTTTAAAAAGCTGAATATGACATCCTCTTGAGATAGCTTGTATGAAGGAAAAACTATGGAAGCCCACTTCCACACATGCTAAGCAAAGGGACAATGCCAAAACACATGGACAAAGTCATCTTGTCTACCACAAAGAGGGTAATTGGGATTGGGAATTCCTAGATATTCTAACCATTTACCAATAGGTAGACCATGGTGGAGGAGACACCAGAGGAACTCCTTAATTTTGGGGAGGGTCAGAAGGTTCCAAATATTTTGGAAGAGAGGGATCCAAAATGATATTGACTCATGTTTGTGCCAATGCTTATTGTAGCGTTGAATGACCTTGAATGGGTCATGCATAAGATGAAAGGGGATAGATGGCCTGTAGGGTAAGAGTTTAACCCCATTAAGCCATTGAAGGCCTTGAAAAGGGCTTTGCACCGTAACATTAATGTGCCAATGACCATGGAGAAAGGAGTAGATTTGGACTAGTCAATGGTTCATTGTATCTGACTCCCCATACAAATTGCTAAACTTGACCCCCAAAATCCAACGACTAGCCAGCCTAAGACAATTCAAGGAGATGACACATGTCTGAAACCATGAGGTAGCCACCTTAGCCTTTGTGATGGCAAGGGGAGAGGGTGACAGAGGTAACCACCACGGACACAATCTAGAGAGGATAGTAGGGTGGATATTAACATTAGTCCAGTCAATGTAACTGTGTAGAATTTTCCAGGCCCTCCAGATGATTTTGAAAACATGAGAACCTAGAAGAATGATAGTGAGGGGGGAAAAGATCCAATTGAAAAAATGGATGCCTTTCTAGAAGGGCTTGTTTTTAGGACATTCTTGATGAAGCCTTAATTGGAGGAGGGTCCCAATGATGTTTGAGGCATCTAAATGCTGAACCAACCACTTAGAAACCAGGGTAATTCCCTGCTTATAGAAATTCAAAAGACCTAAGCCACCTTTATTCTTAGGGAGAGTAACAATATTCCAAGCAACTCAATGAAATCCCTTCTAAGAATATTTGGAGGACAACATAAAGTCATGAAATAACCATTCAAGCTTTTGGTAGGCAGCTTTGGAGGGGGCCCAACACGAAGAGTAATACACATGGGTGGATGCACTTATGGACTTACAAACAAGGTATTTGCCCGAAAGTGTGAGGGGTTTAGTCTTCCATTTATCAAGTTTCTTTTAAATATGACAAATAACCTACTCCCAGAGAATAGAGGTTGAACCTCTAAAATGGAAAGGGATTCCCAAAATCTTAATGATGTCTTGATCCTGGAGCTGCTTCTAATTATAGTTGGTCACATGGTTGTGATTTCTCGAAAATCTATAAACAGAGGATTTGTTCCAATTTATAGTGGAACCTGCGAGTGTACAATATTGCTCCACCATTGATAAGAGGCGGTGCAAATTGGCAGCTATGTTTTGAACTAGAAAGAAAGAGTCATCAATGAAGTGCATATTGAGGAGCTTTTGTTGAGAGGAAGATAGGAAAACCCCAGTGAGAACTTTCATTTGAATTTCCATGTTAATCTGATGATAAAGAAATTCTGCGGTGATGATAAAGAGATAGGGAGCAAGGGGATAGCCTTGTCACACTGACCTGTGTATTGGAAAGGGAGAGGTAAAAGGTTGTGGCTATTCTTGCGGTAGCATCTGAGAATAAGCATTTCACCATATGTAGGAACTTAGGTCCAAAAACTAGTTTGGTCATGGTCTGCAAGATAAAATCCCATTTTATGTTGTCATAAGACTTGGCATAATCAAGTTTCACTAGGAGAATATCTTGTCCATCATCCTCGGCCCACTTGAGACCTTCCCATGCTGCAACCACATTGTCTAAAATATATCTACCAGGAACAAATCCTATTTATTGGGGAGATATGAGCTGGCCAAGAATTTTTTTAGTTGTAAGGCAAGGCACTTAGCCCAAATTTTATACACTACATTGAGGAGAGTTATGGGACGCCAATTGGAAATATCAGCAAGATCCCCAGACTTGGGGAGGATACGAATTACCCCTTGGCTTAGATTGGGCCTGAGGGAACCAGTTAAGATAGCCTTGTTAATGACCTGCAGAAGATCATTTCCCACCAAATCCCAATGATTTTGAAAAAATTCGATGGGAAAACCATCATAACCAGGAGCCTTACCCTGACTTAACTTAGAACAGGCCACCTGAAGCTCCACCAGAGTGATATCAGTGTCAAGACTTTGTAGCATAGTAGAGTTGATAAGGTGAGGATAATTGGAGGTGGCAGCCTTGAACAAAGAGATGTCCATTGGGGTTGTTGCAAAAAGGGTTTCATAGTGATTCTTGAGAAAAGAGAGGATACTATTGTGGTTAGTAATTGTGGTACCACTGCTAGAGATTTTGTCTATAGAGTGCAAAGGGGAAGATAAATTGAGATACTTGAAAAATTCTTTACAGTGTTCATCTTGAATATTTAACCAAGTGAACCGAATTTTAGTTAGGGCACTTTGTGCTTGGTACACATCCCAATGTTGAAAGGCTAATCTTGCTCTAGTTAGCTCCTCATGAACTAGAGTATTGAAGGGGTCTTGAGCTAGTCTATTAGTGAGATGTTTAATAGTGAGGTGAATTTTGTTGTATTCTTGTCTGGCCCAAGTAACCATTGCCTTACCATACGAATGAGCAAAGTTCCACACTCAACATGAAGCCTGATGCCACCAATTAATCCAATCCACCTGACTTAGGGGCCTAGGTTCAGCATTCCAAAGGTTGGATAGAAGAAGTTGGGCTGCAGGAGAAGAAAAAAAATTGTTGTGTAGTAAGAAAAGATGGAATTTTCTTTGGTGAGGGTTGCCATGAATCTAGATGGAGATGGAGATAGGAAGATGGTCTGATAAGGTGGCATGGTGATGAACCATAGTAGTGGAAAAGGCTTGCTAGAAGGAAAGGGTGGAGAAATAGAACCTATCTAACCTACTATAGATGCGAGCCTACCCAAGATGGAGATTGCTCCAGGTAAGTTTGTGGAGGGGAATGCCCACGAAGGTGCCCACCCCATCAGAAAGGTAAAACTTTTTCTTGAATGCGGACCAACTTTGATACTCAAGATTGGGCAGTTGAAAAAACACCCCTCTAAGCTTATCTTGGGGGAATTCAACCATATTAAAATGTCCTTCGAAGATCCAAGGCACTGGGGGAAGAGAATTTTCAAGTCATTGCCAAAGGAGAGCTCATTCTGTGGAGTCGTTTGGGGCATAAATCACGCAAATACCAAATGGGCCATGTGAGAAAGAGAAGGTGGCCCAGGAAACTCTATGCCTAGAATTGGAACCACTTTGAAGGATTTTAGTTTTCTAGTAGGGTGAAAGAAGAATGGTCATGCCTCCTTTCCCACTCGCATGGGACGTTGCTAGGATTGAAGAGTGAGGAAGAAACCAATGGGCAGAAAGGGATAAAAGGTTAGCTAAAACCTTAATTTCTTGAAGGAGAACGAAATCAAAGGCTATATTAAAACTAGAAATAAAGTTTCCTACTTGCTTCCATCAAAGCCTACTAGTAAGGCCTCGAACATTCCATGAAAGGAGGTTCATGGAGAAATAAGGGGTAGTTTGGGTGAGAGGTCAATGGAAGGTTCAAAAGTCAAAGTATCAACTTCCATTGTTCCTGATAGGAGGGCAAAGGAGTTTTTGGTGGAGATAGGGGCCATGGAAGTGTTTAGTGGAGAGGAGCTTAAGGGAGGAGTAGAACTGAAGGAAGCTTTAACTCGTTTCCTTCCACTGCCCACCACGAGCTCATCCACCAAGATTGAGTCTATGATTTCCTTATAGGGGATGACATGGGTGGAGGTGTGAGTACCTGATTTTTGTTTTTGTGGATTGGAGGGGCAAAAATGAGAGGAGGATTGTGGAGTTGTTGGAGAAGCAGAGTCGAATTTAAAGGATACTGAGGGTGGGCGTAATGGTGTAACTGAGGAATGGGTTTTTTGAGATGCTAAAGGTTGTTTTTTCCTGGCTAGGATGGGGCACTTTGATATATGATGCTTGGCCCTATGAAAATAGCTACACGAGTTTGGAAGGTAAAAATAGTCCACTTTTTGGGTGAAGAGTTTTCCCCCAGCAGCAAGGGTTAATGAGGTCTTCCGAAGAGCAACATCTAGTTCAATACAATAACGGCGAATTTGAGTTCCATTAATCACCGTACAATGCTCTAAAATAATAGGACCCAAGGTGCTCACAATGTCCCTCTCTACAGATGAGAAAATAAGTGGAAGATTGGGCAACTCCACGTAACAGGGAACTATATTAAAAGCCAGGTCATTGACATTAAAGTCAAATTTCCAAGCATGTGTTATTAAAGTTGCATTCCTTGTTGGAAAAATGTTTAAAGAGAGAGCCTTTTCAACTTGAGAGGCATCAAATAGTTCTACAAAAATAAAATTTAAAGCGTAGTATCGAGCATGAGAAACTTGAATGCCTTGGGGTTGAAGGAGGTTTTGGACTTGAATGTTTATGCTTGGGGACCTTGGTAAGAACACCACAATTTGAAAAAAAATAAAGTGAGTTGCAAAATCTTTAGAAATGGCTTTAAAAATATCATCTGGTAAACGGAAATCAATTGGAGGTGAGGTAGAAGAACTTCCTTGAGGAAGAGTAGAACCTGATGAATCCACCATCATGACATGCCTACCCACAAAACAAACCCAGCCTCTTCACAGCGGCAACACAAAACACCCAGTGACAGTACCCAAAATATTTATGAATTTCATTTTTATGCGTTTTGTTTTATATTTTCATGTTTAAATCCTAGTTTTAACTATATAAGCTATATTTATGCATGTTGAAGCTCCTAAACCTCAACTAGGTGCCTCAACCTCTACATTCTGCATGAGACCATGGGTGGAGGTTCCTAATAAAATGGATTTCATGCATGGAACGCTTGAAGACGTGATTGATTGGTTGTAACAGATTGTTCCCAATGTTGATAAGAACCTTAGTTTATTTTTCCCTTAATTTTTCTTATATTTGATGTATCTTTGTTGCTTCATATAAGTTTTATGGTTATGTGATCTTATTTATTTAGAATTTTTTGATTATTCTTGTTGTTTACTATTTTTAATATATGTGTTTTGTTATTATATTGGTTGCAATGTCTAAGGTTGGATGGGGAGATTGATGCATTTCCTATCCTACCACTTGAAGTGGAGAATGTTCTATGAAAATTGTATGAAAGTACCACTGGATGTGCACTTTCATATGCTAAAACCTTATGTTAGTGCCAATGTTCAAATGAGTTCCTATGGGAACGAGTTATGATGTTGGAAAGAGAGACTAAGAGATAGGATGAGGCAATTAAAGATCTCAAGGATCATAATGGATTTGTGCAAGCCCAAGTTGCTAACAAGAACGCCTTATGAACCAAGAAGATAACATAGGCATGGTATTGGAATGCCATCCATGATAAGGTTGCTCTTGCTAGGGAGCTTGTGGAGTTGAAGTTGCAAATGGACTTACTAGCTCACAAGGTTAGGCAGTGGAGAGATTATTGTGCTTGGATCCTTGAGTGGGTTGGGCATAAAAAGACCACAAGAAGAAGTACAAGGCAGAACATGAGAAGCAGTCCATCGAAGAATGCAAGTTGGAGCTAGTCATAAAAAGGATTCAAGCAATGAATGTCTTCAAACTATTTAAAAGCTCTCTAATGATGGTTGATTCCCAAACTCCTTAGGTCTCTACTATTTTTAGGGAGGTGACTACCACTACATTTTCTTGGAAGCCACAAACATGGACCAAGATTGATGAGAGCAACATCCTAACTGACGTTAATCTTGGGAAGGTGGATTCAGCCCACATGATTGAGGACCAAATCCTCCATCGTCTAGAGGTTGGTCTTCAAAGCTTCCCCATAGAGGACCTTGCAGTTGAGGCCTCCCAAGTTTGCTTGTTATATTTTATCTTAGCATGTTTAATTTTTAGTTTAGTTTAATTTAATTTAGTTTCATATAGTGTTGATTACTAATTAAACTTATGTTATTATGTTACAAGTACCAGGTGACAACAACAACCCTAGTGATGAAGATGTTGGAGATGCTCCTCCTTCCCCTCTAGTTACACCTTAGAACCATCTGTTGATTATGTCTTTAGCTATTTATATTTTTTGTTGATGATGTTGGTGGTTATGGCTAGTCTTAGCCTTTAGTTATTGGACTTATATTTATTTTACTTGTTGTTTGGACTTTCGTCACACTATGTGACCATGGCTATGTTTATGAACATTTTGATAATTGTCTTTAGAATTAAATTTCATTTATATGTTTTAATATTATTAGTTTTATGCATGTTNCTTAAATTTCATTTATATGTTTTAATATTATTAGTTTTATGCATGTTATACATTTTACATTTTATTTATGTTATAAGGATATGTTGGTTAAATCATGTGGTTATAATGTAATAATTTGGTAGAGTAATATGTAAATTGGCTAGGCAACTAGGATGTGAACTAGCATGTAACTGGTCATAATAGGTTATGAAAAGTGTTAGTTTTGGGCTATGATGGGCCATGCATTTTACTAGCTTTAGGCCATGATGGGTTATGCATTTTTGCTAGTTTTAGGCCGTGGTAGGCCATGCCTTTTGCCAATTGTAGGTCATGGTAGGCCATGCATTTTTTCAATTTTAGGCCATGGTGAGCCATGTGTTTTGTCAGTCTTAGGCCATGGTGCACCATGCATTTTGTTAGTTTTAGGCCATGGTTGGCTAGGAACTTTGTTAGTTTTAGACCATGGTAGGCCATGCATTTTTCCAATTTTAAGCCATGCTAGTGCATGCGTTTTGCTTGTTTTAGGCCATGGCAGGCCATGTGTTTTGCTAGTTTTAGGCCATGGTGAGCCATGCATGTCAAAAATAAAAATTTTATAAGTTTTTTTGTTTTAAAATTTTATAGTATTTTTTATGTATATACTAGACATAGAAAGGTAAACTATAAATAATAATAAACTCTAGGCTACCTATAAAGTATAGTCAAGATGAGGTAAAACAAGGTAACCAAAAGCTGTACATGTAAATAATGTTAATGTTAAATAAAGTTAAAAGAAAAAAGTGCTACATGGTTATGGACATAAGGCAAGTGAATAGAAGACAAACATCAATTGTGTAAGTGTTTCCTAATCTTTGAAAGATCAAGAATGGTGTATGGCTTGTGTTGCAAGATTTTCTATTCCTCATTTCCTTCACTAACCATGTTGAAGGTGATCTCTCCCCATGGTGTGTCCTTGGTCTTATTATTATTGATTTTGAACTCTTCTGCTTTGTTGAGTTTCTTAACTGTATGATTAATAGTAGGAGTTTCTTTCTAAAACTCCATTTCAAATTGTATTTCTATATCAACATTTTTGACTGCCAAAGAAATTACATTGTCACCATGGATAATTATTTCACATTCCTCATAAGGTAGGTGAAGTTTTTGGTGGATGGGTGAGGAAATAGCTTGTAGATAAGCTAACTAGGGCCTTCTTAGGATGAGGTTAAATCTTGGTATTTCTTTGATCACCAAGAAATTGACTATTGTGGGGAATTCTTCCTATAACATCCCATTCATTGTTAAGGATGGAATTGTATTATAATAATGTAATTAACCTTTGAAAAAAGGGTTGCCTTATTATGAGGAGTTATGATTATTCATGGCACCCCTTAAAAATGGGTTTGACCTATGTCCTCAGGAATGGGCTAGGTGAAGTTGGATAAGAAGGGATTACTCATCCCTTTAGCTAGATAGCCTAACTATGGTGGCAATGCTAGATTGCCTCTAAGGCCTTAAGTGTCATAGGAAGATAACCTAAAGGGTGTTACAGTGTACCATTTCCATAATAAATTTTTTCTTTACTTTTCCCTCCTATTAAATTTAGTGCATAACTAATATTTACGAAGTATTCCCTTATATTTCCATTATAACATTCTCAATTATGATGAATTAAGCAGCAAATGATTATGTTTTAATGACATCTGGGAATAAGATGTCACATTTCGTATTGAAGAAAACCATGATTCAAGAGCAAAAGTGGAAAAACATACTATTAAAATTCTATTATTGTTATTGTTGTTATAAAGAAGCAATACATTGAAGTGAAATACATTAAAAGTAAGAAAAGGAAATGGAAAAGAGCAGAGGAAGCAGAATAGAGGAATAAGGAAAGCATAAATAGGATTATTTTAGTTTGAAGTCATTGAGAAGATTTGAAATTTCCTTTGACTGGGCCTCTCATTTCTCTTTAGTAGCATCCTTCTTATCAAATACTACCTGATACTTGACCAAACCTTCATATAGTTTTTTTTATTTATTTGGCTACACTCTTTGCTACAACCTATGCCTCATCCCTCCTTGTAAGTTTGACTTTCAAAAACTTCACTTGAATAGACTACTAGAACATGTCTTCTTACCATTCTTTTTCTTTCCTATACATACACAAAACAACATCAAACAAGATTACGTGTAAAAATAAAAGAAGAAAAAAAAGAAAAGAAAAGAAGGAAAGAACGAAAAAGAACTTACATGAAGTTGATCATTCTCAACCTGGAGAATATGGTCTTGATTCAATAAGTAATAAGCAAGACATGTGGCACTCTCCAATTCTCCTTATTTCAAATTTTTGATAACTTATGGAACATCCTCGGGAACTAGGTGAAAAGAAGAGGCAACACTAGTTTGCACTAATCCATAATCTCCTTTGAAGTCACAAGATCTAGACTCCCTCATGTGGTATAATTCTTCATAGAATAAGATGTATTCTTTGCAATCCATTGATCAAGATTATGAAAAAGAACAAGTTCTTCTTTAGTAGTAGGCACCATCTATCCTAACAAGGAAGGGAAACTAGTAATGGTAATAGAAGGAGTTACAAAAATAGACCTAGGAATTGGAGATGTTGGTGTAGCCTATGGTAAAGGATCCCTTACTAGGGTCATAACAGGTGATGACATGCTTGGAGATCATGATGGAGGAGTTGGAATTGGTTCAATCTGTGTGAAAGTGTCCCTATGCAACTCTTGAATGAAGTACCTCCAACCCAAAGAGACATGCAACACAAAATAAGTCAACACCACATTGAAACACCGTGAAAATTACGAGTTGGCCTCAGGCAAAGATTCGCAATTCAAGCGAGAGCGCGCATCAGTTTTGTTCAAGGACAAGTTTACGCTCTATTACGCACGGCAGCGTAATGAGCATAATAAGCTCCAAAATAGCCAAAAGTCGGAGAAGAACAATAGTTCGACACTTTTTCTCACGGCGCATGGGTAACTTGTCTTTACGCTCGTTACGCGGCGGTGGGTACCATTGCGTATGTCATCATTCAAGTTGCACATTGTTTACGCTTCATTACGCACAGCTGCGTAGTGAACGTAAGTTATACATTGTTTACGCTTCATTACGCGCAACTGCGTAGTGAGTGTAAGTTATACATTATTTACGCTTCACCACGCGCAACTGCATAGTGAGCGTAAGTTGCACATTATTTACGCTTTGTTACGCACAGTTGCGTAGTAAGCGTAAAACAATTTTGAGCTTATTGTTTTTACACCAGATTACGCTCATACACGCAACACAACGCGAATGAG
>MNCI01008462.1:169497-180688 GCA_015680685.1 Gnetum montanum
TTCATCGATCAATGGATTCCTTTTACTCAAACACAACCGCCATGGTCGCCACCGATCTGGGTGTCGCACCTATCAATCCTACAGCAGCCACAGGACCAGCTCCTGGTGCAACGGGACCTCAGGGACCATTGCGCCGATCATTGAGGCTTCAGGGGAAAGAGCCTATCTTCACGGTTATAACCCCTGAAGAATACAATTTCATATGCGTCAAGATCTAGGCGAGGCTAGCTCTTAGCCGAGCCGAGCTGGAGGCGAAGCGAAACTTTGAAGTGCTCCACCGAGGGGGCTATGATTTTAAGCCGACAGACTACGACATAATCCCCTTGATCGAACACCAACATGAACTTATCGCACAATTGGTCATGGCCAGAGGCCAGACTTCACAACCTGTGGTGGAGCCCCAGCATGGGGAAGAGGCAGAGGACGAATTCGCGGCTCTGTCGGAACATTCGTTCCATACTCTGACGCCCGACACACAAGTAAATCTGTTGTTCCCTTTCAACGGAGAGGCAGCCTCTCTTGACCCACCCACGACTGCGCAGACGCAAATCCCTGTCTTTCCGCAGGCCAACGCGTAGCCGTCTGGGTTGCAAGGACAACAACCGCACCATAATGCGGGGGTGGATCCGTCCCAATAGGTAATTAGTATTCCAGCGGTGGTCCCGGCAACCGTCGCGCCCCATTTCATCCCTCAGGTACAAGCTCACACTGTACCGACAACTCGCTCAGCACAAATGTTCCCGCCCCCACCAACTCAGCAAAATACCGCAGCCGTACCACAGCAAACCTTTATTCAATACCCTGCAACAAGTCAATGGATCAACCCTGCTACACAACACCACCCGTCTGCGGTGTACGGTGCACAGCCTTTGGTCGCACCTACGGCATAATTTTCGCAGGTGTTTCCTCAATATACCTACCATTATCCTGCGCAGCAGGCAGGAGTTAATCTCTCGTCTCAGACTGGTGGATGGTGGTCTTCGTAGGCCCCCCAGCCTACAGGAATCCCTACTCCACCAGCGGTTAGTCAACCACTTCCTGCATTCCAGTTTCCTAGGGCTGCCCGCCCAGTCCAACCTCCTGTGCCTGCTGCATAGACACTTCCGTTAACAGGTCTAGATCAAGCTTTCCAGCTTATCCAGATGCTTACCGAAGAGGTTCGACGTCTCAAGACCGCTGGATCTGATACCATTTAGATCATGGACTTCTACCAGGATGATCCGATCAATCCAGCGGTCCCCGTGCTGTCGTTGCCACCAGGGATGTCCCTCCCTCACTTTACCAAGTATAATGGAGAGGGGGATCCCAACACCCATCTAGCCACCTTCAGATCTGAATCTTTGTTGTTAGAACAGTGGCCGCACACTTTAATCCGAGTCTTCGCGATGTCATTAANTTGGAAGAGCTGCTGACTCAATTTGTGACCCGATTCAAATACAACATGAAGCTGGAAGTCACATTGGAATAGCTTATGGGGGTGAAACAAGACCCGCTCGAGCCAATCCAAAAGTTTATACAGCGTTGGAATGCTACCTTGAATGAGATCCGCGACCCGATCGCGGACTCCCATCTACTGGCTATATTCAAGGGAGCAGTCAACGACTTTATTAATTCTAAGCTGTATTATCTCTCCCCTGGCAATATACGTCAGGCCTTCACCCAGGTCCGAAGCATCCAAGATGTTGCGGAGGCCAACAAAGACCCAGCATACGTCGCCTACAAAAACGCACACAACAAAGCCAAAGACAAAGGCAAGGCAGCGACAACGACAGTAGCTGCGCTGACTGAAAACGTAAAAAACAAGAATAAGAAGGCGCCCACAATAGCGCCACCCAAGGCCACGGCTGGTGTCGCCACCAGCCAAACCACAACTACCCCTGAACAGGCCCCCCAGCCAAAGCCAAATTTTGAGCGTAAAGATCATTCAAAATATATGACTCTACCCGTGAAACATTCCGAACTGCTGAAACAACTGTTAGCGGCAGGACACATTCAACCTAAGAAAGTGTCTGAGGAAGCCCTGAAGCGTCATAGACGTCACTGTGAACTGCTGAAGGATCCTTCTTTAGCTCTGCCTAACGAACCAGCAGTTCCGAGATCTTTCAGGCTGGACCGTTTCTGTGACTACCACCAGATGTGTGGTCACGACACGGATTACTGCTGGGCATTGAAGGACAACATTCAATGCATGATCGACGAAGGTCATCTAAAACTAGACAGCAGTAACCCTACGCGTCCGAAAAACCAAACACTGCATGTATACAAGGATCCGTGGAACGCAAACTACGATCCTTATACAATCACTGTGGTGAGTACGGACGGTGAGCGTAAGGGACCGTCAAAACAGCCTTTTGTTTTGCACATGCCCGCCAGCTCGCCAAGGGGGCCAACTACTTCAACGACAGCTGGTGGGGCCTCACGGCCACCTTTTATCATACAGGCACCTTCCCAAGTGCGCCCTCAGTCACGTGACAATACCCAAGCCGCGGGTTCATCCGCGCCCATGCCGAGAGCACCCTTCATTATTAGGGTGCCAAAACCACAGGCTGCCCCTCTCACGCAGGGGCAGACCTCTAGCCAGCACCACCAGCCATCACCTCCCAAGAGAAAGGAGGAGAATACCGCAATTAACGCAGCAAAAGACCACCCTACGCTCGACTTCCCTAAGCCCAGGCCCCTGGCCTCTGTGCCTTTGTCCATGCCTCAGAAGCAGGCTAAAGGTACAGAAACGCAGCCACCTTCTCTTGGCAGAAAAAGGAACGGCCCTCCCACTGACACCGCTCCGCCTCGAGAGATCCATCTCTTGGGCCGAATGGAGGAGGACAAGGGGGATAAACAACCCTGCCGAGAGAAGGACCTCCTTGATGCATTCACGCAGGTCAAACAAGCTCTTAAAAAAATGAACACAACGTTGAGCCTGTACGACCTACTGATGACTTCTCGAGAACACCGTGAGGCTATGGTATGCATGTTGACGTCCATATCAGTGGATGCCAGCCTGCCGACGGAAGAGGAAGCGATACATGCTATCATGTTTCCTTCCGATGCTGAACCGCCCAAGCCTACCTCGTTGACCTTCCTGGATGAGTCTATCAAAGATGATCTGGAGAAAGGTCAAGTAATGACTAAGCCTATGTTCATTACCATTCGGGTCGGCCAGTACTAGATCCGGAGGGTACACGTGGATGATGGTGCAGCTGCCAACGTCGTTCCCTATTCCATCGTGGATAGGTTGGGATTGGTCGACCAGATCACTCCCACGACGATAGCTTGCATGAAATCATTCAATGGAGCACGGGTTCAAGTCAAGGGGACGGTACGTATTGAGTTTGTGGTGGGGGATCAATTCCCAATGGAAGCCACATTCTTAGTCGTCGAGGAGATGCCCGGCTTCAACTTAATCTTAGGGAGGTCATGGTTAGCCCAGCTGAGGGCGGTCTCGTCGCCGATACATCAAGAGATACACCTGCCCTACGCCGGAAGGGAGGTTGTCATACGCGACGACGAGGTCACCCTCAGGACCGTTAACAACATTGAAGAAGAACGGGGTTCGGAGATTGAAACAACTGACGATCAGTCCCATCTCCAGGCCCCTGAACAAAATGACAACAAGGACAATGGTCTAGCCTGGGCCGACCTGCCATTTCTGGATGACAGTGTAGAGGAGTCAAACCCCAAACCTCCTCGCCCTTACGCAGTGCTCAACGTGAAGGCCATCAAGAGACAATTGCGTATCGACGGTTGAACAATGGTCTTCTGCGTGTAACACTATTTTCGTGTAAGTTAGCACACTCCTCGTTTAGCAGATTCTTTTGTTTGTTTCAACATACTTTTACGCTATATCTGCTTTTTGTGTTTACGCCTTGCATTTTTGTGTGTTTCATCGTACCCGCGTTAGTTACACTTTCGCATTACTTCACGCATTTATACACCTTTACATTTTTGTTACAATTTACGCAGATGGCTCGCAACGGCCTTAAACTAGTTATACAAAGTTAACCTATTCACACCATCGTACGCAGTTACGCAGTCGGCCCGCAACGGCCCTAAACTAGTTATCTGCAATCATCATTTACACTTTCACATTATTTGACGCACTTACGCAGGATTATATTTTGTTATGTGGTAACTCGTATGTTGGCCCGCAACGGCCTTAAACTAGAAGCTGGTTTACGCAAACTCATATGTTGGCCCGCAACGGCCTTAAACTAGTAATGCAGAACTACTTATTATCATTTACATAGTTACCCTCTGGCCCGCAACGGCCTTAAACTAGTCATCCGGAATTATCTACAATCACCATTTACGCTTTCTTTACTTTACGCTTCTGGCCCGCAACGGCCTTAAACTAGGAATTACGCACTATCATTATTACTCAGGTGAACTTTTCAACAGTTACATTCGCACTCTATAGATGAAACACATAAAAAAATATATATGTAATTGACATTCAACGCATCCACCAGGTCCCATAACGTGTCTTTCTAGTCATTCGAGACATGATACTACACTCAACATTAACAAAATTTTGCGTAAATAATAATTACGCATTCCCTCTACTGCCGCTGTCACCGGTATCTCTTAGCTCCAGATCTAGCCCCAAAAGGTAGTCCTCCAATGGGCCATCATTTCTGTGAATTATGCTTCCAAGAACAACTTCCCCTTCATGAGGTTCTCATTCCGGCACTAGCTCCACAGGAGGACGCTCTTCATCGTTGCGTTCTGCCTCTGCTTCCACAGTTTCCTCACCCAGCCCTTCAGCTGGCATATTTTCTCTACCTTCTTCCGATACCTAAAAACAAATAACATCAAAAATTAGAGTAGACAACGCTAGTCAGAAAATTCTCCAACTAAGCCATGTGTAAACTTACTCGCGACGGCCCTACTTCCGCGGCAAAGGGAAGCTTGTCCAAACCAGCCCACAAACGCTGCATGATCTCGTCCTTTGTCAGGTCCGGCCACACATCCTCGCCGGAAGCCGCCCCGACTTTCACCTTCCCTTTCTCCACGCTACTCCAGCAGGGTGGATCTAGGAAGAAAGTAGGGATTGTAGCCTAATTCCCAGGGAAAACCATTGCTCTCTCTGGGGACACGGTTACGGTCACCTACTCTTCGAACTTCTTGAAAGCTTCGGACGCTCCGATGGTGTCCACGAAGACCTCCAGGGATCGAGCTTTAACAGCGAAATTGTGGTAGCGTTTTCTATAAGTGGCGCTTTCCCTTTTATATACATGCTTGTGATCCTTCTCCTTCTGCCCCCATTCCTGTACGCTTGTGCAGTAGTCCCTCCAGTCCCGGCTTTTCTGAGCTAGGAGCTCAATTTTCATCCTTTGCTCTACTAACGCCCAACTGGTCTGTACGCTGTTCTTGATGGCTGTCCAATAACGGGAGTGATCAATAACAGCGGTACGCTAGTCTTCATCCCCCGTCACTCGAGCCTGTAGGAATTCGTACCGCGACCTTAGGTCCTCGACTTCCTTGCTCAAGGATTCAACCCTTTGCTCTGACCATTGCAGCCTTTTCCATAGGCCTTCATTAACATTCCTACTTTCCCATACGGATCACGTCGAGCGTAATGCACATTTACGCAATTTCTCATAAATGTGGCATGGCACGACTGCCCCATCAGGTGGGGGCTCCGCTGTGTCTAGGTCAATGGGCTCCGCGGGCTCCCATCGGAGGTGAGCTCCTGACAGAAAACAAGCATCAATACGGACGACACATTACCAAGACATCATGTTGTAACTTTGTCAACTTACCAGCGCCAGGTTCAATGCGTTCCAGACGCTCGATCATGTCGCTGACGACGCCTTCCATGAAGGCAAATTTATCGGGGAAGTCTCTCCACATTTTGCTAACAGCAGCAGACGTTGAGGCATCTTCTTCCCCTATAGCGTAATTTGGTTAGCCATTGCCTCCATTAACAGATTTTTTAAAACACGCTAACGCACTCATTACCTCTGCCGGTGACAGTGGCGATTTCATCAACATCTTCCGTATCTCTTTCCCTTTCATGCACTGGAGTCTGTGCGTGACTGGTTCCGGTAGCTGGGGTCTCCTCACGCATCCCAGTCTGTACGCGGCTTCCGCTAGTAGTTGGGGCCGCTTCACGCACTAGAACCTGCACACGGCTCGTATTAACAGCTGGGGTCTCTTCTTCCAAAATTGAGGTCCCCTCCCCATGGCCTAGTACCATCGCCCCTGTCTCAGGGGTTAATTGCCCTGTCATTTTTGCTGTTTACACCATACATTAGCATATAATTCCAGATCATCTAAGTAAAGCATTGCGTATACAATCCTTTCACACTTACCAGGCAGAGGCTTATTCCGCTGCACCTTGATCCCAACAGTTTGGCCTGCATCACCCCCAGGGGCCTCAGCTAGGCGAAGCCTCTTCCGCCGAGCTGCCGGTTCCACAATTTCCTCCTCCAGGTGCTTCCCCCGTGAGGCATCGCCGGTGTAGGTAGGCATTATCCCGCCTACACTGTCGAGACCTCACACTGGGGGTGCCGTCAAGCCTTTAGTCGTTACAGACAATGACTCCCCGATCCCTTCCGGCGGATCCTACCCACGGGTAGTGCTGAGAATGTGGGCAATCCAAGGTCTGGATAGCTGGTCTCGGTCTTGCTGTACCCAGACCCCATTCCTCTGAACGACCAGATACTCAGCAAATCGTCGGAGGCAAGCTATGAAAAAGGCGTGATGCACATTGAAGCGGGACTCGAGCTTCTCGCGAAGCTTGACCATTTCACTGCGCAGACCCTTGGCAAGATGGCTCGCCCAATCAAACCGGGCTCCCTCTTCCAGGACCTCTCGCATGATACATGAAACACCGTGAAAATTGCAGGTCGGCCTCAGGCAAAGATTCGCAATTCCAATAAGAACGCGCACCAGATTGGTTCAGGGATGGGTTTACGCTCTATTACGCACAGCAGCGTAATGAGCATAATAAGCCTCAAGACAGTTGTAGACAGAATTCAGAAAAGCACAACAGGTTGACATTTTTTCTTGCAGTTCATGCATAACTTGCCTTTACGCTCGCTACGCGGCAGTGCGTACCATGGCGTATGTTGTCAATTTATACATTGCTTATACGCATCATTACGCGCAGCTGCGTAGTGAGCGAAATTTGTACATGGTTTACGCTTCATCACGCACAGCTGCGTAGCGAGCGTAAACCACACATTATTTACGCATTCATTATGCACAGTCGCGTAGAGAGCTTATGGCTTTTCCTCCAGATTACGCTCATACACGCAACGCAATGCGAATGAGTGTAATACTGCCTGTACGCTCAGCATATGCCTACTCTTCACACGCACAACACGCAAAAAAGCGTGTTGTGCGTAGTCACAGTCTGACTTAAAAGATCATGCCAGCAGGGCCTGTAATATCCGAAACCCACATCATCAAGGTTGCGCCTTCTCCGCGAAGTGTCGCGGCCTACAAATACCCTAGTTGACAAAGATACAGGGGGGGGCAAAAAAAAATTCAGGTTGGCGAAATCAGAGAAAACAACATATTTCTGAGCACCAGAGCACTTAGCACTTTGGAGCAGAGATACAAAGATCAGCGCTTTGGCAATCGTGGACCTCATCATCTTACAGACGAAACAGAGTACAGTTCAAATTGAGTACCGGTGACAGGAGCAATCTTTCTGCTGAAAGGACTCTATCAATCAGAAACAGTTGATCGGTAGACGTCAAAGCTTGGCCCGCCTTGCATCTCAGCTTAGCCCACGAGGTAGATCAGACTTCTGTTTAAACCGTTTTGCCTGTTGTTCTGTGCTTGTTTCACATCCTGTAATCGGGGATTCCCCAGTGTAATTTCTCATACGAAATATACATTTGTAAGTCAAAGCGCAGATCTTGAAGCTACGTGTTTTTCTTTAGCCAACCTCCGAGCATCGTGTTTAGCATTATTGCCGTTGCAATCTAATTACGTCGTTTTCCCCTCGTTTTACGACGCCTCAAATTAGATTGCTTTCTTTTACGCATGTTGCATCGTTTTACTGACCCGTAAGTCCCTGTCTGATCGACAAGACCGTTCAGGGCGCCGCGGATTCATTTTTCCAGCATAGCCCTCACGCGGATCCGTGGCTAAAACTGTGTATGCCGGAATATCGGTCGGTATTTCCAACTGCCGACGTTTTCTGTCGTTACAGTTTTCTGGCGCTAGAAGGAGGGCCTCTAGGCTCCGATTCGAATATTTCGGGTAACCCTGTTAGAGATCCATACCCTAAACCATAGACATAATACCTCTAGGGAAGTCTACGGTTAATCGTGTGGTATAGATCGGTCGCAAGGACGATTTCTTTGAAATCCGACAGGGTAGAAAGCCTTTTCTACTTTTTGTTGCCAACCGTTTTCGTTTAGATCCGATTATCAGTCACCGTTGACTTCATCGGACAAATGGATTCCTTTCATTCAAACACAGCCGCCATGGTTACCCTCGACCTGGGAGTCGCGCCTGTGAATCCTGCGGCGGTCACAGGACCAGCCCCCGGTGCAACGGGACCTCAGGGACCCTTGCGCCAATGCTTAAGGCTTCAGGGGAAAGAGCCCATCTTTACGGTTATAACCCTTGAAGAATACAATTTCATATGTGTCAAGGTCCAGGCGGGGCTCGCTCTTAGCCGGGCCGAGCTGGAGGCAAAGCGAAACTTCGAGGTGCTTCATCGAGGGGGTTATGATTTTAAGCCAACGACCTATGACATAATCCCCCTGACTGACCATTACCACGAATTAATCGCACAGCTCATCATGGCCAGAGGCCAGCCTTCACAACCCGTGGTGGAGCCTCACCGTGAGGAAGAGGCAGAGGACGAATTTGCGGCTCTGTCGGAACATTCGTTCCATACTCTGACACCCCACACGTATGTAAATCCGTTGTTCCCTTTCAATGGAGAGGCAGCTTCTCTGGACTCAACTGCAACCATGCAGACGCTAATCCCTGTCTTTCCACAGGCCAACGCGCAGCCGTCTAGGTTGCTAACGCAACTACCGCATAACGCGGGAGTGGGCCTGTCACAACACGTAATCAACATTCCGGCGGTGATCCCGGCGACCACCGCGCCCCAGTTTATCCCTCAGGTACAAGCTCATGCTATACCGACAACGTGCTCAGTGCAAATCTTCCCGCCCCTGCCAACTCAGCAGTACACCGTAACCGCGCCACAGCAGGCCTTTGTTCAATACCCTGCAACAAGCCAGTGGACCAACCCTGCCGTGCAACAACACACGTTTGCGACGCACGGTGCACAGCCTTCAGTTGCACCTGCGGCACAATCCTCGCGGGTGCTTCCTCAATATACCTACCACTATCCTGCGCAGCAGACAGGAGTTAACTTCTCGTCTCAGACCGGTGGATGGAGGCCTTTGCAGGCCCCTCAACCTACAGGAATCCCTGCTCCACCAGCTGTTAGCCAACCACCTCCTGCATTCTAGTTTCCTAGGGCCGCCCTTCCAATCCAACCTCCTGCTCCTGTCCCTGCTGCACAGACTCCTCCCTTAACAGGTCTAGATCAAGTGTTCCAGCTTATCCAGACGCTCACTGAGGAGGTGCAACGCCTCAAGACCGTTGTGTCTGATACCATTCAGATCATGGATTTCTATCAGGATGATCCCATCAATCCAGCGGTCCCCATGCTGTCATTACCTCCAGGGATGTCCCTCCCACATTTTACCAATTATAACGGGGAGGGGGATCCCAACACCCATCTGGCCACCTTTAGGTCCGAATCTTTGTTGTTACAACAATGGCCGCATACTTTAGTCTGAGTCTTTGCGATGTCGTTAACAGGGAAGGCTTTAGACTGGTATAGAGCTCTCCCACGCTCTTCCATTGCAACCTTGGAAGAGCTGCTGACTCAATTTGTGACCCGATTCAAATACAACATGAAGCCGGAAGTCACGTTGGAACAGCTTATGGGGGTGAAACAAGAACCGCTCGAGCCAGTCCAAAGGTTCATACAGCGGTGGAATGCTACCTTGAATGAGATCCACAACCCGATCGCGGACTCCCATCTACTGGCTATATTCAAGGGAGCAGTAAACGACTTTATCAAGTCTAAGCTGTATTACCTTTCCCCCGGCAATATCCGTCAGGCCTTCGCACAGGTCCGAAGCATCCAAGATGCTGCGGAGGCCAGCAAAGACCTGGCATATGTCACCTATAAAAACACGCATAACAAAGCCAAGGACAAGGGCAAGGCAGTGACAACTACTGTAGTTGCGCTGACTGAGAATGCGAAGAATAAGAGCAAGAAAGCTCCAGCAACAGCACCGCCTGAGGCCACGGCTGGTGCTGCCACCAGCCAGGCCACGGCTGCCCCTGAACAAGCCCCCCAGCCAAAGCCGAATTGTGAGCGTAAAGATCGTTCAAAATACGTGGCTTTACCCGTGAAACATTCTAAACTGCTAAAACAGCTATTAGCGGTAGGACACATTCAACCTAAGAAGGTGTCCGAGGAGGCCCTGAAGCATCACAGGCATCACTGTGAATTGCTGAAGGACCCCTCTTTAGCTCTGCCTAACGAGCCGACAGTTCCGAGATCTTTCAGGCTGGATCGTTTCTGTGACTACCACCAGATGTGTGGTCACGACACGGATTACTGCTGGGCGTTGAAGGATGATATTCAACACATGATCGACGAAGGTCATCTAAAGCTAGACAACAGTAATCCTACGCGTCCCGAAAACCAAACGCTGCATGTGTACAAGGATCCGTTGAACACAAATTACGATCCTTTTACGATCACTGTGGTGAGTACGGACAGTGAGCATAAGGTACCGCCAAAACAACCTTTCGTTTTACATGTGCCCGCCAGCTCAACAAAGGGGCTTACTACTTCTTCGGCAGCTACTGTGGTCTCACGGCCACCGTTTATCATACGGGCGCCTTCCCAAGCGCGCCCTCAATCACGCGACACTCCCCAAGCCGCGGGTCCATCCACGCCCATGCCGAGAGCACCCTTCATTATAAGGGCACCACAACCACAGGCTGCTCCTCTCACGCAGGGATAGACCTCTAGTCAGAACCACCAGTCATCGCCTCCCAAGAAAAGAGAGGAAAATACCACAGTTAACGCAAAAAATGACAACTCTACGCTCGGCTTCCCTAAGCCCAGGCCCCTGGCCTCTGTCCCTATGTCTATGCCCCAGAAGCAAGCTAAGGGAACAGAAACGCAGCC
>MNCI01008463.1:0-12010 GCA_015680685.1 Gnetum montanum
TATAACCAAATCTTGTAGAAAAACATCATGAATAATAATAATCTTATTTTTACAAGGTGTATGATATCTGTGAAGAAAAATGATCCAAGAGTGAATCCAAGAATAAGAATAAATTTTGCAACATACAATGTGCTCCCAAGGTTCCTAACCAATGAAATATAACACCTTCTATGTTCATTTTTGACCTTGGATTGCCACGAGTACCAATACCTATGCATCCTGACAAAATTACAAGATTTGAATGCTGATGTATTGTACCAAGAAGAAGTGTTTCCATGGGAATTCTTATACCAATTCCAACCCAATTTGAAAAAATTAAAATACAAATGTATTTATAAGAAAAGTGTTTCTAGGGTAGTTCTTATTTCAAGTCATAATAATTAGCCTATTACACCAATCACAACATGGATAGTTATGTAATACTTCTTTTTAGAAAAATCAAGCTCAAATTGGTATAAAGATTTGAATGGAATTAGAAGATATAGTTTTTAAAATTCAAAAACTTGAAGTCATGGGAAAGAAAGAACAACCAATATTTTGGATGAGCCCATACCTTTGGAATTGGTATTCAAAAGATAGTTATTAGAAAGATGTGCATGTGTGATCAACATACATTTAATTGCAAAATTAATGTCTATATGTTAGACTTTGTCAAGGGACCTACATGATTAACCAAATTGAGGAAAGTTTGAAGAATAAGTTATTTCTTATACATACCAATCTTAATCTAGTGTTATTTATCATCTACAAAGACTTAAATGTAAAATTTGAAAGTAGTATTTATCAATCTTAAAATATGGATGTGTAATAAATCTTGTGAAAGAGGAAATCAATTTGAAAAGGATGTTCTCATCAATTCAACATGCATTTCCATTAGCTAATACATATTTTACGTAATTTGAATTTTTAACAAACAAGTCAAATCCTAGAATTCAAGAATAGATGATGTTAATGAATAGTAATCATCACAAACCAAAATTCACTAATTATGCTACCATGACTAATAAAGATGGAGTAACATCATTCTTCATCAAAATTCTAGATGACACTTGAAATTAGTCTTTCTAATAGATGTGGAAAATGATGATGATGGGATATTTCCCTAGCGTTTTGGCATGCTTTGAAGTGTTTTGGAACTATTTTGATGAGTTAATGAGGTTCAAGGGCTATGGGAAATTTTTTGGAGGTGTTTGAAGGTTCTAGGCCTCAAAATAAGAATCTTCGTATTTTGCCCTGGCAGGTGGAATATCCTAGCTTTAGATGAGATGTTCCAAATGCATTCAGGATGTCCCAGCTACACTTGAGACATCCCAACTAATATGTCCCACATGATTTTAGGATATCCTAGTTGTTAACAACCATTTCTAGTAAGACATCCCATTCTCCTCCAAGACATCCTAGATGAACATAAGATAATTTTCTAAAAAATTTTAAAGATTTAGATGTTGAATTTAGAGATCAAAGAGGAAGAGACAAGGAGAAGGATATAAATAGACCTTTTTGGCCTTCATTTTGGTCAAGAGAGAGTTTAGGAAGTTGAGAGAATAATAGGAGAGATAAAGTTTTGACAAGGTGCCTTGATGATCATCCTTGTATGTGGATGATTACTTTGATTGAGTGTAGGAGAGTTTGATTGAATCTATTATTTTTCCTTGGAAACTTATGCTTCCTTTCATATGTAAATTCTTTATTTGAACAAGAATAAAGCTTTTATTTTCTGATTCTTATTTCAATTTCTTATTTGTGACATTGAGAGAGCTTGGATCATGGAATCCATGGGAACTCCTCATTAGATTAGTATCATAACTACCTAGAATTGAAGATAACTACATTCAAGTGAATAATTCCAATTTCAATTGCAAAGAATCACTTCAACTTCTCAAAGCTTGAATAACTCCTCTCTTGCTACTTATTTTACTCATCCTAAGGTTTGAAAACTTCCTTTGATTCCTAAGTATGACATATCTTGCAAAGATTGGAATATAATTATAGAATTGGATATCCATTGGCTTGTAATAGCCAAGGTTTGAAGATCTTACATTCATTTTGCTTAAGATCTAAGAAATTATTATCTCATTCTTTTAGAAATCTTGAAAATTTCACTTTACCTTCTAGAATTTTGTGAAAATTACCTTCTAGATTAGTTTTCATTATGCCTCCAAAGAAGAAGATAGTTCAAGCCTTGTCAATAGATATGGATAAGATGAGAAATTCTATAAAGCTCATTGTTGAGAAAATTGAAAATCTTGGAGAGAATAAAGAACATGATACTTCACTAAAAGCATCCAAGCAAGGGTCTAATTCATGCAATTCTTCACCAAAACCTTCTTCAAGACATTCCTCACTAGAATCCCTTGAAGATGATATTCCTTTTGAAGATGAATACTTTGGAGAAGGAGAATCTCAAGATGATGTTTTTCTTCATGATCTTAGTGTTGAAAATAATTCTTAAGGTTTCATTTTTCTAATAAAATGGAAAATGAAAATTGTTCTAAGACTCAAAGGAAGCATGGTGAAGGAATTAAAGTCACTCTTGCAAAATATTTCAGACATGCTTCAAGGATGCCTCATGTTGAAGTTAAATCTTTTAATGGCATGGAAAGAACTAAATGTTTTCTCTCTTTGTTGGAAATGATTAACAAGTACTTTGAACTTGAAGATGTGAAAAATCATTGAAAGATTTCTTTTGCTAAAATAAAACTAGAAGGTACATCACTTGTATGATGATAGAAGGAAAGTCATTCTTACAAGATAAAAAATGGTACTCCTATCAATGGTTTGTCTTTACTGCAATTCATGCTTAAGCAAAAATTTGAGAAGACTCAACATAGACAAGAGGCCATCCAAAAATTGAAGTACCTAAGGCAAGATTATAAGAGTGTGAAGGACTATTACATGGATTTTTGTTATGCTTTTGACCTTGCAAGAGCTCATTGGAATGATTATGGACAATCATCCAACTTTCAAGTAGGACTTAAAAGGAAGTATAAACAAGAGTAACCTTCTATGAGCCCAAAACATTAGATGAGGTTATTAAATTGGCTCTTAAGCCTAAGAAGAAACTTCAAGGGTACATTAGAGGTCCTAAATATTCTAATTGAAAGAACTCCAAATCTTTTAAAAGTAACAAAGGAACCAAGGAGAATGAAAATGCCAAGCAAGACACCAATGAGAAGTAGGAGAAGTTCAAGAATGCCCAAGATTCCAAGGACTACTCCAAGAAAGGAAATAGTCAAGGAAATGGCTATGCCTCCAACCTTTAATGCTTCAATTGTGGTGAAAAGTGACACAAACAATGGAAATGTAATGAGCCAAAGTTTTCCAAGAGAAAGGAACTCCAAACCTTAGAAAAGGAAGAATCTGCTAATGAAGGTAGACATCTTGTGATTAAAGATCCAATAGAAATTAATTCTTGCATTTTTATTAAAAACATAAATGTTAATCAAGGAAACGAGAAAGAAGAAAGGTCTAATGAAGTAGAGTTCTTAAGAATCTCTTATTAGGCACAAGAGTGTTCAATACTCTAGGGATTCAAGGAAGAAAACCAAGTGCTTCATCAAATGAACCAAGGAATCTTCAAAGTTAAAGATGGTGTATGGTACTAATCAAGAAGAGTTCCTACCTCATGAGTCATAGTGGGTGGAGGATCAAAGATATAAGAGAGGCCAAGATCAAGGGACTTCTCCAAGAAGGTTCAAGTGCATCACTAGAAGATATGATTCTCATACGTTTTGAAATTGTTCTATACCTTGTTGCAAGGAAAAATAGACTCTAAGTGAAGTTGAAGTTATCTCATGGAAGAAAGATGAGCCTTCTATCCAAGGTATGTGGAAGAATGATTTATTTGATGATGTTTTTAATGAAACTAAGATTAAAGCCATGGAAGAGAGTTTACCTTTTGAGTTGGTACATTCAAAGTGAGATGAAGAACTTATTGATGATTCCTTTGAAGAGGAGATGCCATTGGAATTTGGAACTCCTATTTGGGATCTTGAACCTTCAAGCTTTGATGAGATTTGACAACCACATGTTGAAGATAAAGCTGAACCAAAGATGGATGGGAGAAGCCATGAAGAGTTAAGTGAGTCTAAGATTTACTGTGTTGATGGTAGTAATGTCTCTCATGTTGAAGCTAGTGTGANTATTTACTGTGTTGATGGTAGTAATGTCTCTCATGTTGAAGCTAGTGTGATGAATGCTAGTATTCACTTCAGCTTGATAGTGGTTTGTCAAATGGTGATGATGAGAAACATGGAATTGTGATGATTATGATGAAATTTTGAGTCATGTTCTAAATGATGAGTGCAATGTGACTTTTTATGTCACTATTTTTAAGAGCAATATTAATAATGTTAATGTATTTGATGATGATGGCTATTGGCATAGTCATTATGAGAAGGTCATTATTGATGTTGGTGAAAACATTAATGATGATATGATTTTTCATAATCTGGAGATACTTACTATGAGTTATGATAATAATGAATTTTTCAAATGTGAATGACCTGAATTATATTGGTTGTAAAATGGAGGATTAGCATGAAGGTAATCCAAGTTGTTAATGCTGATTGTAAAAGGGAGCTATATGAGAGTCTTCCAAACACCAAAAAGAAAAAGGTAAAAGGGAAGAAAGGATGTTGGATTAAGGAAGTCTAATCATTTTTCTCTTTCCTATTCTTCATTTATTACAAGTTTGAGACATCATGATGGTGCAAGAGAAGCATTCCAAGGAGATGTTGAAATGAAGAAAGCATGGTGAAGCAAAGGGCAACTCCCCATGAACAAGGAAAATTTAAAACCAAAACATCAAATGATAATCATTTTCATGATGATTTTGATGTATTATGTCTTGATTGTTGTACTATGTATGATGGCCTTGAGTCATGGGAGCATGGTTTCTTCTAGCTTGTGCAAGGTCATTAAGCATGATATTTTAAGGATGGGTGAGATGATGAGGGCATCACCTAGCCCCTGTGTAATCCTCAATGTATCTTGAATGAGTGTGTCCTATTTGTATATGTATGTGTATTTATGTGTGTCATGCATACAATATGTTTTATGTTTATATGTGTTTATGAAATATGTTTTGATGTTAGAGATAAAATGTTGTGACCACTAACCATGCCATGTGTGTTGTGATTTTTTTTATGTGTGACTTGTGGTCCATGTGAGGGGGAAATAGGTATTCCAAGTGTAAATATCTCTCCAATGATGGGATCTTTCGTTAGAGTTTTGGCATGTTTTAGAACTATTTTAATGAGTTTATGAGGTTCCTAGTGCTACAAGTGCTATGGGAACTTGTTTGGAGGTGTTTGGAGGTTCTAGGCCTTAAAACAAGCACCTTTGTTTTTTCCCGTCATAGGTGGAACCTTCAAATTTTAGGTGAGACATTCCATATACATTCAAGACATTCCAGTTATAGTTGAGACATCCCAGCTAAGATGTCCCACATGATGTTAGGACATTCCAATGGTTAATAGCCACTTTTAGGTCATTTTTCTCTAAAACATCCCAAATGGACATGAGATAATTTCCTATGAATTTTTAAAGATATAAATTTTAAATTTAAAGAGAGAAGATGAAGAAACAAGGTGCAAGGGGTTGGGGGAAGGATATAAATAGACCTCTTAGACCTTCATTTCTATCAAGAGAGAGTTTGGGGAGTTGAGAGAAGAGTATAAGGAGAGATAGAGTCATGGCAAGGTACCTTGATAATCATCCTTGTGTATGCATGATTGTTTTGTTTGAGTGTGTGAGTGTTTTATTGAATCTCTTGTCTATCCTTGGGATTTTATGCTTTCTTTCATATCTAAATTCTCCATTTGAGAAAGCATAAAGCTCTCATTTTCCTTTTCTTATTCAAATTTACTATTTTGTGACCTTGAGAGAGATTGGATTGTAGTATTCATTAGGGATCTGCATCATTTAATTTTTTCATAAAATAAACATTGTAGCTCTTATTCTAATGAATAGAGGATCAAATTTGACATTTTTGAATATTTCAAATTTATTGGTAAAGTTAGATTCTAGGTAAGACATCATCCTAAGGTACTTCCTTAATAAAGCTATTTTATGCTACATTTAGTTTTAATTAAAAACTAGCTTATAATTCTCATTTGATAATAATAGGTTATGAGTGGTATAGCTTGGATAGGGTTCATATTCTAAATGCTTCACAAATAGTATGTTATATTATCGTATCTGCATAATATAAAATTGAAATATACATAATCAAATATTGATAAAGGTATAATAACTAAAAAGAAAAACTTCTAGGGATAATTAAATTTCAAGATTTAATTAATAATTATGTAAAAGATCTATATGTGAGCTTTAATAGTAGTGAGAAGAAAAGGATATAAAACTTTAGTAAAATACTTTGATAAGTAGATTGTATCTACTTAGGTAAAGTAATAATGCGATATTATTTTTTAATTCATAAAATTAAATTAACCTATTAAAGTGCATTTAATATTATTAAATTATATAATCAAACATATGCATTAAGTAATTTTACCTTTGCAAAATTTCAAGTTGTAACTAGTAGCCTCCATGCTCATCTTGCTTTTTCTATGGTAAATTTGGTCATTTTACCAATTTTTATCATACTTACAAGTGTCACAATTTTTGGGCCAATTGAAAATTCATTCTTATCATCCCCACTTCTTCATCTATAATCCCTATACTGGAATCCTTAATTGCATTCTGCATTATTACATCCACCTTCATCCCTAGATTTTGAGGAGTAATATGATTAATACAACCACTATAAATGATCCAAATAGAAGGATTGATATCCTTAGTGATGAGTTAAAGCTGGCTACAGTGATGAGGCCTTGTCAATGCAACCTCATTGACTAGGCCTTATTAATGAGGCCCCATTGATGCATCCATTGCTGCATCAATGAGGCCCCATCAACCTAGGGTCCATTTTTTGCTATAAATACGAGCTCATTAGTTGTATTTTATTCATTTGAAACTTAGAATATTTCTCTAGAGTGCCCACAATAGGATTCATTGAGTGTACGAATCTTTATTTGAGCGTTATTGTACTTGAGCACGATAGTGTGTGTGGTAATAAAGATGAACTTGTTGATAAACCTTGCAACATTTTGGAGAGTTTAAATGTTTCATTTATGCATTTAATATTCTTAGTTATTTATTCAATATTTTCTAGTAATTAAGTTAAATAGGTAATCAAGAGAGATAAGATATATAGATTAATTACATAAGCACAACTACTTCAAGCATAACACACATTTGCTTGGTAATCCCAGCAGTGTTATTGCTTAGTATGTCCAGTGATGTAGCGCTTGGTAACCCAGTAGTGGACACATAGGTTTAGGACATGTACCAAAAGTGGAACTAGATGCTTATGTCAGGACTAGTTAGAGATTAGTTAGTTAGTTAATTTAGATTAGTCATTAAATTATTTATCTCTCTCTCTCTCTTCAAAGTACCAAAGACCATAAAATATAAAATGATAAAAATCATATGCCTCGATTACACTTAACCATACCTTTGTACTTCATAAGTATAATTGAGAAGACAATGAATGACCTTAGGGCAAGGTTCATTACCTAGAAGACTAGTGCATTGAAAATTATAGAGTCCATGAAATTCAACTGGATCATGAGTAAATGCTTTGTGATTTGCATGGTTGGACATAGGGGTACCTCGCTGCTCATCATTGGCACCATTGCTAGGGACTTTGCTTGTTGAAATGTGCCTTATCTAGGGTTAGTGAGTATTATTAATATTGTTGGAGGAACCCAAATGACTTATAATTACAAAATTACATTGATTATTTTATTTGTTGGAAAATGTCTTCTTTACATAGGCATGAAGATGTTAAATTGCTGGTCCCATAGGAGTGCAAAGTGATATATACTCATCTAGATGAGTATATATCGAACTTTACCTTCATCCTACACCAAGTTGAGTAATTGTGATGACGTGACATGGAGGGAAATATCATAATGCCTCTTGATCAATCTACGCCTGAGATGTTAGTTCAAACCCTTAAGAAGTTAGGAATCTTAGATCTTCATAAGGAATATGTTGTGAATAATCATGACACTAGGGAGTACCATCACACTAAAACAAAATGCAAGCAAGATTGACATTAGGAGAAGCATCATGATTTTGGAAAATGGAAATACTTCACTAATCCCTTGTTCTTACTAAATCCAAATGATAATGAGGATCCTCCCTTTGAAGGTTTTCCCATGAAGATACTCCACCTCCTATTATTAGTGATGAGCATGTGGCCCTGACCCTATGATCCACTATTCATAAACTAGGTTTAGGAAAAAGTGACAGTCAAGGTAGGAACTCAGGAAAACATCATGATGGCAAGGGATCTTAGGATGTTGGTTGTAATGAGCAAAAAGGTGGTGGTGGACACCACAGTGGAAGTGGTGATCAACCTTCCTTTTCATCCTCTACATCCAATTTTGAACATTCCTCTTCATCTACTGGTTCTCATAAAAGTTACCATTGAAATAATCATGATGAAGGTGATCAAATGAGACAACAATGACTATTAAGGCCATCAGGAATGTAGAGGTGGTAGGAACCATCATCAAAATCATCAATGTAATGATGATGATGAACCTCTATTGGCAACTAGAAGTATGCTTAACATTACAGAAGTAGTAAAGATCCCAACTAGGCATGTGAAAGATAGTCAGATTAAACATTTAGACATGAATAATATCCTAAGATTTGAGGGGGGATACAACTCTAATTTGTAGACACATCTACAAGATTTTTACGATGTATGTGCCTTATAGAATATTGAAAATGTTCAGTAGAAACTCAAGCTTTTCCCCAAGACACTCATCAAGGAAGCTGAAAGCTGGGACTAGTCCTTAAAGCTAGAATCCATTTGTCGATGATGTACCATGTTAGAACTATTTAATGCTAAATACCAAACATCCTCCAAAGCTTCTAACTCGAGAAGGCAAATCTAAGGCTAGAAACAAGACACACATGAGTCCTTGGTTGTTTCCATGGGTAGATATTATTAACTCTTACATCAATGCCCTAGCCATGGTTATTTTCAAAAAGAATAGCTCTACCACATCATAGATGAACTTAGAGTGAAAACTAGAAAAAATATTGAGGTTTATACCCAAGGGAGACTATCTAAATTAAGAGCTCATCATATCCAAAGGCTTATAGAGTAGTTAGAAAAAGAAGAAGATGAGTGGCAAAAAAAGAAAAATATAGAGTATAATAGGGATCTTTCCATTTACAAAAGGAAGGTTTGATTTTGTGATAAGGAGGAGTCACCTCTTGATGAAGTGGTGACTAGGAAAACCTTGCCTATTCAAAAATTTATTTTTGACATTTTGGCAAAGGTTGATAAATTATTGGACTCTTTGGATGAAAATTTCCAAACTACTATGATAATTGCTAAGACATACAAAGAATAGAATAGTGATTATGACCACAAGAGGCAAAAAGAAGTTGAATATGCCTACTAGAGAGGTAAGGGAAAAGTTGCTGCCATAGAAGAATTTGTGGAAATTAACTTTGATGATGATATTGGTTGTGACATCTATCAATATGAACATCCAAAGGGGTGTTGCCCTATGGTGTCACACTTGCAAGAGTTTGGGGTGTACACATTAAATCCTTGACTAGCACATAGGTAAGCACTCAGACGATTACCTTATCCTCAAGGCAATCCAAGGTAGGTCCCCTGGCAATAACAATATTATTACCCAAGTGGAGCTCCACCACAAACATATGAGAAATACTTACAATGGCACCAACCATAATCATGGGAATGCCACTACCAAGGCAATAGTACCATCACAGGCATCCAGATCCATATGGATACTATGTTTAGCAATCCATTTGTCCATGAAGTTTTGTAAGCCATGCCTCATTTCAGCATCACTATTACCCTCCACAGTATCACCAAACACATTCACCATCTATTTAGAGAGACAACCCATATCCATACCTTCCTTTGCATCCTTCTACACACATCCCTCCACCCTCAACCCATTTAGCTCCTACTCCATCCATGCAAGGCAAAATTCCTCCATAGCTATAGCAATGAAATGTTACGAGGGTTGTACATTCACAACTAGCTTTCCTATCGAGTGGTTTGGATAATTGATCTAGGAAATGATCCTTTTTCCAACCAAACAGTACTTACAAACACTCACAACCTAATGCATCTGGTCACCTTACATCCCCAAAATCCTAATCCTTTGCATTAAACACCTTCAAGTACCCTTCAAACTAAATGCCATCATGGATTCACATTGTGATGTTAACTCATGTTATTTTCAATTGGATTAAGGCTAGAAATATTCCCACAAAAAGATCTAATCCAAAAACTCCATTCATTTACCTATGGATTGCTAGACATGAACCATGCAAGGCTCTTCTTGATTCTAGTTCTAGTATCAATCTCATCTCTCATGACATGTATAAGGCATGGAACCTACCACCTATTAAGAAGAGAAACTTCCATTTAGAATTGGTAGACTAGTCAATCATTGTTCCTTTGGGATTAGTGGAGGACATTGTGACCATAGTTAATGGATGATCCTATCTTCCTAATTTTCTAGTAATCAAGATTAAAAACTGCAAAGGTGACTTCCCTATCATTATGGGAAGAGCATGGTTAAGCATTGTTGATGGATGTATAGGCATAAGTGACCTCTCCTTGGAAATCCTCAAGGAAAAAAAGTTTGAAAAGTTGAAGAAGAAGTGTATTTCATGAATTGTATACAACACTAATGAGTGCAATTGAATGCAAAAGATTTGGTCCATCAAAAGTACATACATTAAAGCATGCAATTAGTGTCTATATTCAAAGATGTCTATACAAAATAGCCACAAAATAGGATGGTACCCAGTGGTTGATAGTTGACTTAGATAGTAGCACATTATGCATGGAACCAACTAAAAGCCTAACATGTACTTATGTTAAAGGCATGAATAAACTTGATTAATTTCATCACCAACTCTCTGATGATGAAGATGATGATAACTATTGAAAAGAGTTAGAAATCCTTAATAACTTCAAGCAGGAGCTCATAGAGTTGAAAACTCTACCAACCAGCAAGGTGTATGAATTCTTAAACAATGGTAATCTAATCATAATCAATGCCAAACTTGCTCCTGAACAAAAAAAATAACTATTAAAGGTGGTTAAAAAATGGTCAAAAACCTTTTCTTAGTCATATCCCAAGTTGACTAGAATCAATCCAAGGATATGCTAGCATCACATTTACACTGACCTAGCCATGAAGCCAAGAAGATAGCCGTAGAGATGGTTGAACCCCAAATTGAAGCAGATTGTCAAGGAGGAAATAGAGCAACTCCTCAATGCAAGATTTATCTATCCCATCATAGATAGTGAGTGGGTTAGCCCACTTGTAATTATGCCAAAGAAATGTGGCAAGTGGTAGGTCTACATCAAATTTAGGCTATTGACATGAAAACATTTAAAGATCATTTTCCATTATCATTTGTGTACCAAGTGTTGGACACTATCTCTTGGCATTACTATTATAGCTTCTTGGATGATTATAGTAGCTATAACCAAATCCAAATTGTACTATAAGATTAAGCTAATACAACATTCACAAGTCCCTGGGGGACTTTTGCATATTGTAAGGTGACATTTGGTCTATGCAATGCTCCTACAACATTTCAATGCATAGTCCTTAGTATTTTCCAACAGTAGATTAGTAGCATGATAGAAGTATTCATGGATGACTTCTCTACATACGAGGCTACATTTGAGAAAGCCTTGGATCACCTTGAGTAGGTTCTGAAAAGATGTGTTGAAACAAGCCTTAGGCTCAATTAGCAAAAAAACCATCTAATGGTCTAAGAAGGCATAGTATTGAGGCATCAAATTTCACAAGAAGGGATTGAGGTAGACCCAAAGAAAATAAGGGTTATCCAAGGAATAACATACTAACCAGAGATAATTAAACATGTCTAATCATTCATTGGATATACTAGCTACTAATGA
>MNCI01008463.1:19408-53507 GCA_015680685.1 Gnetum montanum
AGAAATTCTTGCTCTAATTTCTACTCAATAGGAGACTATGTAAATTTGGTATATCTTCCACTTGAATAGTTACTCTACTTTTGATTCAGGGTTCAGAAGCAATTTTCAATAGGATATTTGGTAATTGACTCACAATCTTCACTCTACTTTTATCAACTTGAACAATCTTTTTATTTGATTTTTCAGGAGTCAAACCAAGTTTCTTACATATAGATAATGGCATTATAGTAGACGTACTCCAAAATCAATAAAATAATTGTGTAAGTATTTATCCTTTAATTTCATTATCAAAAGGAAATGAGGAGCTTCCTTATCATACGAGGTCTTTAATTTCTCATCATTGTTAGACACATAACTTAACTTTGATTCTCTAACTCTCCTTTTATCTTTAATAAAGTCTAAAGCCTTTCTTTGTTGATCTCCTATTTGAAGCAACTGATAAAAGCTAATATTGGCCTTGACATGTTTAAGGTCTTCAATCAAATCATACTCTCCATTACCAATAAAGCTTGATCTCTTTATCCATTTATTAAAAGACTGATTTGGATTGCTTTTCTCTACTTGATTGTCTTTGCCTTTATTCTTATCTCTTCTACTTCGCTCAAAATCCTTTCTCTTAGTAGATGGATTAGTAATAACATTTGGGGATCTAGAAGTAGTTAGTCTTTCCTTTGAATGAAGACTATATCCATTTTCCTCATTGTTATTGCATTCCTCATCTGAAGACATATCTTCTTCAGAACTTGATTGAGAAGAAGTATTGCTAGATCCATTGCTACAAGATTTACTTGCATAATGAACGCTAGATAACTCATTATTAGATTCAATATCAAGAAAGTTGGACATAATAAGGTCACTTTCATTCTCATCTTCTGCTAACTTAGTGTCTTGATGTTTATGCTTCCTATTTTTCTTTTCTTTCTTGATATTAACTTTTGCCAAAGATTTTTCAAGCTTCACTATTTTGTTAGACATATCTCTCATTAATTGTCCTTGTTCAGATTCTACTCTTTCATGTCCTTGCTCTATCTTAACATGAGATGAACCTGGTAAAGCTTTAAATTGAGCAAAATCTTGCATAGGAATCATAACTCTTTCTTCTCTTTTTCGAATTGCAATATTTTCTTCAAGATTCAAGTTCAACTATTTTTCTAACTGTATAGCTTCAATAAAGTAGTCATTTAGTGTAGTTAAGTTTGAAGTTCTCCTTAACCAAATTGAAATGTTGGGGTTGACAGCCTTAAGATAAGTTTCTTTAAGTATTTCTTTTGATGGTCTATCNTCTTTAGATTTGATACAAACAACCTACAAGATTGATCTTGATGTTGAATATTTGCATGAGCTAAAGCTAACTCAAACATGTGAATATGTTTTTCAGCTAAATAAGCTTTTCTAGGAATGAAAGGCTTAGGAAAATATTTGTAAACTACCTTAGGAATATCATTGTAATTTTGAAATCCTAATGGTGTAACTCTTTGCGAAGGATTTGCCGTCCTATTCCTTTGAATAGTTGATCTCTTAAACTTTCTAGATCTTTTCTTACGAATCGATAAACCAAATATAATGGGTGATCTTCCTGATCTTCTAGTTTTCACTCCACTACTTGTTCCCAATTCAAAAACTTTATTTTGTTCTTCTTTGAATAAAGAATCAGTCTTAGAATCTAGAATATCTTTTGAAACTTTCAAATTTTCCAAACTATCAATCTTCTTGGTCATGAACTGCAAATATCTAATTTCTTAAGCCTTTAAGTAACATATAATTATTGATGTGTTAAAATTATAAGGCTTATGAACGTAGAGGCTAAATTTTCAGCCCTCCTTCTAGCGCCAAAAGAATTGTTGGCAACCGTTTGGGACACGACCGCCAACAAGTGTCCTCGAATAGGATTTAGGTGCTTGCTAGTCTCTGGCAACACCAAGGCCCAGATACCTCCAAATAGACTCAGTAGTTAATGTGAGTATGTGTGTGTGTTGTTGCCACTTGTGGTTGTGAAATATGAAATGATTGCATTGTGTGTAAACTACAAATAACTTATCTTAAAGAGATTCAGCCAACTTTGCCAAGTACTGTGAGTTGTTGAGAGTTCGTATTTTGTTCAATTGCCTAGTCTACACGGTCCTTATAATACCTACTTGTAACAAATAAAATTAGTTACATACTTTAAAATATCTTAGCTAACTTCTCTCCCAAGTAAGGAAGTTACAACTTACCCAACTAGTTACGAGGAAGTTATGTAGTTAGGAAGTTATACATAAAGTTAGGAGGAATTTATGCTAACATTAATATTTGTAAATATTATAAATTATAAATATTTTATGTAATGTGATATTACAAATATTTTATATAATATTACAAATATTTTAACATTAATATTGCAAATATTTTATGAGTAGTAACTTATATATATAATAATGTTTGAAAAATAATATTTTAAGACTTGGAATAATTAAATTAAAGGTAAGTCTTCAGCCGGGCACTTGGAATAATTAAATTAATGGTAAGTTTCAGCGATAGATTAAACTGCAACTCCAGCATCAGTTAAAATATCTCTTGCTCTGCGGATTTGGTTATACTCTAGTTTTAGTGTGCCTTTGTGTCTCTGTTGCCATGTTCAGTGGACTGGTATGGCAATAACGAATGCATCGGCGTCAGGCACAGCTACTGTTTCGGATTGCAGGTTCGAGGAGCGAGCGACATTTGTGATTAACGTTTTTAATTGCCTGAAAGTTTGAAATGAGTTCCCAATTGTGATGTTGTTTCTATTTTCAGCATTTTTGCAACAATTAACCTATTTCTGTATTTTCCAAGACATTCATGGCCGCGGTGTACCCCTGGGCACACAACCACAAAATTTGCCGAGTTGTTTGAGAATAGTACTGGGGTGGGTAGGGTTTGGTGATGCGTAGAATAGTAGCGCAGAAATCGATAGGTTTTGGTGGTGCGCAAGGCTATGCAGAGGCCCTTGTGGCTCTGTTTAACATGGCACAGAGGTGGACAACACTGCTTGTGGTCTACCGATTCAAACCTCCGCCGACCCAGAATGTTGTTCTAAAACGAAACGCTGATGTCTGTTTTTTGTTGTTTTTTTCTTGAAAATAGCAGAACGAGTGGAACAAAGTGCTTCCCTGGGGTTACGCGGTGCTTAGCAGTGAACCAAACCCACATTCGGTTCAAATCTTTATCAAAGGGCTCGGCACGGGGAACAAGTCTTGGGCTTGAGGTCCTCCGGGGATTTAGGCAATCGCACTTTCTTTTTCAGGCCCATATCTCAGTCGCTACTTCGATTACTAGGGTTCATGTCACGATGTCAGTTTTTTTGGTGCTTGTCTACACCGCGATAAACACAACGTGGCTGGAAATTTTGTCACTCCTACTGCCCAGGTAAAAATGTGATTTTTTGGAATGCCATGATTTTCTAGAATGGACTGGAAACCCTTCAACTTTCTGGGTGTTTCAGAAAATCAAAGATGCAACCCTATCAGATTACTTAAGTTCATGTTCTGTTTGCTTGTAGTCATGCAGGATTTGTGCATGAACGAATAATTTTTTCTAGAATCAGAGAGAGACTTTAGAATAGTTGACATTGCCTTCAAAAATTTAAATGATAAATTTAAAATGTAAAGGAAAGTAAGGTTGAAAAAGGACTCTGGAATAGGTCCCATAATCCTATTATGAGAAAGACCCATGCTCTTCAACTATGTAAGCTTGTTGCCCAAGGATTTTGACCCTTTCTCATCAAAATATGAATTGCAATGTTCCTGTTCTGCTGAATTTGTGTTGCTGCAGAGATATGCTTTCTGAAATAAAATGGATGCAACACAATTTTACTTAAGATGCTCTTTGATTTGCCATATTTTCATATCATATAAATGATAAATTTGACTTCTTTCATAATCCCAATATGTATAGGAATGGGGCTTGTATATATATATATTTTTAAAATAAAAATGCTATTGTTAACTTATTCTTTTCCTCTCAAACCCAAATTTTAGCCACTTCTCCAAAAACTTTTAACCAATTTAATCTTACCAACCTACTCCATGAAATGGCCAAATGTGCCAACAAATTCGATCTCATGATGGTAGATCAAAAAGGGGCCAAGAATGTGGTCACTAACCACCTCTCTCAATTAAGATGGGATAATAAAGAGGAGGAGAGCCTACTTTCTGATTAGTTTCTAGAGAAACTTCTATTTATAAGAGCAATAAATGATCCAGTGCCCACATAAACAAAATGGTACAATGGCATCCTTACCTATCTTCTCACTTAGAAGATGCCACAAGATCTTAACTTTAGAAAGAAGAAAAAATTTCTTCATCTGGCCAAATACCTCATGGAAATCAACAGACACCTCTACAAGGTGTGCATCAATGGCTTGATTCATTAGTGTGTCTTTGACGAAGGTCAACTATGCATTCTCTAGGATGCTTATGAAGGACCTTGTGGAGGCCACTATGCACGAAGATGCACGATCATAAAAATCCTAATGGCAGAATACTATTGGCATACAATCTTTAAGGATTTTCATTAGTTTGTCTAATCTTGTAAATGCTATTAACAAGATGGTGGGATGACCACTTGAATAGAAGGTCTTCAATAGTGAATTCAACCATTAGAGCCCTTTGACACATGGGGCATTTACTTCATGGGTCCCATCACATCCATGTCTAATAGAAATGTGTATATCATCATAGTAGTCGACTACTATATCAAATGGGCAGAAGTAGTAACTATCACCAATTGTACATCATCCAGTACTACTAAATTTATACAAAAAAATGTTGTAAATAGGTTTGGAGTGCCATGTTCACTAATTTCTAATAATGGAACTCATTTCATAGGTGCCACTTTTAGAAATTTGACATAGAACTTACGGGTTGAACATAAATTAACAACATCCCCAAGCCAATAGTCAAGTAGAGGTAACTAACAAGGAGATCACAAAGATCCTAATAAGGACCATAAGAAAATATAGGAAAGACTGGAGCACAAAACTTAATGATTCCCTATGGGCCTACTACTCAACATGGAAACTTCATATTGGCTACTCTCCCTATGAGCTAGTGTCCTAATTCAATCTGAGCTCCATACACTCTCAACAATCTCTAATCTAAATCTTGACCTAAGTCTAGCACAAAAAGAAAGACTGATCAACCTCAACATGCTAAACTAAAACTTATTGGTGGTCCTATCTTTGAATGAGGTTCACAAGACATTTAATATGCAATTTCATGACCTAAAAATATGGAAAGTGAAATTTCAACTAGGAGATAAGGTTCTCTACTGGAACCCCACACATGTACCCCAAAAGACAAAGTTTCAAACATTGTGAAAAAGACCTAATATAATTGATCAAACCTTTTCCTATAGGTCCATGTTAATCTAAAAGTCTAAGAGCTAAAAAAAATTAGTATGTCAACATCCAACAAGTGAAACCTTTCCTCAAACCAAGATAAGCTAATGCAACTACCACCTTAACGGATGAACAACCAAGCTCCATTTTCTAGATCTCCTTCGTTCAACATAGTCATGGGGGAGATGGCTATCCATGCTAACCATCCACATGGCTCCTCAATTTTTCCCTTTTCTATTTACACATTTTTATTTTACACTTTATTTATTTTTACCTTTTTCTTTGGTTTTTCATTCTATTAATTTTCTTAATTTTTTGTTTTACAACATTGTTAGTATGTTTTACCTTTCTTGAGTAAGTTTACACTTTCTTATATATTTTACTTTGTTTTTTTTAGTGTGAATTTTCATTATTTCTACTAATAAAAGTGTTTTATTATTACACAACACAATGCCACTATTGCTATTTACTAATGATGGTTTGTAGTTAATGTGTGATTGTCAATGTCTAGTTTCTATTTTTGAATTCTAATGTCTGATCACTATGACATGGTTTATTTTTCATGGAACAAGCAATGAGTCCATATCATCCACCCATCCAAAAAACTCTATGATTTTCCTCATTCTAGAAGTTTGAGATCCCTTTTATTAAAGAAAATTTTAATCAATTGATGACCTTAGTAGTTTTTAGAATTAAGAAGGATTCAAAGATTTGTATAGGGTGTGACCTGAAGGAGAATCAATAATCTTTTTACTCTTCTACTTGCTTGAGTGCTTGAGTGTCTTTTCATGGACTTCTTACCATTCCATTCCAAGAACTCATAGGAAGTCAAATAAAGTTCTTGCATGGTGTGGTTCCCATCTACAAAGGAAAAAAAGATAAACAAAATGATGGGAATTCAAGGAACACCCCTTAGACAAACAAATAGGTTGTAATCACTGCTTATGGGACTAGAAAGACATGTTACCCATGCTTAAAGGTCCCCTCTAACTAAGGTCCCCTCTCACTTCCTACTTCTCTTTTCTTCTCTTTATGGAATGGTGGTTGTTTTGTGGAAGCACTCTTGTATCTTGAGTGGGCAGATTGATCCTAGTGTGATGAGGCAAAGTCACTGAAAGAGGTTGGTTTTGGTCTAGACTAAGGATGGATCTTCTTAGGTCATTTTCAAAACAAACTCCACAAGGGGATTCTTATGACCTCAATTGGGATTCCATCCTACCTTCTCAATCATCCATCTATGCTACCATAACTCATCTCATTGCCAATTTCTATGTTATGCTCGATGTCTTAGTTTGACATGTTGGAATTCTAAAATAGATTTTTTCAAGTTTGTCCTTAACTTTTCATGATCATTAATCTAGTATGAGGTCCACGAGCTCCTTAGTTGAGGTTATGCAAGGACAAAAAGGGCATGTGCCTACTATGAGGAGGATCCACTTCCATATCATATGGCCTGGTTAGTTAGGTTTCTTACTTTATAAATTGTTACAATCCTATCTTTTGCATATCCCATTGTGTATCCTTCTCAATGCTCTTGTAAAATTTTATTAAATTCATTCTCCACTCCATATTCTCAATTTTCTAAATTTTTGAGCAACAAAACCCTCTTCTAATATTTTATTCTATTCATGGCTTTTTGGGCTTTCATTTGATCCCAATTTCACTCAAAAACTTCTTGTATTTTGAAGATTTGACTATAGTCAATGGAAGTCTATGGTGGTCAACAACTGCATCGACAAAGCCCCATTGACACATGTCAGAAATATTATACATAAGTTTGAAAAATTCCTAAAAAATAAGTTGCATCAAATCAATCGTAGCGATGGAAAGCACTAGGACCCATACCAAGGATTGAAGTCATACTAACATAAGCCTACCTCAATACCATCAAGCTCTATGAGATCCAACGCTTAGTTCTCTAGTAAATGAACTTCAGGCCATTTTTAGAGCATGCTCTAGCAAAGCTAAAAACACAATTGCAAAGCTTTCCCATGTGGCAAGTCATCACTTCTAGTGGGAAGTGGTACATGAGAGAGATGTATCTCTTTTGGAAGAATAGAAAGACAAGCTCCATAGTGAAAATCAAGGATATTCAAGTGTTCTACTTGGTTGAAGCTATCGCAGAGGCACTAGGGTTACCTGATATTGGGACACAACTAGTAGAGCTATTAACAAAAGGTGATCCTAAGGCTAAAAAGGAGTGGACTCAATGTTGTTATGGGATCAACTGTAAGTAATACTACATGCTCACATTGGTGAAACACATATACTTCAAAATTACGACCTATCACCTCAATCCAACAATAAGGCCCAACAAGGTGACAACATTTTCTTCCTGAGCATGTGCCACTCTAACTAAGAGAGTTCCAACAAATCTTCAACATCTAATTTATTTAGAGATCAAAAAGAGCTTTAAAGAAAATGAATGTAGAAATAAAACCCTACCTTTTCCATGTCTCATTTGGAAACTTTGTAAAAGGGCAAGGATCATCTACTATGTAAATGACATAATTAGGTATACTCCTTTGGCCTTGTGGTCTAAAATAATGAAGGATAAGACACTTTTCATGACTAAAGAAGAGAAGCAGTAGATTCCACCTCCACCACTTACTCAAGAAATAATGCTAGAGGATCATGCAACCATTGAGTGCTTGCGCAAAATCTACAAACAACTCTTACATGAATAAGAGCAGTTTGTAGGAATGAGTGGTGTGGAACCATATGTTATTAACCTATGATGAGTCACCTTAATAAGGTGGCTTAGACAATTAGCCAAATGGAAAGGAATGGATCAATATTCTCTACTCAATGGATGTAGTTGCCCATAAGGTCAAATCCCAATGCTTGAGAGGTGACTGTGTCATTATCTCAACACCATTTATTCCTAGAAATCTCTAGGAATGTTGCCTCCTTTTTAGTGCATTTTGAGGAGGATGAGGGGGTAACTGTATTAGTGATGCAGCACCAAGGGTAGGAGACTACTACTGAAGTAGTTACTGATGAAATTACTGAACCACTTAATGCACTTACAGTGTCTATACCAGATGTATCTGCACTTCAAGATGTGTAGATGTTCATAGGCATGGTTGGTAGAAAATTAAGTGTAGCCCAGCACGAAGAATTGTTGGATTGACTAGTAGGGATTAAGCAACTGATTCAAAATTGAAACACCACAAAAATTTAGAGCTTGGTACTTCCCCAGCAAGAAGCAGGTCCCGGGGACCCACAGACAACCATGACTACATTTGGTGTCGCACATTGCAACTTTGGGGATCAAAATGCTTAATTTTCACTAAGTAGGCAGTACCAGCATATATGCCCAGCATCCATAGCGTATACGCCCGACATCAGCAGCGTATACGCCTAGCGTATACGGCCAACATCCACAGTGTATATGCCCAGTGTATATGCCCAGCGTATACGCCCAGCGTAGACATCCAACTTACATGCCCGACATACACTTCACATATACGCTCGGCGGGTACAGCAAATGTTTACACCCGATGTGGAATCTCCAGAGGCAGAATGAAGACAACATCGAAGAGCAAGAATTGAAGCAAGTCGGCAGCCGTCAACGTATACACCCGGCATATACGCCCAGCCATTGTCAACGTATACACCCAGCGTCCACAGCATCTATGCCCAGCACATTCAGCGTATACGCCCAACGTATATGCCCAAAGCTTACGCTCACCTGACATAGCGTATACGCTCAACAGATGTAATATGTTATACACTTATAAATTTTACACCCTTTTTGCACTCGGTCAACGTCCACGTGTCGCCCAACCCGAGTCTAGCGTAACAACCGGTATAAAAACCCCACATTTCCACTTGCACCAGCACGGTTGGCAAAAATCCCAGAGCATACCAGAGAACAATTACGCTGTGCATCAGAGCTAAAAACCCTTTTACGCTGGATAGTCCTGTACGCTGGGCACACAGTCTCTACGCTCCGCCTATAGTCCAAACCAGCCGAGTCATCTCTGCATCCACCGGGGCTTTCATCGGCCTTGTGCTCCTCTCACAACTGCATCTGACCGGTGCATTGTACTTACATTCCGTAATACCATTGTTACATTTCGCAGTTCATATTACTTCTTATACGTACTCTATTTACACTGTTTACATCTGTTTACGTTTACACTCTGTTTGCATCGTTTGCATTGTTTACGCTCTGTTTACGCCCATTACATCGTTTACGCATAACCCAGCGTATAGAACTTTAGTATACGTTTGGGGAAATCCTTGTCTGATCCGCGTGTGGACCACCCAAGGTACTCTGCCTTCGTGCATTCCAGATCGCCCTCAAGCGAAGGTAGGATCTTCTATGCTCATCCTGTGATCCCGCTATCTCTGTTTCCTTCCAGTGGGAGACCGACAATTTCAGGCGGTATAGAAATTGCTGCTAGAAGGAGGGCCTCCTAAAAACCTTATTCGCAAACTTCCCAATGTTTACGCTGTCGAGCATATACGCCACCAACCACATGCCGCTTCCTGCTAAAACCCTCCCAGCGTCTACGTAGCCCGGTCGGAAAATTCAGCCTACAAACTATCCAGCGTCTACGTTGTTCAGTGTTTACGCTATCCCTGTTAAAACTTAATCGGAAAACCATACGCTCCATTCTCTACGTTGTCTTGTTTTACGTTGTGCTCTGTTTTATGCTATATTCTATTTTACGTTGTACTCTATTTTATGTTGAGCCTTGTCATACGCTGAACTCTGTTTTACGCTACACCCCGAAGCTGTATATGCCGCCTAGCGTATACGCTGCACTCCTTACACTGTATACCCTGTCTACGCTGATGCTATACGCTGAACATCGAAGCGTAGACGCTGCACTTTGCCACCTCGTTTACGCTACACTAAACACCCTAATTTCTCTCCTCCACCCCGTGTCATACCCTCAATAGGTCAACAGGTCATCATGAATCCCGTGAATACCACCGCTGTCACTACTCAAGTAACCGACATCATGGACACCATGGCTACCCAGCAGTCTATCGTGCAACACCCGGGAGTTCAACCCACAGCGGGGCCCCGCCGGTCCCTAAGGTTGCAAGGGAGAGACCCGGCCTCTAACATTATAACCTAGGATTAGTATAATTTCATATGTATTAAGATACAAGCTGGCCTGGCTGTAGACCGAACTGAAATGGAGGTAAAGAGGCAGTTCGAACTCTTTTACAGGGGGGGACGCGAGTTCATCCCTTCACCGTATGACGTAATCCCTATTCCGGAGCAGTATTCGGAACTCATCACACGACTCCTCCTACAAAGGAGCCATGCGATGGATCAGCCTGCGTTAAAACCCCAACTAGAGAAAGAGCACAAATTCGCTGCTCAATCTGAACAAGAGGATTCTTACCACACTCTGAGCCCACAAGCACACGTTAACCCCATTTTTCATCCCAGTTCAGGGGAAATCATGCCCCTCCAGCATCTCAGGTTCATCTAGGCCCAAGCACCACCACCAGAAACATCAACATTAGTGCATGTCCCTCCCTCGAGCGACCCCCAACCTAACACCTTCCCTCTTGCCATCATTCCCGCTGTGGCTACAGGCTCGTCCTCACAAGCACCGCCCCCTCACGACAACGTGGGAGTGACATTCCCACCTCGAGTGATAGGGATGCCACACGTAATACCAGCATCCACGTCCGCCCACTACATCCCTCACGTTCAAACGCACGCAGTCCCCTCTACCGCCGTAACCCAACAAGGGATCCCTTCGCACAACGTGGCCGGGCAATGGCCAATGATGGGTGTGCCGTCACACTAACCCGCTCACCATAATGTGTCATCTCACACATTTCCACATGTTAACATTCCCCAAACATGACAGCAGCCATAGCAGCAACAACCCCCTGCATATAATGTATCATTCTTAGCGCCACATGTTGTTCACCTTCCACAAACACAACCGCCGATCGCACAGCTTCCGGCCTTTCAACCCACCATCCAATAGTCTAACCTGTACAGTATACCACAACCAGAAGTTGCCTTGTCACCTAGTGCCCAAGATTGGGTAGAGGCCAAGAAACTAATGCAAGAATTAACTGATGAGGTAAAACGCCTCAAAACAGCTCCTGACGGGGAGTTGAAGGTAGTCGACTTCTACCAGGATGACCCCATCAGCTCTTCTGTCCCACCCTTAACCTTGCCCAAAGGCGTCTCCTTACCAACACTAACCACATACAACGGGGAGATAGACCCCAACACACACTTAATAACATTTAGGTTAGAATGCGTGCTACTCCAGGCATGGCCCCATGCCATTCTCCGAGTGTTCCCCATGTCCCTCGTGGGGAGAGCACTCGATTAGTACTGGGCTCTACCACGGAATTCCATCTTCTCCTTGGAAGACTTATTACACCAGTTTGTGACCAGATTCAAATACAACTTGAAACCCGAGGCCACACTGGACAGTCTCATACAGGTCAAGCAAGCACCGCTTGAACCTGTACAGAAATTTATTCAGAGGTGGAGCGCCGCCCTCAACGAGTTGCACGAGCTGATCTCCCAAACATACTTGCTCACAATTTTCAAGGGAGCTGTTAACGATTTCTTTAAATCCAAGCTGTATTACCTTCACCCGCGTAATCTTAATCAGGCTTTTGTACAAATCAAAAATATAGAGGAGGCGGCTCAGAACAACCATGACCCTGCATACTTAGCCTTCAAAAATCAACACACTAAAAATGATAAAGAGAAGGCTAAGACAACCATAGCAGCATTAGCAAGCATGTAACAAACAAACATGACACCCCAAAATAAAACGCCCGCACCCCCTACTAACTACAATAAACCAACTCCCACAACCGCACCGGAATCATCATCACAGCATAATCCGACGAACCGTATGCAAAATTTCGAGAGGAAAGAACCCTCTCAATATACGCCTCTGCCAATGAATCCTTCTCAGCTCTTCGATCAACTTCTAAGGGCTGGGCTGATGAAACATAAACAGTTATCCCCCACGGCCATCCAGAGACATGACCGGTTCTGTCAACTTGTTCAGAACCCAAGCTTAGCAACACCGAATGAGCCTCCCGTACCCAAAGGCTTCAGAATGGATCTCTTTTGCAACTACCATCAACAAAACGGGCACGGTACGGATTACTGTTCCACTTTGAAATAGGATATTCAGTGAATGATCGATGAAGGCCAAATCACTTTTGATGAGGCCAACCTGGTCCAACCACAAAATCAAGCCATGGGGGTGTACAAAGACCCCCTAAACACCAAAGAGGTGCCATACGTCATTAATACAATCTACCTTAATGATGATTCCGATGCATCCAACATTAACACTGTCTATCCCCAATATAAATAGGAAACACCTAACAGGTCGTTCGTAGTTCAGATTCCTCCCACTGTGTCCACACCCACGCCTCAACCACCACATGCTCCCCAGTAGCCATACGTCGTCCGGATACCTTCGACCGTACTCATGCCTAACATCATGACACGCGACAAACCATACGTGGTGCGTGTCCCTCCCGTCATTTCCTCAAATGCACCAACCCCTTCTACTCGGCCTGCCCCTTTCATAGTCCGAGTACCACTAGCAGTCGCGACGATGGAAGTCCAACCTTCGCCGAAACCAACCCCATATGTCATTAGGATACCCAAAATTCCTAATGATTACCACGCCTCCACCTCACAAACACAAGGCAAACACAGCCCCTACGTCATTAGGGTACCTGGCCAGCCTTCCACTCAACCAAACCCGACTGACCAACCACAACCTCACCCACCTCCATACGTAGTAAGAATCTCAGGGCAGCCCAAGGCTCCAAGACCATCCCCACCTCTGCGCCACACATGAGAACGCCTAGCAAATAGGCTTACATGCGAACGTGTGGAGAAGGAATGCCAACAGTTAGCTCTGGGGCCACCTAAGCCCATTCCACTTAACTCTATACCTATGTCGTCACCTAATAACCAACCGGACACGAGTAACGAAGGCGAATCATCTAAAAAACATGAACCACTTAAAATGACAACTTCAGATGAAAACAACAAACCAACAAAACACAAAATAAAACTGTTGGGCCCAATGGACCCAGTTATCATTGATAAGAACGCCCCAAACAGTAGAGACTTAGCAACAGCCTTGACACAAGTCACCCAAGCATTGAAGCAAAAGAACACTTCGTTGAGCTTGTATGACTTGGTGTTAACGTCTCAAACACATCGAGAAGCTCTAATACACATGTTAACATCGATCCTGGTAAGTGAGGACTTGCCCCCGAATGAACCCGCCATCCATGCGGTAATGTACTCGTCTCACGGGACCACTCCTAAACCTTTGAGCTTCCATGACGACAACATTAAAGTGGACAAGAAAACAGGGGAAATAACAATAGCCCCCATGTTCATAATGATAAGCATAAACCAGTTCAGGATACATAGGGTCCACGTAGACGATGGAGCTACCACAAACCTAGTACCGTACCCCATCATTGAACAACTAGGGCTCACCGAATTAATCAAACCAACCGCAACCACATGTTTAAAATCATTTAGCGGGTCACGCGTAATGGTCAAAGGCATAGTAACCTTAGACTTCATAGCAGGGGATCAATTTCCCACATCCACCGAGTTCCTAGTTGTCGATGAAATGCCAGGATTCAACTTGATATTAGGGAGACCCTGGTTGGCCCAACTAAAAGCGGTTTCCTCCCCTATACACCAAGAGATCCACCTACCTTATGAAGGTGGTGAAATCATCATACACGGGGAGGCTGCTACACCTATCATTTCATCACACGTGGACATGGACCAAGGATCAGAAGTCGAGCTCGAAGAGCCTAAACGAAACAATGGAAACGCACAACAACTGGTAAGAGGTAACTCTTTGGACATGAAACAAGATTCACCTAAAGCGGAAACACCTGCGTCTGACATCGTACATACACCATCTCAATTAGAAAATAACACAGAACCCACGCCAACTACCGAAACATCTGAAAATGCTAACACGGAAGCCATTCCATCAGATGTCCCTTGGGCTGAGTTACCATTTAACGTGATCAGTGAAGGGGACGCTGAATACAGAATCGTACCCGTTAACACATTGCCTAACATTAAGAGGAAGAAAATTAAAAAACTATTACAATAATATCAACACACCAGTACGAAACGACGTTAAACTATAACATGTCTGAAATGACGTTAAACTACAACTCATCCGAAATGACACTAAACTACGATAAATCGAAAAACAAAAAAATTATTATTATCAAACTACACTCCTTGTCCGAAATGACGTTAAACTATCATGTCCACAAAGACGTAAAAATAGCCACGATCAGCGATGATCGGTCAACAGAAAAATTTACCCGTGTCATTCGAAATATTCCTCGTTTACGACTAAGGCCCGAAATGGCCTTAAACTAGTTCATGCGCACATACTTCGTTCTCCTTTTTGTTCAGCATTTACAATTACATCTCTGCTTTACATTTAAAACAAAACAGAAAAACAAGCTAAAACATTTCTCATTGTCGTGTCATGTTTACAATTAAATTCAAAATCAACAAAAAATTTTCTTACATGCAATGTTATACAATTACAAGTGTCAACTGTTTTCGTCCATCTCAAAATTTTCAAGTTACAATGCCCGTATGAGTCTGAGTCAAACAACAACAAAAACTCAAAAATTAAAACGCTAAACATCTGGGACGGGAGGATCGTCCCCTTTAGATACACCAGCATTAGAGGCCCCTGCTCCACTGGGGCCAGCTTCTTGGGCATCATCACCACCTTCATCCTGAAAATATCAGAAAGAAGCAACCAACATAAGGATAAGAAAATGTCAAAATTTTAAACATTATTCAATAAATTAACTTCATAAGAACAGAACGCTTACCATAGGAGATCCTCCTAAGCCGAATTCTAGCCAACGAAGGATTTCCTCTTCTGAAACGCTGGCCCAATCTGTCCCATCAAGGCCTAAGTCAACGTCTATCAAAGTCTTTCCTTTGTCGACAGCCGACCAGGTAGGACGTTTCAGAGGGAACTCACCAACCGACACTTCCCCAGAAGCAGTTATGATCACCCTTGTAGGTGACTCCATTTCCACAGTTGTATTTTGAGCAAAAGTATCTAAAGCAAAATGCAAACCCAAACCCTCCACAAACATCTCTAGTTGTCGCTTTTCAATAGACACCTCTTTTAGTGACTTCTTGTAGTAATGTTTGTGATTTTTCTCATCCTTACCCCACTTATGAACCTTGGAAGCGAAGGCTTTCCAATCTTGACATTTAAGGTTCAAGAGATCAATTTGGGCTTTGCGCTCCGCCATTCTCCGAGTCAGCGATGCATGATGATTCAGTAGATTCCAATACCTAGTGTATGTAACCTCAGACGTTCACCAGGAGCGATCTCCGCTTAGTTTGGCAGCAGCGAACTCGTACCGAGACTTTAGATCATCACGTTCCACTGATAATTCAGAGACTTCCTTTTCTTTTGCCTAAATCTGTAGCCACAACTACTCAATGGAATGCCTACAAGTCCATAACGACTTAGCGTTGTGCATAAGGCCTTCTACAACTCCATCTTAAATAGGCCTTGGCACCTGTTCTACTTCTGGGGAAAGTGTGGTTAAACTTTCCATGCTAATGCTTTCAGAGGGATCCCATCTCAATTTAGCACCTATCCACGTAAAAAAATACAAATGTTAGGACAATATGAACAAGATGATGTGAAACTCCAAACCTCTAAATGATTTATACCTATATCAGGGTGGGCCTCCTAGATCCGTTCAACAACTTCCTCCGCGATTCCAGCTACAAAATCCATCTTACTTGGCATCTCTGAACAAGTAAGTGGCTCATGGGTACGAGACGAACTAACCTCACTGATCCTCTCCAGGGAAATCGTCTTCATTGGCACATCTAACTGCACCATCCTGGTCTCGCTTCCTTCATCTGAACAGGATAAAAAACATGAAAATAAAATACCATAGAAATGACAACTGACAGGAGAAATTGAAATGAGATAAAGAGAAAAACATACCATGATCCTTGTCACCCTCTGGGGGATCACCCAGATCCAGGTCTCCCTGAAGAAATCTATGAAACACTAGATCGACACTGCCCTGGTCATCTAGCAGTTCAGTTTCTATGGTTTTCTCCTTTAACTCCTCCGTCCCTCCACCCTGGCTCTTCTCCAGGTTCTCCCCCTCGTTATTTTTCTCCGTATTTGTCTCCTCCTCCTCGGTGATAGTCTCTAAAGCCTGCTTCCTCACTTTTTTAAAAAATCAAGCCAAAAATATCAATGACACATAAGCAATTGAAGTAAAAGCTATAAACAAAACAAAAATGATAAAGAAATAAGCGGGCGAGGTTCGCTTACTAGGCAGCTTGAAGCGTATGCGCTTCACGCGTGGCCGGTTCACATCGGAGACTTCCTCAGTCGTGCGTTCAGGCCTTTTTAGCTTTGACTTGGCTTGGCCAACGGTCTCCTTGATGACTCGTTCTACCCCTCTAGTAGTGTAGGGTACGTCATCTGGCTCCAATCCCAAGCTATCACGTGTGTGGATTGAAGCGTCAGATGATCCCCCTGTAGTAATAGAAACGGATTCATCAATGCCTTCAGGTGCATCTTGGGATTTTGTTGTCTCAAACAAGTGATTGATCCACGGGTGGGATAGCTAACCCCGATCCCACAAAACAAACTTGTTGTCTACACGGACTACTAGGAACTTGGCAAAACAATGAAGATAACCAGTGAAGAATGCGAAGGTGAAGTGGGATTGCGCCTCGACATTCATCCTCCAGGGCAGTGCGAGCAAGAGCTAGTCCTTCATCCTCAGTCAATGTCCCGTCCGGGTTGGTCTTCGGTCTATAAACAAATAAATGTCAAAACACGAAACAAACACCAAATGGTGAAAGGAAACAATAAAATTAAATAGTCCTACCTGTCCACTCGATACACTATGCTAGGAGGATTCTGGAATATTGTGTGCGCACGGGCAGCTATGAACAAAGTATTGTTGAGGTAGTCTAACCCTCGCGGCAATAGGGCCCACACGCACGTTAATGGGCGTGTAGATCGGGGCCCGCGAGTAGAACCATCCTTGTTAACAAGTGGTCCCTCATCAATGTCTTCTATGAAGACCATGACACCCTCTGCAGCTCCCGGCAGCATTGCCTCAAGCACGCTCCTTGCGACCACTTTGCTAAAGTTCGACCAGATGGCCACCTCGAAATTGTCCAACATGAAGGCTAGAAATCCACAAGCACCTTCCCTAAACCAAACCCCGTTGTTATCCATGGTTAGATCCGGGGGAAGCTCCTCAGCCTCAACGGGGCCAACCCATGTTAACACCCCGACAAGCTCAACAACAAGGAGGAAGCGCTTATTATCCTTGCAAGCAATCAAGACGCCACGATAAATTAGCCATGCTTCAAAACAGCCCAAAAAGTGAGATTTTACATCATGAATCAACACTTAAAATCTAAAAAATTGCTAACTTTTTACACCCAGCATATACACCCCATTGACCAGTGTATACGCCGACAATGAACCGTTTACGCCCAGCGTATATGCCAAAGAAACCCTCAGCGTATACGCTGACAATGAACTTTTTACGCTTAGCGTATATGCGAAGAAATCCTCAGCGTATACACCGACAATGAATTGTTTTACGCTCAGCGTATACGCCGAAGAAACCCTTAGCGTATACGCCCGAGTTCGCTTTCAGCGTAAACAATCTACGCTGGCACTAAGCAAACAAGTTTACGCCAGAAACATGAAAAACAAGTCTACACTGTGAAGACAACTGCACACGCATAGTGTATATGCTGAACAAACCCTCAGCATATACGCCATCACAGTAAACAAGATTTACGTTGACAAAACAAACAAATCACGCTCACAAAACCTCGCGCATAGAGAACTCATGACGCCATGGCTTACGCTGATAGAATAGTACAAGAAAATTGCCTACGCTGATCAAACTGATTATGCCTTGACAGTTCACTTTACGCCAAAAAGTTACGCTCGGCATATGCGCCGAAAACCCTCTACGCTGCAAACCCTCTACGCTCGGCGAATACGCCGGGACTGTCTACGCTAAAAAGAAAGAAGAAGGAAAGAAATAATAACAGAGGCAAGGATCAGAGCCTACCTGTGGGATGTCACAGGCCATGACGGGATCCTTGGCTAGGGCAAGCACTGCAGCATGGCCTCAGTCTCTTCCGCAAAGGTCAAGTCAGGACCCTTCCTCCCCTGGCCTTCCACTTCTTTTCCTTTGCCCATCTCGGCCTCCTTTACGCTGATCGCAGGTTTACGTTGAAGAAAGGAACTGTCTACGCTGACGCCTGAAATCCTACACTCCACGTCTACGCTGGGGTTTGTGTTGGGCGTCTACGCTAAGGGTTACTCTTCGGTGTCTACGCTCACGAGTAAGTTCACGCTTACACCAGGCGCGATCGTCTATGCTTACGCTTTGATAGTTTACGCTTACGCTTTAACAGGGTGCTCTGTCGCTTACGCTCACGCTCTCAAAGTAAGAAACAAATGAAACCCCCCCCCCCCTTTATATAGCGCTCTGATGATGCCGTCGCCACCGCTTACGCCGTCGTTGCTCCCTTTTTGCCATTTTTTGCCTTTTTGCTCATTTTTTTCGCTAAAATTTACCTAGGAAAAATGATAAAAAATATAGAAAATAGAAATTACTACATCCTGGTTTCCTGTGGACCCCATTCTGGATGTTTTTGCCCGGTAAGGCGTTAAACTGCCACTCAACACCCGGTAAGGCGTTAAACTGCCACTTATGGCTCGGTAAGGCCTTAAACTGCCATGCATCCCAATGTGATGATAATCCACCATTATACATTTACACATATTTTAAAATCACCAAAAGACACAGAACGCCACCCCTTTCCTTATTCAGCTCTCTGTTTATTGGCAGGAGCAAGTTCAATGGACTACCAGCATTTAATCGCACCATTAATCATTGATGGACCATACGGCACAATTACAAGAGACATTAACATAAACCTCATCAACTTAAGTTCAGAAACGAACAACACAGTCATAGCTTCAACACAGCAAACAACAGACGATTACAAAGGCATGACAAAATTCCTTGACATAGAGGCTTAGAACATCACTGAAGACCCGTTGGCCAAAACTCCCATCGTCATGCCCGATGGGGAAACTAAAATTTTAAAATTGAGCACCTTATTACAACTGCCATTAGCCAAAAACATTGAGAACATGCTTAGGGAAAATATGAAAGCATTCGCTTGGTCCTACACATACATGCCTGGGCTAGACCCCTGAATTGTCCAACATAATATTATCCTTGACCTGAAATTGAGATCGGTAAAACAAAAAGCATGAAAGGTTAAGCCCGAGGTGGCATTAGCAGTTTGCAATGAGATCACCAAGCTTTATCAAGCTGGTTTCATTCGGGCTGTCGATTACGCCGAGTGGGTGTCTAACATGGTCATTGTTCTGAAGAAGAACGGAAGCATTTGTTTGTGCATTGACTTCCAAGACTTAAATGTTGCAACCATAAAGGATGATTTTCCTCTACCCAGCATCGATCAACTTGTTGACTCAACTGCTAGGTACGCATTATTATCTTTTATGGATGACTTTTCGGGATACAATAAAATCGAATCAACCCGGAGCATCAGCTTCGGACAACCTTTATGACACCATGGGGAACCTTTTGTTACACAATGATGCCCTTTGGTCTCAAGAACGCTGGGGCCACATATCAAAGAGCGATGACATTTATCTTCAGCGATTACATATTACACTCACTCAACGACTACGTGGATGACATTGTGGTTAAGTCAAAAATGGAGGAACAACATGTACAAGATCTCGACTTAGTCCTAAAACATTGTTTGAAGTACGAATTGAGACTCAACCCGAAAAAATGTGTCTTCAGCGTTAAGACAGGAAAAATGCTTGGATTTATAGCCTCGAAAGCAGGGATATGAGTGGACCCCGATAAGGTTAAAGCCATAACAAACCTGAAACCACCAGGCAACCTTCGTCTCTAAACATCACACAGCTTGTAGTTAGAGGAGACTCACAACTGGTCATAAACCAAGTCATAGACATCTATACATGCAAAGCCTAGCACTTACAACCATACTGCAACTTAGCAAAACACCTAATGAGGTGATTCGAAAACATCGATGTGCAACACGTCTCTAGAAATGATAATACCATCGCAGACGCGTTAGCCACTTTAGCATTAAACATATCACCAAGCATGTTCCACACATTGCCAAGCTCCATAACCAGTTGTGTTGAACCAATCACCAACACTCTTGACACGTTGCCGATTGCATCTGTTAGTTTAACACACGCAATAGAATGGTACGATGACATAAAAGAATAGCTTCTACGCGGCGAGACACCATGACATCTAACAAATGCACAGAAAGACGTAGTGCAGAAACATTCTAAGCAGTATACCTTAGTAGGGGACACACTGTGTCGTCGATCCTACGAGGGCATATTGCTAACATGCGTTAGTAGTACCGATGCCCAAACTATTGTTGAAAAGGTACATGAGGGGCTATGCAGAGGACACATAGCACCAAAAGCCATGGCAACAAAGATCAGATGCTTGGGCTATTACTGGCCACATATGGAGTACGACTGCCTCTCCAGAGTCAAAACATGTAGTACGTGTCAAAAACACAGCAATCTGATACATGTCCCACCAAATGAATTGCATACCACGCAAATTACATGGCCCTTCCAAAAGTGGGGGTTGGACCTCATTAGCAAGATAACCCCCTCGTCTTCCGTGGGCCATAGTTTTATTATAACTGCAACAGAATACTTCATGAAGTGGGTAGAAGCTGCTCCCCTTTGAAAAACTACATCCAAACAGATATGCAATTTCATTCTCGAAAACATTGTAACCCGCTTTGGCATTCCCATGACAATCATCACTGACAACGGGCCACAATTTAGTAGTGCCGAGACCAAAACCTTTTGTCAAAATTTAGGGATCAAACACTCGTTTTCATCCCCTTACTATCCTCAGAGCAATGGACAAGTAGAAGCAACAAACAAGACGATTATTACCATACTTAAGAAAATGCTTATCCAGAGCAAAAGAAAATGGCACGAGCAATTGATGTACGCATTGTGGGCGTACCGNGACATTACCAAGCACCCTATCAAAGAAGGTGACCTTGTTCTTAAAGCTGTTCAGGAACACCCGGACAAATTCTCAGCCAACTGGGAAGGGCCTTACTCGGTCACTAAAGCATTTAACAACAGGGCATTCAAGCTAGCCGATATGGAAGGAAACGAACTGGCCAATCCAACAAATCACTTGTTCTTGAAACCGTTTTACTTTTGAATACAAGCTCAAGTACGTGTGAGTCCTAGAATCACGACTATAAACTGATACCACAGCTCGTCCTAGAATCATGACGGTAAACTGATACCACAGAACAGTCCTGGGTTATGACTATAAACTGATACCACAGCCTGTCCTGGCATCATGACAATAAACTGATATCCTACATTGTCTGCAATGACGATAAACTAGCACCCATCCGGCATGACAGTACACTGCCACCGTTACAACCATCAGAGTCCGCTAAGACTAAAAAACTGGCAATGTAACGTCCGTCATGAAGCTAAACAGGCAATGTCCAATGGGTTACGACATAAAACTAACCCATGATAGTCCATCAAGACTATAAACTGGCAAGTTCATCTCTGGTTCATCAATCTGCCACCACATTCAAGCTTCATCACTACGTCGCTTGCCATCAGAAGGTCCTACCAATGCTGCTGCCATTGACATATAGCGCTTGAAATCTCTTTCAGCATCTTTGTTCTCTCTGCCGCCGTGTAAGTCTAAGCTCGATTATTCACTCATGGTTTTCTTGTCTCCTTGGAGTTACGTTTGCAAGATGACATCCAGAGGTTTTCGTGCAAGAATGCATTTCATCACAAGTAGCACGATGGGACAATGTTCACAGCACACATGGCGAGACTAAATCAAACCGTTCACTAGTACATCCCCATTCACCGACTCATTCCCTATCCGTTCACCAACACATTTTACTCAGTCACACCTTTGATACACCCAGTGTGCCCAAAACTTTGAACATGCTGTCGCGTAACATCTTGAAGCAGTCACGACACATGATATAGCACATGCACATGAGTACAAAATCAATGCATTTTCTTAAAAAAAAAAACGAGACCCTTGGCCCTTGGCACTTCCCATATAAGCCCGAGGCGGGAAGGCAGTTGTCTCAAAACCAAGTACTCATGTCCAAAATGGTCAAGAAACATCCAGTTACATGGCTATGGCTCTCCGCCAAACAAGGATCCCCTAAAGGGAAAGCCCTGTTCCCCCAAAGCATGTAGCATATCCTCCCGTGACTTTGGTTTTGCCAACAAGTTCTCTTGAACACTAACCAAGAGCCTTGTTCTGCCAAAGGACGTACATCGCATGTCTGAACTCCGAGTCTGCTAAATAATGGCTATTGACAAGGACCAGCATGCCGCACACCTGAACATCCCATTTCCCAAGCACAATCCCTTGGGTTGTGATCGATCCCCACAATCTCCGTTTTCCTACCAACCACAAACTTCACTCTCCCGATCGCATGTACCACTGAACACGGTGCGATGACATCTAGTCAAGTGGCAACAGACAAAGTCTCTATCGGGTTGCTTGTGGTGTTTTGCACTTCTTTGTCGACACTCCTCGGGTCGATTCCTCCAAGCATCAACAAAGAGGGGCCAATGAAACACCACAAAAATTTAGAGCTTGGTACTTCCCTAGCAAGAACCAGGTCCCAGGGACCCACAAACAACCACGGCTACATTTGGTGTCGCACATTGCAACTTTGGGGATCAAAATGCTTAATTTCCACTAAGTATGTAGTACCAGTGTATACGCCCGGCGTATACGCCTAGCTTATACGCCTGACATCAACAGCGTATACGCCCAGCGTAGACATCCAACTTACACGCCTGACGTACACTTCACATATACGCTCGGCGGGTACGGAAAATGTTTACGCCCGACGTGGAATCTCTAGAGGCAGAATGAAGACAACACCAAAGGGCAAGAATTGAAGCAAGTCAGTAGCCGTCAGCGTATACGCCCAACCATTGTTAGCGTATACGCTTGGCGTATACACCCAGCGTCCACAGCATCTATGCCCAGGACATCCAGCGTATACGCCCAAAGCTTACACCCACCTGACACAGCGTATACGCTCAACAGATGTAATATGTTGTACACTTATAAATTTTACGCCCTTTTTGCACCCGATCAACGTTCACGTGTCGCCCAACCCGAGTCTAGCGTAACAACCGATATAAAAACCCCACATTTCAACTTGCACTAGGACGGTTGGCAAAAATCCCAGAGCATACCAGAGAATAATTACGCTGTGCATCAGAGCTAAAAACCCTTTTACGCTGGACAGTCCTCTACGCTGGGCACACAGTCTCTATGCTCCGCCTACAGTCCGAACTAGCCGAGTCATCCCTGCATCCACCGGGGCTTTCGTCTGCCTTGTGCTCCTCTCACAACTGCGTTTGACCGGTGCATTGTACATACATTCCGTAATACCATTGTTACATTTCGTAGTTTGCATTACTTCTTATACGTACTCTTTTTACATTGTTTACATCTGTTTACGTTTACACTCTGTTTGCATCGTTTGTATTGTTTACGCTCTGTTTACGGCCATTACATCGTTTACGCATAACCCAACGTATAACACTTTAGTATACATTTGGGGAAATCCTTGTCTGATCCGCGTGCAGACCACCCAAGGTACTCTACCTTCGTGCATTCCAGCTCGCCCTCAGGTGAAGGTAGGGTCTTCTGTGCTTGCCCTACGATCCCGCGGTCTCTGTTTCCTTCCAGCTAGAGACCGACGATTTCAGGCAGTACAAAAATATCTTCAATTTTCTAGACAATATCACTATATCCCAGTCAAAGCTGTTGGAAGTAAAGGGCAAGTGCATCATCTTGGAAGGACAATTGGAAATTACCCAAGCAAAAAACCAACACTTGGACATAGAATTTACTAACTTATGTGTCTATTTATTTGATCCTGCACTACTCAACTTGATAATAATTAGAGATAAAGCTTTTCAATAGCTTTATGAATGACTAAAATATGCTGAGGAAATGGTGATGGTCATCTTGAACTAGTCTATAGCAGAAGTAAAAACCTACTTAGTTTAGAAGAACTTGGTTCATATGTGCTAAGAAAATAAATCACCAACCATAGAAAATCATTGCTTGTGCAATGTTAATACATAGAAGCAACAAATGCAAGAATTCATTCATCAATAGCAGGAGCTACTTACTAGGGTAAATTCTGAAGTAAGGAAATTAGCCATGGAGAATCAAAATTTATCTATGGAGGAGGTTTGAGCCTTATCTTATAAGTCTACCATTGAGATTGCTACTTGGAAGAATGAGGCTTTGAAGTTTAAAAGAGTTAAAAATCAGTAAAAAGACCAAGTTGGCTTGGAGAAGGAGGTAAATGAGAAACACATTTAAATCGATAAGGCAAAAGTAAATGAAGCCCTTTAGCAATTCTAGTAAAGAAGAGAATTATGGTATCCCATCATTGATGGGATTGATGCTTATAATAAAGTAGAGATTCACCTGCAGAAGTTGAAAATTGAACAAATGATAAAATATATGGAATTGGCAAATCTTTGCTATGTAAACCTAGCAATGTTGACTAGTAGAAAACCATAGTTAGAATTGAAAAAAATAAGTGGCTAGCTCATACTTGTTGTACAAGGATGAGTTCAAGCATCATAAAGACATCAAGAAAAATATTGTGATAGCAAATGCTAAACTTGAAGTTCTCAGGGCATGATTCATGAATCAATGATTAACTTCCAAGAACTTGGCCAAGAGAATGAATGATTACTAGGAGCTACAAAACATACTTAATACATTCAATATTGGACACAAACAATTCACTACTTGGTTCATAAACATAAAGAAGCTACTCCCAACAATTCCCTATCCTTGGAATGTGCCTATTTTGATCCACATTGGCAAAGCTGCTTGGATGGTACATGATCTTAGGAGTAAAAAGGAGAAAATGAAAGAATTACTAGATGCTATTCACATCTCACCAAAAGTTGCAACTATAGTACGATAGCGAAAGCTACCTTAGCTAGTGAATGTGGCTAAAGCCAGTGAAGGTCCCTTAGAACCTCAAGAGCAACCATTTCCTAGGACTATCTAACATTCTCCACCAACTTCATGCTATCAGAAGACATGCTATCCAATTTTTTTAGAGTCATGTCATGGTATTTAATTTTGTGTCATGAACATCACAATTTTTGTAATGTGTTGATTTGTACACTCGACCACTCAATTTTGTCAAGTTAGTTTGCTTTGTTTTGTTATGAGTTAGTCAATAATCCCATACCTTCCCAATTTTGTAAAGAAACTTGAGGATAATTTTTCATTTAGTTGTGGGGTTATGATGAGTCATGGTTGGCTACATCAACAAGGCCCCATCGATGCATCGTTTTTTGTATCAATGAGGCCTTTTTAATGTTGGGTTCATTTTTTGCTATAAATATGAGCTCATTAGCTACATTTATCAAATTAGAATCATAGTAGTAGCCAAACTCTTGTAGTTTGTTCATTTGAAAGTTAGAATATTTCTTCCAAGTGCCTGTAGTAGGAGTCATTGAGCCTACAGATCTTTATTTGAGCATTGTTATACCTAACCATGATAGTGTGTGTGGCAATAAAGATGAAGTTCTTGATAAACCTTGCAACATTCTAGATAGTTTAAATGTTTCATTTATGCATTTAATATTCTCAGTTATTTATTCAATGTTTTTCAGCAATTAAGTTAATTAGGTAATTAAGCAAGATAATCTAGATAGATTAATTACATAAGCATGACTACTTTGAGTGTAACATACATCTACTTGGTAATCCCAATAGCATTATTTCTTGGTATGCCTAGTGGCATAGTGCTTGGTAACCCAACAATGGATATGTGGGTTTAGGACATATACGAAAAGTGGGACCAAATGCTTATGTTAGGACTAGTTAGAGATCAATTAGTTAGTTAATTTAGATTAGTCATTAAAGTAATTTATCTATTTCTCTCTCTTCAAATCACCAAAGAACATAAAATATAAAATGATAAAAATCATATGCCTCAATTACACTTAACCATACCTTTGTACATCACAAGTGTAATTGGGAGGACAATGAATGAACTTAGGGCAAGGTTCATTACCTAGAAAACTAGTGCACCAAAAACTATAGAGTCCATGGAATTTAACTAGATCACACATGAGAATTTTTGATTCATATGGTTGGATGTAGGGCTACCTCGCTGCTCATTAGTTATATATGTAGAAAATAGTAAAATTAGTTCACGGAATTTTTATAAGAATTTTTATATAGTTATCAAACTTTGGTGTTCAAGATAACATAATTAAATTTATATGCTACTCATTTTCTCCTTTAGGGAAATTTATGGTAAAAAGAGTGCTGCCCAAGTATACTATTTTATAATGATTATAAAACTTTGGTGTTCAAGATAACATAATTAAATACCAGAACAGAATTGATAAGTACAATTCTTTAGATGGTACAAAGACATTGGAGAAGATCAAATGGTCTTACGTAGTGGAGGCTCCTGAGGCTCCAAAGGACCTTCTCTTGCTTCAAGTGCATGCTATGGTTAAGGTGGTTGTGGTTCTTCTATGGCAATTGCAACTTTTGGTAGAAGACAAAATGCATCCAACAGTGCCTTCATATTCTCCTACTTTCCCTTAATATCATTCACAATCCACACAACATCTCAAATATGCACTAGAGTAGAAACATCCAACGAATAAGGCATTTCCAAGAACAGCTCCTTAACTTTGACAAACTAGGTAGCAAAAAGTTTGCATTCAACATCGAGCACCTTGACTGCATTTTGTAGCTCCTAGTAGATATTCATCCTCTTGGCTAGGTTTGCAGTAGTTGATCATTGATTGGTGAATTTTTCTATGAGAACCTCAAGTTTAAATTGGTAATCTCAAGCTTTTACTTGGTCTCCTTATGGGTCTTGAACTCTACCTCGTACAACAAGTATGAGTCAGGGTACTTATTTCTCTAACTTTAACCAAAACTATCCAATAGTTAGCATTTCCAAGTTTGCATAATAGAGATTGGAAAGCTCCATGTACTCCATCATCTCCTTGATTTATAGCCTTTTCATGTGGATCTTTTCTTTATTATAGTCATTAAGCCCATCAAAGCTAGACTGCCAAGCATAACCTCCTTCCTTGAGCTACTAGAGGGTCTCATTGACTTTTGCCTTCATCATCTAGATATGATTTTCATTAATTTCTTCCTATAGACTAACCTAATCTTTGTAGTGATTTTTGACTCTCTCAAATTTAAGAACCTCATTCTTCTAGGTGGCTATCTCTATTGTAGATTTTTGGTGAAGAGCTTGGACTTTCTCCATAGAGAGATTTCCAATTTAACTTTCAATCACCTTAGTTCATTATTCACTCTATCTAGCTACTCTTGTTGTTGATGGATAAAATCTTGCAACTATCCTTTTTACACATCAAGATTGCATAGGTTATGGTTTTCTACAATCGGGTGCTTGTTCTCCTTATGAGTTTGATTCAAGTCCTTTTGCATGTTGTTAGTCACTACATCTACTAAGGACTAATAAGAGATTGTTAACTCCTTTGCAAGCTTAACCTTTCTAATTTTTTGCTAAATCTGTTGGAAATCTTCATCTCTTATGGTTGCTTGATCGAGTACTATGGGATCAAGGAGGGGGACTCTAAGTTTGGAAACCTCTACAATCAAGCATTGGTATTTAGTTCTAGCCATTTCAAGTTGCCTCTCCAATATGATACACCTACCCTTTTCCTTAAGTAGTTGTAACTAGATAATAGTGATATTATTTGGAAGATTAAAAACATCCAAAATCAATTGCCTAGTTCCCACCAGTTGGTTCAATAACTCCTTCTGGTAGGCTACACTAAATCTACTACTAATTATTCCTATAGATGTTTTCACATCTTTTAGTGTAGATATGTTTGGTACAGATGTTGTAGCTACATTTAATGCCTTGACACATTTATCAGCAATCACCTTCATTATTATCTCTTGTCCATGGTGCTACATCATCATGATAGTTGTCCCCTCACCTTCCTCTAGATTCACCAAAAACTAGCACCATTCCTAGAAATTTTTAGGAATTTCTACTATTAAGAGAGAGATACTATTACCTCTTAGGCATCAAGAATTGATCTTATAGGCAACTTCATTCTTTGAGCTAAGAAATTTTGCCCACCTCCTTTAATCTAGCTTATGGTTCAAGCCACTTTATTGAGGTGAGCCATTGTTAGGTGATATACAAATGGATCACCATCACTTGTTCCTACTTACTACTCCTACTCTTGCAAGAGCTACTCTTAGATCTTGCACATGCGCTTAATAGTAGCACATGACTCTGACATTATTTTATTAGTGGATGGTGGAGGTGGTGGTTGTTTCTCCTCTTCTTAAATGATTTTGATAGGAACTTTATCCCTCATCATGTCCATCCAAGAAGTGGATGGAACACATTAGATAATGTCATTTGTATAGCATGTTATGCCTCCCCCCTTGCATAATTTCTAGCTAAGACATGAAAAGTGAAGTGCCTGTTTTCCATGTTAATTTTCCTTAAATTGCCTCTCTATCTCAAGATAGATAAGCTATGGAAAGTTAACCAAGAATATACCACATAGAGTGGCACATTCATGAGTGGAGAAGGTTGTGCTCTTGCTTGGCCTCACCGTTGCATTGAGGTGAAAGGCTACAATCTTGAAATATGCTTGTTCCATCATGGTGAGTATGCCAAAATCCTTATGATTGACTTCATAACACTACTGTGTCCATTCCTTTTTGACACTAGGATCTACCTACATGGGAATTTTAGCAAGGTTTGTCCTAGTTTTTGGTAACCCAAGGACCTTTGCAATGGCTTTCATCTTGACCATCAAACTGGCATACTGATTGTTCTAGAACAAGTATGTATCTCCTGTGTACCACTCCCTATTGAAAGTGATTGTGGGCCATATGGGAGAGTTCTATAATTGAGTCTTAACGTCTAGAGGTGCAAAGTCCATGAAAGGTCTAAATTTTAATTCTTGGAGCATTGATTTGTAGACCTTCTTATTCATGATCTACTTGAGGTAGGCTTTAGTCAAGATAACTTTAAGGTTCAATCTAGGCTCTGGTGCCTTATCTCGATGAGACTGTTTTATCATAGATGCTTCTTCAAGAATTTATCAAATAGACTCCACTTTAGGATCCTTCTAAAGAGGTCCCATGACATGGATCTTTTCTTGCTCATGGATCTATTCCTAGCCCCTTCTTGTTCATGACCATTTATCCCTTGGTTGGGATAGTTCTCCTTCCTGCACATGCTTTCCTTTTGTTGTCAACTGTGGTTAAAACATAACCAAGGATTAGCATTTAATGTGTAACTTATAATCATTTTAGTACCTTGTCTTGTTAGGCAGTTATACTTAGGCTATATTTGGACCCATAGATCAAACATGATTCCTTAATTGAGAAAAAAAAGAGGAGTTGGAAGTGAGAGAGGGCCTTTGTTAGATGTGACCCTCAGACATGGGTAACATGTCTTTCTAGTCTCATAACTAGTGCTTGTAGCCTGTTATCTTGTTTAAAGGGTGTGCTTTGAATTCCCATCATGTTTTTATTTGGATTTTATATTTTTATGGATTTTTGAATATGAACCACATCATGCAAAGACTTGTTAACAACCTATTATTGATCAACACAGAATGATAAGAAACCCATGAAAACAATCATGAGCTTAAATAAGTAGAAAGGTACAAAAACTATTAATTTCCTTTGAAATCACATCCTATTCAAACTATTTGAATCTTTCCAAAGTTTGAAAACTACTAAGGTCACTGGTTTGTTAAATTTTTATTAATGAAAAAGGGACTATATACTTCCAAAACTAGGAAGACCATAGAGTTTGTGGTTAGGTGGATGATGTGGACTCACTGCCTATTCCATGAAAAAGAAAATTTTTCTTAGTAATCAATCATCAAAATTCAAAAATAGAAACCAAACATTAGCAATCAAAAACATTAAGTACAAACCATCATTAGAAAATACCTATAACATCAGTGTGTCTTGTTGGCAATAAAGCACTTTTATTAGAAAAAAGAAGAAAATTTATACAAAAAATAAAGTAAAATATCAAAGAAATTATAAAATATTTAAGAAAGTCAAAACATACTAACGATGTTGTAAAACAAAAATTGGAAAAGTAACAAAGTGTAAAACAAAAAGGTATAAAACTAAAGTGTAAAACAAACAGTGTAAAAATAAAGAAAGTGAAAAATATAAAAGTAGAAAAACTGAGGAGCTACTTAAAATATTAATATAGATGGTCATCTTACCCATGATTATGTTGAAAAGACAAGATTTAAAGAATTTAGCAAGGTTGTCCATCTAAGGAGGTGTTTTTTCCACCAACTTGCTTGGGCTCATGGAAAGTTTTGACTTATTGTGTGTTGATCAATTGCTTTTAGTTTGGGCTCTCAAGTTTGTATATTAACATGGCCCCAAAAGAAATAGTTTCATATATGATGTAAGATCCTTCCCACAATGTTTGAAACTTAGTTCTTTGTGGAACATATCTTGGATTCTAGTAAAAAACCTTATCTCTAGGTTGAAATTTGACTTTTCTTATTTTAAGGTCATGGCATTTTTTGTTGAATGTCTTGTGCACTTCATTCAATGATAGGCCCACTAGTCGATTCTCTATGCTAGGCTAAGGACAAGATCTAGGTCATAGGTTGATCAATCTTTCTTCTATGTTAGGCTAAGGACAAGATCTAGGTCATAGGTTGTTGAAAGTATATGAAGCTTAGAGTGGATAGGAAATGTTGGTAATTTTTTCTACACCAACTCATAGGAAGAGTTGAATACAAGGAATTTTCAGGTGAGTGGTAGGCCCAAAGGGCATCATTGAGTTTTATGCTCGAATCTCTCCTATATTTGCTAATTATTGTCATTAAGATCTTAGTGATTTCCCTATTTGTAACCTTTGCTTGACCATTTGCTTGGGGGTAGTAGGGTGTTGTTATTTTATGTTCAACTACCAAGTGTTGCATGAGCTTATGAAAAGTACCACCTATAAAATGAGTTCCATTGTCAAAAATCAATGCACATGGCACTTCAAACCTACTTACAACATTTTTTTTGTATAAATCAAGTAGTAGTATATGATGTATAGTTAGAGATGGCTACTACTTCTACCCATTTGATATAAGAGTCAAGAATGACTATTATGTATGCCTTTCCATTTCACATGGACATGATGGAACCCATGTAGTTTACACCCTAGATTTTGAAGGGTTTCAGTGGTGGGATGCACTGTTGAGATTCCTCTATTTGTGCAATTATCCTAGCACCTCATTCACAATGTTTACAAGAGTAGATGAATTGGTGGATGTTCCTAAAGATTGTTGGCCAATAATACCTTGCCATTAGGATCTTAATTGGCATGCATCTCCTTGCATAGTGGCCTTCATAAGGATCCTTGTGAGTGTTTTGGAGTATGTGCAATTGATCAACATTAGGGACACACCAACAAACTAGGCCATCAGTGCACACCTTGTAAAAGTGTTCATTGGTTTCCATGAAGCATTTTTCTTCATGAGAAAACTATTGTTTATTCCTATGGTCTAAGTTTTATGGCATCTCTTGAGTAAGAATATAAGTAAGGATTTCATTGTACCATGTAGGCTCAACAAACACTTGCTCATTTATTACAATCATAAAGAGAAGTTCATTAGGAAATTGATCAGAGAGTAGGCTCTTTACCTCTTTGTTGTTCCATCATAATTGAGATATATGGTTAGCAATCATGTTCTTTGTTTCCTTTTGATCTACCATTATAAGATCAAACTCCAATAAGATCACTTGCCAGCGTATGAGATAGGGGCTCACCATTGGCTTGTTCATGAGAAAGTGAATGGCATTGTGGTTGGTATGCATAAACACTTTGTATCTAAGGACATAGTAGTTGAACTTCTCCAAGGCATGCACCACTATCATTAGCTCTTTCTCCATTGTGATGTAGTTAATTTATGCACCCACATTGCTTTAGCTTCTGTAGTAGATATAATAAGGATGTTTTTAATTGTCCAACTATGTAAGAACAACTCCCAAGGCATAGTTTGATGCGTCTATCATGATGTGACATGGACAAGACCAGTGAAGTGCTTGTAGAATTGGAGTTTTTATGAGATTATTCTTGAGTTGCTGGAATGCCTTTTTCATTCCTTGGTCTATATAAATAAAGCAACTTTCTTTGTAATTTCGACCAAAATTTTAGGAATCTTAAAGAAATTCTATATAAATATTTGGTAGTAGCCAGTGTATCCAAAGAATGACTAGACATCTTTAATGGTTTCTAGTTAGTGGGATATTCCTTAAATGATCCTAATTTTTTTAAGGTTCACCTAAATCCTTGTTTGTGAGACTTTATGCCTTAACAAAATGCACTCCTAGATTATGCAATGGCTCTTTTGTCGATTAAGCTGAAGATTGGTCTTCAAATATCTTTTAAGAACTTGCTCAAGGTGGTCTAGCACTTGCTCAAACATAGTACCATAGGTGGAGAAGTCATCCATGAAGACTTTCACCCCACTACTAGTTTGATACTAAAAAATGCTTAGGATGATGCATTGGAATGTTGCAAGGCATTGTATAGATCAAAAGGAATCTTTTTATATGTAAAAGTTCCCTAGTAACTTGTAAATGTAGTCTTGACATAATCCTCCAACACTATTTGAATCTAGTTATAACCACTCTAACCATTCAGATAGCTATAATAGTAATGACTATAGATAGTGTTTAACACTTATTTCATAAATAACAACAGGAAATGATCTTTGCAAATCATCATGTTCAATAGCCTAAAATCAATACACACACTCCATTTGCCATCTTTCTTTGGTATAATTACAAGTGGACTAAACCACTTGCTATTTGTAATTAGATAAATGAACCTTGCCTTGAGGAGTTGCTCAATTTCCTTCTTAACAATCTACTTCAATTTAGGATTCAACCACCACTGCAGCTACCTCTTTGGCTTGATGTAAGGATAAATATATCTATGTGATGCTAGCATATCCTATGATCAATCCTAGTGAATTTAGGATATGACCAAGTAAAGGCTATTGGCCATTGCATGGATTTTAACCTAAATTAAGAGGAGCCTTGCATGGCTTATTTCTAGTAATCTACAAGTAGATGAGGAGACTTCGAGGATTAGCTCTTTCTTTAGGAATATTCCCAGCTTTTATCTAATTAGATATAGCATGGGTTAACATGATTATGTAGATCTTAGGAGGTTTTTTTTTTCCTTTTTGAAGAGTTCTCGAAAGGAATAGACGCAAATGTTGCAGGAGACACAAGGTGACCAGTCACATGAGTTAGTGAGGGCTTTAGAGGGCTATTGGTTTGGAAGAATGATCTTTTACTAGATCTGATTTTTGAACCACTTGGCTATGGAGCCAATTGTAAGTTAATAGCCTTGGTAGTGTTACATTGTTGTGGTTGTGTGGGAATTTCACCCAGTAGGGATGGAGCAAGTGGTAATTAGATTGAGGGTGGAGGGAGATGTGCAAAAGGATGAGAAGGGTAGTAGTGATGTTGAAA